>OZ038520.1:42399983-42407483 GCA_964036315.1 Acanthosepion esculentum
AATTCTTACTTGACGATTGCAATGTGCATGAAACTTAGAGATGTATCTAACGGCGTGGAACAAATGCATATTTAGTGTGTGCGCGCACGCGTGTGTGTATGTGTATGTGTGTGTGTGCGCGCCTATATATATATATATATATATATATATATATATATATATATATATATATATATATGTATATCACTTTAAGAGTTATTTTTAGCGCACATCTATATCTCAATAGATGTTGCGTTTATTTTTTTAACCAGTATTTTATTTTCGTCTAACGTTCTGACTGTTAAAGAAATCCGGCAACGTTTGAACACGATTGTCTTTTTGCAGGAGCAACCGTCGTTAGACCCGACCCTGCTTTTGACCGCATGGGCCACGAAGTGTGGCGTCGATTATAAATCCATTACTTCTTTAGAAATTACTTTGTTTCCGTTTTGGATACAAAACTGACCAATATATATATATATATATATCGATTGACGCGAATTCAGCCGGTTTCGATTCTAGCCAGAGGCAACCGGACGTCTAGCCACACTGATGAGCTGTGATACAGCGAAACAGTCTGTCTGTGGATGACAATACATATGCTCCTGAAAAATTTATTTCGGTTGAGCTCTCTGGGGAGGAAGTGTGGGTTTGTAAACAGTGACTATTACGGCTAATAATGCATGACTCTTCGGTAAATCGAATCGAGCTCTCTCAGTCACTGTGTGTTTATCTAAAAATAAATACGCTTAAATTCACCTTCTTCTCTGCCGTGCGCCAACGGCTTCAGGGTAAAATTTCCGACTGACGCGAATTCAACCGGTTTTCGATTCTAACCAGAGGCAACCGGACGTCTAGTCACACTGATGAGCTGTGATACAGGGAAAAAGTCTGTCTGTGGATGACAATATATATATATATATATATATATATATATATATATATATATATATATATGTGTGTGTGTGTGTGTGTGTGTGTGTATTAAGTTAAATTCTCCATAGGATTTTTATGTTATAATTTATTGCAAAAATTATATATATATATATATATATATATATATATATATATATATATATATATATATAATAAAATATCGTTTTAAGGTATGTTATATTATGGGATAAAGTGGTTAATATTAGGGACAGAGCGTATGTAAATATAAAAGTGGACATAGTGTTCAACACCCAGCGGCGACTGTCTGTTTCATGTTTAAACCCAAGTGTCATTACACATAGCCTGACGATTGCGTTTAAGCGTGAAACAAACAGTCGCCGCTGGGTGTTGACCCCAATGTCCACTGATATATGTGTGTGTGTTTGTATGTATGTATGCATGCCTGTGTCCGTGCTTGTTTGTGTACGTGTCTGTGTATGTGTGTGCGTGTTCATGTACGTGGAACTTTCGTGCTCGGGCAAAGTTACCTTGATTTTTCTCATGAATGGTTTGTATTTGTATTGAAGTATCTCAGACTATTTATTCAGATTAGATTAGGGTCTAATCTACCTTATTACACTTAATTAGAAATACTTGTTTGTTGTCCGCAAAGTTATTAATTAGATTTATGTATTTAAAAATTTTTGAAAGTGTATTTTTTAATCACACTAGAATAATAAAAAATAAGCATAAGAAAGAAAGGCAATAAAGGCGGAAAAGAAAGAAAGAAAGACGGAAAAGAAAGAAGAAAGTCGGAAAGAAAGAAAGAAAGACAGACAGAAAAGAAAGAAAGAAGGAAAAGAAAGGAAGAAAGATGGAAAAGAGAGAAAGAAAGTCGGAAAAGAAAGAAAAGAAAGAAAGAAAGTCGAAAAAGAAAGAAAGACAGAAAAGAAAGAAAGAAAGACGGGAAAGAAAGAAAGAAAGAAAGCCAGAAGGAGGGAAAAGAAAGAAAGAAAGAAAGACAGAAGGAGGGAAAAGAAAGAAAGAAAGAAAGAAAGAAAGAAAGAAAGTCGGAAAAGAAAGAAAGAAACAAAGAAACAAAGAAGGAAAAGAAGATGGAAAAGAAAGAAACAAAGTCGGAAAAGAAAGAAAGACAGAAAATAAAGAAAGAAGGACGGAAAAGAAAGAAAGAAAGAAAGAAAGAAAGAAAAATGAAGAAAGAAAAAAGAAAGAAAGAATTATCTCCATCAGTGACACTAAACCATGTTGACAGAAAGTTTAAAATCCTGCGTCTAATGTTTCGGGTTAGTTATCTTTCTATTCAGTACGTCTTTCTTCAAACGAAGTTGGTTCGCTTGGATAAGGGGAGTTTTACTAAGACTTTCGGGCCAGATAGCCGGTAACAAGGATTTCCTTCTCTCTGGGAGGTATCATCATTCATCGTTCAGGGTGTGAACAGAAGCAATTCAGATCCTTATTCTCGTCCCTAATTTCTGGGAATAGCCAGTATATATCGACTAACATTACCTTTCTTCAATTTCATTCTAAAACGTATTACATTAAGAAATTCCACATTATCAGTCAGTTTTCATTTAACTGAAATTAAGAAAGTAAAGGATGGAAAAAAGTTGGGCAATGTAAATAGTTTTTAAAAATCCAAATTCATGGAAAAATAAAAAAAAAGAGCTAATGATAAACAACATATTTGTATATTATTTGTATATTTAAAATGCTAATAAAGACATAGTCAATATTTTGGATTTATTTTCTTTATTGTTATATACTATTTACATTAATTGGACTATTGTCCTCATCTTTGTTGCCATATTTATTACAACGTTTCGGCCCTTCATTATCTGTCTATATTTCTGAGATGAGGTATTATGTACATTATTTACAATATTCGGACTATTGTCATCATCTTTGTCGCCATATCTATTACAACGTTTCGGCCCTTCAGTATCTGTCTATATTTTTGAGATGAGGTATTATGTACACTATTTACATTATTCGGACTATTGTCCTCATCTTTGTCGCCATATTTATTACAACGTTTCGGCCGTTGTATGCTCCGGCTTTCTTCAGGTGGTTGGAATGTCAAACTGAACCTTTTATTTCGCTCACTGGAGTAGCATGTCCTAGTTCCACGTGCCATATTTAATGGATGTCACAGTTATCAGTTATCTCCTTTTAATACCCCTCTGAAAGTTCTATACTGCCTTAACCGGGTACTGAACTCACACTCTTTGTGTCCTGTCACTGGATCTAACTAAAGCTTTTATCCATTGTGCCATGTGTCCTTGAGGACATCTGTGTATGAATTTCTGGGATAAAGGCGTTAACTAACGCCTTTATCCCAGAAATTCTTTATCAGTTCGACATTCCAACCACCTGAAGAAGGCCGGAGCGTACAATGGTCGAAACGTTGTAATAAATATGGCGACAAAGATGAGAACAATAGTCCAAATAATGTAAATAGTGTACATAATACCACATCTCAGAAATATAAACAGATACAGAAAGGCCGATACTTTGTAATAAATATGGCGACAAAGATGAGGAGAATAGACCGGATAATGTAAATAGTGTACATAATACCTCATTTAAAGAAATACAAACAGATACTGATAGGACAAAACGTTGTAATAAATATAGCGACAAAGATGAGGACAATAGTCCGAATGATGTAAATAATGTACATAATACCTCATCTCAGTAATATAGACAGATACTTAAGGGCCGAAACTTTGTAATAAATATGGCGCCAAAGATGAGGACAATAGTCCGAATAATGTAAATAGTATACATAATACCTCCTCTCAGTAATATAGACAGATACTGAAGGGCCAAAACGTTGTAATAAATATGGCGACAATGATGAGGACAATAGTCCGAATAATCTAAATAGTGTACATAATACCACATCTCAGAAATATAGACAGTTATCGTTTTATGCTTAAATATGTTTAATTTTCGTGATGGTTTTCGGAATTATTATTATTAATGAATTTTTATATTTGTATTCTTTCCGGATTTTGTAATCTTTGCGTTTGACATGGTGCAGGATATAATTAGGGTATTGGAAAAGTTTGAAGGTGTTTTCGACATATTTCTCTTCTCCGGGCAGGAATTTGGTGTGTGTGTGTGTGTGTGTGTGTGTGTGTGTGAGTGTGTGTTTAGGTGTGTGTGTTTGTGTTTGTGTGTGTGTGTGTGGGGGGGGGCGATACAAATTCTAATCGCTCTTAAATAAGACCATATGATAAATCCGGATTTTATTTTATTTTTGTGAAGTAAAATTTCTAAACGTAAAGCCTAAGAAATCCATTGAAGAAAAATACAAAAATCCACGTATAATAGTAATCCTCATTAATGAATACCTAATCTTACCTACCAACTCTATAACATGCGCGATCAAAAAAATGCTTAAATATATGAATGACTAGTTTTCTTTGGTGGCATGTCTTAGACAAGTATGAATTGTCAAATGGAATGCATGAGCAAATACCAGAAGAGAACGCTGTAAAGCTACAGGGATCACTGAAGCTCGAATAACTTTAGGAAAGTTTGGGAAAAATAAATGTTGAGTAATAAAAAAACAAGCTTACTTATTACTACGGTGAATGCAATGCAAAAACTGGCAGGACAATAAAAATATTTAAACTGGGGATGGCTATAAATGACAATGAAAGCAATGCCTTAAAACTGTAATAGTAGCCTTTATGCAACGGAAAAGGCAACCTCACTTGAGAGAGATTGAATGCTTGACCAAAAGAAGGGGAATGTGTAATTTGAACTCAAAACCGGCACTGGAGAATTATCTATCAAACAAAGAAAAAATTTATCGAAATCGGATGAAAACTGTGGAAACAAATAAACAACATCCAATCACACACACACACACACACACACACACACACACACACACACACACACACACACACACACACACACACACACACACACACACACACACACACACACACACATTTTGAGAATTATAAATATAGATAATATTATTGTAATAATTTAAATATTTATTTTTATTAAAGTTTTTATGAAAGATATATAACCAAGAACAGATAGTAAATAGTAAAACGTTGCTGAAAATTATAATGGTCAGGAAGTAGTGGAGAGACATTGTCACCAACACTTTGAACTCAAAACCTGCACTGAAGAATTATCTATCAAACAAAAATAATCATCGAAATCGGATGAAACTCGGGAAACGCATAAACAACACCCGATCACACACACACACACACACACACACACACACACACACACACACACACACACACACACACACACACACATTTTGAGAATTATAGATATAGATGCACAAAATTACTGTATATTTCCGTGTATAAGTTGACTTTTAGATAAGACAAGGTCAACAAATATAGCAAAGTTTCATGAATTTATTGTATACCTGTATTAGAAGATGACTGCTTATTGATTATATAAAGATGATGTTATTGGAAATGTTGTTACTTACTGTATCCTTAGAAATTCAAAATAAAGTAACAAAAACCAATTCTATATCATGTTTTTCCTACACACATTCCCCTAAAAGGGGAAACCATTGTTTTGTTTGCATTTCATTATGTGATCTATTGCTAAGATTGATTCTTCTTCCTCTTCCTTTTCTATATCTAAACAGTTACAAACAGCCTGATGTACTAATGCCCATTTACTTATACGTCATTGACAATCACAAATAAAGGTAACCCTAAATTGTGTTATTACTTAACAGCAAAATGATAATGAATTTTTAATGAGAAATGATTATTATGCTATCCTAAATGCCATTACTACTCTAATTAACACTACCATGATGATTAGTGAAAGTTTAGCAAAAGATAAAGATTGCAGTGAACACAACCATAACTTGATGTTTACATTTTCTCAGCCGAGCTTTGCATAAATACAAGATGATTTCATTGATATGGAATTATTCTTTGAATAGGCAACTTATTATGAAGTTATGCCAGTAACATATAAAGTAGAAATGGTTTTATTACTTTTATTATCAGTTTATTTGATAATGTAAATCTTTTCATGTACATAATTGGTTATCGCACCGAGGCCGAGGTTAGCCTACCGACAAACATCACTCAGAATTTAAAGTTTCTTTTTTAGAATTGTGGTATGAGACGACACCCTATTTTTAAGGGTAATGTTTTTAGATCTAAAGGTCGTCTTATACGCAGACATATACGGTACAGTTTTGAAAATACACGAATGCATGTTTACCTTAAGGAATCCTTTTAGCCAACACTTCGTCAGAAAGAAGACATTGGTGTGACCTTAGAAGTCACTTTTTTCTTTTCTTTCTTTTCTTTTAATCACTGTGAATTTTTCTTTTCTTTGTTCTCGTCAAAAGTCACGTGAATATTTCCCTTCTGATGAAGTGTTGGCTGAAAGGATTCCTTAAGGTAAAAATATATATAAAAGACATTTTTATGATTATTTATTTTTTTATATAGATTCAAATATTTAAGTAAATGCTCTGTTTATAATAAACAGTATTAACAACATTTACCGGCCTGAATGTCAGAGAAATTGTCATAGAAAATATGCATCCTCCGACAGGAATCGAACCTGTATCATATACGGAACCGTCATATAGCTAGACGTGCGTTTACCGATTTCGCCACAGAGGAGTGTTCGGTTAGCAAGGTCGATTTTACTGTGGGGAAATCGGTAAAAGCACGTCAGGCTATATAACGGTTCCGTATAGGATACAGGTTCGATTCCTGTCGGAGGACGCATATTTTCTATGACAATTTCTCGGACATTCAGGCCGGTAAATGTCGTTAATACTGTTTATACAGAGCATTTACTTAAATATTTGTCTCTATAAAAAAAAAAGAATGTATAAACATAAAAATGTCTTAAAATAATTGTCGGACTTTGTCTATTTCATAATATATATATATGTATATATGATGGACTCTCCCGTCGTTTTCGACCTATGAGTGTCTTTCAATTCAGATTTTAATCCTGTATCTGTCCCCATTGCCTTAACTCTCTCGCCAGTGGAGTTATTGCTCAGGTGGAATAGCAAAGAAAGAACACAGAACTGAACTGCAAACTATCCACACAAAAGATTTCTTTAGAGTGGTGAAGGATTGTGCAGAACCAACCACACTTATTAGAAATGCTGATAACAAGGAGTTGGTGCAAATATTTGCCACGGACACAATGAACAACACCCCTCAGGATTTATTATCACGGAGTTATACCTCTCCGGTACTACCAGAAGACTGCAGCGCATTTCGATGATAATTTCACGCGATTTAGACCGCCTGCTGAAACAGTTTACAGGGTTTGGCGCGTGGAGATTTAGAGGATGGGTGAAGACCAGTGTTGCCCGTCCATCTTAGTAATAAGGGCAGGAGCCAAGTAACAATGGTACTACTTCTACCTACTGCCACCTACACGCATAGAACATACACTGGATGTCAGGGTAAACAGATCGTCATCAATGTGCAATATATTGCTACAAAGTATAAATTATTATAAATTACAAGAGAAAATTTAATAATAATAATAATAATATATATTAACAGTATATATATATATATATATATATATATATATATATATATATATATATATATAAATGACAATAGGAAAACACTA
>OZ038520.1:42412483-42477483 GCA_964036315.1 Acanthosepion esculentum
CCATAGAGGAGGACTGATATTACATAACATTTCAGTACTCTTTTCTTTCTTTCTCTTGCTTCAAGTCTCTTCTTCATCTGTGAGGATATTGTCCAGCCTTCACTGCCATATAGGAGGACTGATGTTACATAACAGTTCAGTACTCTTTTCTTTCTTTCTCTTGCTTCAAGTCTCTTCTTCATTTGTGAGGATATTGTCCAGCATTCACTGCCATATAGGAGGACTGATGTTACGTAACATTTCAGTACTCTTTTCTTTCTTTCTCTTGCTTCAAGTCTCTTCTTCATCTGTGAGGAGATTGTCCAGCATTCACTGCCATATAGGAGGACTGATGTTACATAACAGGTCAGTACTCTTTTCTTTCTTTCTCTTGCTTCAAGTCTCTTCTTCATCTGTGAGGAGATTGTCCAGCATTCACTGCCATATAGGAGAACTGATGTTACGTAACATTTCAGTACTCTTTTCTTTCTTTCTCTTGCTTCAAGTCTCTTCTTCATCTGTGAGGAGATTGTCCAGCCTTCACTGCCATATAGGAGGACTGATGTTACATAACAGTTCAGTACTCTTTTCTTTCTTTCTCTTGCTTCAAGTCTCTTCTTCATCTGTGAGGAGATTGTCCATCTTTCACTGCCATAGAGGAGGACTGATATTACATAACATTTCAGTACTCTTTTCTTTCTTTCTCTTGCTTCAAGTCTCTTCATCTGTGAGGAGATTGTCCAGCATTCACTGCCATATAGGAGGACTGATGTTACATAACAGTTCAGTACTCTTTTCTTTCTTTCTCTTGCTTCAAGTCTCTTCTTCATCTGTGAGGATATTGTCCAGCATTCACTGCCATAGAGGAGGACTGATATTACATAACATTTCAGTACTCTTTTCTTTCTTTCTCTTGCTTCAAGTCTCTTCTTCATCTGTGAGGAGATTGTCCAGCATTCACTGCCATATAGGAGGACTGATGTTACATAACAGTTCAGTACTCTTTTCTTTCTTTCTCTTGCTTCAAGTCTCTTCTTCATCTGTGAGGAGATTGTCCATCTTTCACTGCCATAGAGGAGGACTGATATTACATAACATTTCAGTACTCTTTTGTTTCTTTCTCTTGCTTCAAGTCTCTTCTTCATCTGTGAGGATATTGGCCAGCATTCACTGCCATATAGCAGGACTGATGTTACGTAACATTTCAGTACTCTTTTCTTTCGTTCTCTTGCTTCAAGTCTCTTCTTCATCTGTGAGGAGATTGTGCCGCATTCACTGCCATATAGGAGGAATGATGTTACATAACAGTTCAGTACTCTTTTCTTTCTTTCTCTTGCTTCAAGTCTCTTCTTCATCTGTGAGGAGATTGTCCAGCATTCACTGCCATATAGGAGGACTGATGTTACGTAACATTTCAGTACTCTTTTCTTTCTTTCTCTTGCTTCAAGTCTCTTCTTCATCTGTGAGGAGATTGTCCAGCATTCACTGCCATATAGGAGGACTGATGTTACATAACAGTTCAGTACTCTTTTCTTTCTTTCTCTTGCTTCAAGTCTCTTCTTCATCTGTGAGGAGATTGTCCATCTTTCACTGTCATAGAGGAGGACTGATATTACATAACAGTTCAGTACTCTTTTCTTTCTTTCTCTTGCTTCAAGTCTCTTCTTCATCTGTGAGGATATTGTCCAGCATTCACTGCCATATAGGAGGACTGATGTTACGTAACATTTCAGTACTCTTTTCTTTCTTTCTCTTGCTTCAAGTCTCTTCTTCATCTGTGAGGAGATTGTCCAGCATTCACTGCCATATAGGAGGAATGATGTTACATAACAGTTCAGTACTCTTTTCTTTCTTTCTCTTGCTTCAAGTCTCTTCTTCCTCTGTGAGGAGATTGTCCATCTTTCACTGCCATAGAGGAGGACTGATATTACATAACATTTCAGTACTCTTTTCTTTCTTTCTCTTGCTTCAAGTCTCTTCTTCATCTGTGAGGATATTGTCCAGCATTCACTGCCATATAGGAGGACTGATGTTACGTAACATTTCAGTACTCTTTTCTTTCTTTCTCTTGCTTCAAGTCTCTTCTTCATCTGTGAGGAGATTGTCCAGCATTCACTGCCATATAGGAGGACTGATGTTACATAACAGGTCAGTACTCTTTTCTTTCTTTCTCTTGCTTCAAGTCTCTTCTTCATCTGTGAGGAGATTGTCCAGCATTCACTGCCATATAGGAGGACTGATGTTACGTAACATTTCAGTACTCTTTTCTTTCTTTCTCTTGCTTCAAGTCTCTTCTTCATCTGTGAGGAGATTGTCCAGCCTTCACTGCCATATAGGAGGACTGATGTTACATAACAGTTCAGTACTCTTTTCTTTCTTTCTCTTGCTTCAAGTCTCTTCTTCATCTGTGAGGAGATTGTCCATCTTTCACTGCCATAGAGGAGGACTGATATTACATAACATTTCAGTACTCTTTTCTTTCTTTCTCTTGCTTCAAGTCTCTTCTTCATCTGTGAGGAGATTGTTCAGCCTTCACTGTCATATAGGAGGACTGATGTTACGTAACAGTTCAGTACTCTTTTCTTTCTTTCTCTTGCTTCAAGTCTCTTCTTCATCTGTGAGGAGATTGTCCATCTTTCACTGCCATCTAGGAGGACTGATATTACATAACAGTTCAGTTTTCTTTTCTTTGTTTCTCTTGCTTCCAGTTTCTTCTTCATCTAGTGAGATTACCCTGCTAGGAACCAGTTTCAATTCACTTAATTATGATAGGTATGTGCGCGTGGCGTTGTGTAGGCAAAATCTATAAAATGCAAACATAAAGATGCGCAAATGTGTGTATCAAGGCTGGGGTACGTCAAACTTATCAAGATTTGGTAGAGTTACATTAGTGGTCCTTGCTATTTCAAATCGAATATATCCAATACCATTACAGATTCATCAGTAGCTTGCACAATACCCTTATGACAGTGTGAATCTATAGATTTATGTAGTTTTCTCTATATACAATCTGGAGCGTCTATCCGAATATCAATACACAATAACCTTTTGATAATCAGGATCCATTAGTATTGAGGGGGTCTCCCCTTTTTACACAAATGGACTCACCCAAGGTATACATATACTACTACCAGTGAATACCCGGCAGTACGTTGAGTCAGGTCGGACTGTAGTGGTAGTAAGAACATTGAGTCGGTCAAGTAGAATAACGTAGCGGGCAAGAGTCATAGTAACAAGCACGTAGATTCAGTAAGAAGTCATACAGCGATACGTCGATAACCAAAAACTTTATATATATTTGTTTACTAACCCCGCATTCCTGGAACTACTAACCTGTATTACCAGTTTGTATTATTACGTTAATACATTTATTTCCTATATTCATTCTTGGCGTTTGTTATTATTTGATAACGGATTTCATCCCGGAATCCACAACAATTAGATCCATAGAGTCTCCTCTATATACAAATTGGATCATCTATCTGAGTGCAGTACACACCATTACAGATCCAGCACTAGCTTGCACAATACCCTTCTGACAGTCTGAATCTATAGACTGATATAGTCTACTCTATATACAAATTGGACCATCTACCCGGATGCAATAGGCACCATTACATCAGCTTGCACAATACCCTTCTGTTTCTTATGCTGCCCTTAATCATACTTTGAATGTTTCCGTTTCTCAGAGTCTCGTTTCCTTAATAAATCTGATCAACATTCTTCCTTACTTGATTTATTCCTTATCTCTTCCAAATTTTGACGAGCATCATAAATCATTTTTTCATGGCAATTCGGATCACGCTGTAGTAACTCTTGACATTCGTTTATTAGACAGGATATATGTACATCTTCGATACTCTAGATGACCAGAATTTGGCAGTTGGTTTCTCCTTTGATCTAGTTTGAACAGCTCAGTGGGGGAAAACTGCTTGGTCACATTCAATGCCTCAAAAAACAAACTAGTGACTTTCCTTCATAACGGAGCTGACCCAGAACTTTCACTGTTCACGGTGAACGGGAATCCCTGCTGCTTTGTGTGGAGGATACTTCCCTGATCACTACAATCTTAACGTGTTCAAGTCTAGTGTCAGTCGTAATCTTCTCCACATATTCCCATAAACTCAGTTTTTTTATTCAGTAACACTCTACCTTGAGTAACTATTGGCCCTTATACAGGGTGAACATCATTGTAATAAATAAATAAACAAAACCTCCTATACACAAGACTACTTTCTGTTTCCAGTGTAGCGATTGGGATTGATTTTGTGACTTTCTTTGAAACGCCCCCTTGATTGATATTCTTAACTTTCCTATTGAGAATTATACCACAGACGTTTCTTCTTGTGATAAAGCTGGCATCGATGCTTTTGTGCTTTCTCTAAAAGCCACAGGTGAAATCGCAATCTTCTTGGTTAACACCAGCTTGTTCAGCCAATAGGGATCCACTTATTCCGTCTGTAACAGAGTGTGATAGTTCGGAAGAGAACAGATGACTCTTTGCGTTTACTCATTGTAATTGTAAACTTGACCTCAAAGAGGCTAGGCTTTGTTTGCTAATAGAATGAAGCATCATTTGATTCTTGTGTCTACTGGCGGCTCTGTAATAGTCTGGTAAATAAGAGTAAGTCTTTATCCCGCCTCTCTTTACTCAATCTGAGCTTTTAACCTTTTCTATTGATAAAGCAGAATGTTTTGCTCGTAAATTCTCTTCAAATTATACTCTTGACTCATCTGGAGTATCTTTGCCTGACTTTCCTCTTGACTCATCTGGTGTATCTTTGCCAGACTTTCCTCTTGACTCATCTGGTGTATCTTTGCCTGACTTACCTCTTGACTCATCTGGTGTATCTTTGCCTGACTTTCCTCTTGGTTCATCTGGAGTATATTTGCCTGACTTTCCTCTTGATTCATCTGGTGTATCTTTGCCTGACTTACCTCTTGACTCATCTGGTGTATCTTTGCCTGACTTTCCTCTTGACTCATCTGGTGTATCTTTGCCTGACTTTCCTCTTGATTCATCTGGAGTATCTTTGCCTGACTTTCCTCTTGACTCATCTGGTGTATCTTTGCCTGACTTTTCTCTTGACTCATCTGGTGTATCTTTGCCTGACTTTCATCTTGATTCATCTGGAGTATCTATGCTTGACTTTCTTCTTGAATCATCTGGTGTATCTTTGTCTGACATTCTTCATCTTGACTCATCTGGTGTATCTTTGTCTGACTTTCCTCGTTACTCATCTGGAGTATCTTTGCCTGACTTTCCTCTTGACTCTGGAGTATCTGGAGTATCCTTGCCTGACTTTCCTCTTGAGTGATCTGGTTTTATCTTTGCCTGGGTTTCCTCTTGACTCATCTGGAGTATCTTTGCCTGACTTTCCTCGTGACTCATCTGGTGTATCTTTGCCTGAGTTTCCTCTTGACTCATCTGGTGTATCTTTGCCTGACATTCTTCATCTTGACTCATCTGGTGTATCTTTGCCTGACTTTCCTCGTTACTCATCTGGAGTATCTTTTCCTGACTTTCCTCTTGACTCTGGAGTATCTGGAGTATCTTTGCCTGACTTTCCTCTTGAGTCATCTGGTGTATCTTTGCCTGAGTTTCCTCTTGACTCATCTGGAGTATCTTTGCCTGACTTCCCTTGTGACTCATCTGGAGTATCTTTGCCTGACTTTCCTCGTGACTCATCTGGTGTATCTTTGCCTGAGTTTCCTCTTGACTCATCTGGAGTATCTTTGCCTGACTTCCCTTGTGACTCATCTGGAGTATCTTTGCCTGACTTTCCTCGTGACTCATCTGGTGTATCTTTGCCTGACTTTCCTCGTGACTCATCTGGAGTATCTTTGCCTGACTTCCCTTGTGACTCATCTGGAGTATCTTTGCCTGACTTTCCTCGTGACTCATCTGGTGTATCTTTGCCTGAGTTTCCTCTTGACTCATCTGGAGTATCTTTGCCTGACTTCCCTTGTGACTCATCTGGAGTATCTTTGCCTGACTTTCCTGTGACTCATCTGGTGTATTTTTGCCTGACTTTCCACTTGGAACTGAGTGTTTCTGGAGTGATACGCATATAACTCCGTTTATAGTTTCTGCTATCATCTCTAACCTTGATCCCCACAAATCACGTAAACTTGATGGTGTCCTTGCAATAGCCCGTAAGAAATGTGCTTGTTGAAAATCCACTTTTTAAGAATTCAGGCGAACCGTCTGATCCTTGTAACTATCCTGAATTTTTGCAGTTCTATCTATCTATCTATCTATCTATCTATCTATCTATCTATCTATCTATCTATCTATCTATCTATGTGCAGAATAGAGTAACGGAAAACGGAATCTGAATTTGTATTCCAAGATCATTTATGTTAAATTTGTACTAATGTCTCTGAGACAGGCATGAATCAAAATTTCCCTTGGAATTTTAATTACTTTTCCAATTTACAGACAATGCTGTATGAATACTTTTACAATGGCTAACTATATGGAAAACATAATCTGCAAGCTGAATTTGTATTCTATCTGTGTCCAATTATGTCAATTTCTCACTCACGTCTTTGGGACAGACATGAATCAACACTTGCTTTGGAAAGACTCTTCAAAATTCAAGCAATTTAAAAAAATAAAAGTGAGTTATAATACATGATCACTTAAGTGTGTGGTACTTAACTGACTTATTTTTTTTAATGTCATGTCCTTTGAGGTTGTAGGCAATCATGACTCTCCACGATTTCCTTTTCCTTATTATCAGTGAAAAGTCATGACTGGGTAAATAAATGTTGATTTCCTACGAAAGATTATCTTTGGGATTACTTTTAGGATGTAGACTTGTATGAATGTGTATTGTATGTTCACCTTATGAATATATGAACACGGGCGTATGAAATTCATTGTACAGGCATTTTTATTTATTTAACATTTAATTCATAGATATTAGAACGTAAGCTTTTTCCTAATTGCTTTTAGAGAGGTTTATAGCATCACGATAAATTTGTTTAATGGCTATGTTCTGCTGGTGACGAAGTGATCAGCATCAGCAGTGTAGAGACTCTTGTAGTGGCGAAGTGTAAAATGGAGCAAATCAGGTTCAACATCACCTTACATGATAGGAAGTGCAACACCCTGTTTCGGCAGCAGAATAAAGAGAAGGCTATAATTGAGATCATCAAGAAGGGAAAACATAGATTTCTCGTCTCATAGACAACAGGTAGAAAAGCGACAGAATAAACACCAAGGCAATGAAAATGAAATAGAGGTCATCAAGACTCAGTCTGTGACTGTGTACGACTCCTGTCGAACTCTCTGCTTTGGCAGAGAGGAACCTGGACGAGTCTTTGCCGCAGGGCAAAGTGTCGTCCGGGGAGGTAGACAGTCCCTGAACCCGTTCATACGGGTTCTAAATGGGCATATTTTTGGCCGAGCCTACGGGCTCGGGGAGCCCACATTAAACCGTCCTTGTGCCACATTCGACCCACGTGGGAGGGTTGTTAAATATCGAGGTCATACCAAGACAAGATGACAACTATTTGACCCGATACGTCGGCTTCACATGGCACAGTATAGCCAGAGATAGGAAGTGGTAGAGGTCAATCAGGGAAGGGCTCCTCTAACAGGGGTGAAAAGGACCTGGGTCTGGATATAAAACACTGCCTTATCTTTTTGTTTATTAAGAAACAATAAAAGGAGAATTGTTTTACATTTAATAAATTTAATGTAAAATTCACCGATAAATGTTTTGAAATAAAGCTAATAAACATCGAAACATCAATAAATTCAATTACTCATTCTTATTTATTAAATGTAGCTTTTTGTTGTGCTTTGTGGTGTAATGGGTATCAGCTCAGAATGAGAACTCGGAGAACCGAGTTCGAATTCCAGTCGAATTCGTTATATTCACTTACACACAAATACCCTTGGTAAAGGTATGAACCCCCCAGATATGGGTTAAATAGCAGGAAAGATTGGGTTCTTTATCTTTGGTTGGCAACCAGTTTACCGCAGAAAGAAATGGCACCCTACTGCGCCAAACATCTTCTGCCTCATCAGTCATGTATCGAAAGATACATGATCACTTAAGTGTGTGATATTTAACTGACTTATTTTTTTTTAATGTCATGTCCTTTGAGGTTGTAGGCAATCATGACTCTCCACGATTTCCTTTTCCTTATTATCAGTGAAAAGTCATGACTTGGTAAATAAATGTTGATTTCCTACGAAAGATTATCTTCGGGATTACTTTTAGGATGTAGACTTGTATGAATGTGTATTGTATGTTCACCTTATGAATATATGAACACGGGCGTATGAAATTCATTGTACAGGCATTTTTATTTATTTAACATTTAATTCATAGATATTAGAACGTAAGCTTCTCCTAATTGCTTGTAGGCATGTATTACCGTTTCTATTTTGTTAATTTTTTTTAATTTTCATGTTTTTCTCTCTTTTTTCCCCATTTACTTTCCATTGTCTATTAAGAGAATTATTATAATGACTTCCAACCACCAAAATTTGTCAGTCAGTTTACTCTCTAGACCCGCCCCCGCCCTACTAGTGTTCTAGTGAAATATATGGTAAAAATCTCAAAATTCTATATTTAGCTTTAGGTCTGTAAATTTGATACCAGTTTTCAAAACGAGCAAACAGAGAGTGATAAAAAAGGAAATGTGAAATTGAGAGGGAAGGGAGATAGAGAAATATCAAGAAGAGTTTGTGTGTGTGTGTGTGTGTGAGAGAGAGAGAGAGAGAGAGAGAGAAAGAGAGAGAGATGGGGGTGGGTGGGGCACAAAATGGCAAAAGTAATGAAATAGAAAAGGAAAGAGAAGAGAAAGGATATATACAGGAAAGAGTAAGAGGGATGGCTACAGCCGTTCTCCTAATCAAGTGCCATCGGTAGTTTCGAGTTCTGTGAGGGACAAAACGCCAATGCATTCAATGATTAACCTTTATGACCACATTTGCTTGGAGCGGAATCCCGGTTGTCAACGTTAGGCCTGATGGATTGGACACCAAGTGTTTTTTAAACTTCCGGGTAGACATTCTTTCGAATCGGCCTAACTTCTGTTGGCTCTGTTTCTCCAGAAGAATTCTCAATGGTCAAGTGCCTGAAAAAAGAAGTAAATAAATAAATGACTAAAACTGAAAAAGATATCCCACTTTATGCAAAGACAAATCTCGGAACAACCTTTATTACTATAGAAATTGAGATATTTAAAAATATAAAATAGAATAGTGAAGAATGTCGTTTCTACAGACTTTCTTAAAAATAAAGTTAAATAAACAAAGTTAAAAAGATTTTAAATGCATATATATTGATTAATGTAGTGTGTTTGTACTGTTCTTTTTTTTTCTTCTGGAATATTTTGACCAAAGGATATACATTTATTGATTGATAAGGTACAGATATAGTAAATACAGTGGCAATCTTGGACTAAAAATATTGGTTCCCTGGAGACTTAGAGGGCCCACCCACAACTTACAATACTAACATTTAATAACGGATAAATAAAATTTTCAAAAAATGCACATGGAAAAATGATAATTATATTGCTGCCAATTTGCAGGAAACATTTTAATCTTTGAAAATCCATGTCGGTGGGCGTTGTCTTTCCAAAAAATATTAATAGTATGTGTCATGAAGGAAAGAAAAGTCTCTGTTTTATATCAGTGATTGTTTTCCACAACTTACATTTCTACTAGTTGTGTTTGATATTTTCAATTTTTTTTTCAGTAGCGGACTGGGTCTAAAAATATTGGTTGCCAGGTGACAACGATGGCCCGCCCATAACAACGATGTTATCATTTGATTCCCATAACGAATAAATAAAATAAAAAATGCATAAGGCAAAAAAGATAAAATTGAAATTTTCGCGGAAAAAATGTGTATTTCTTAGTAATTACAGTGTACATGTACCGTATCTATTATTAGGAGATACCAAATTTAAATTGAGACTGTTATAGAATTTTTTATTTATTTGTTTTTTATTTTAAGCAATTTGTTGATATTTTTTAAATAGATTACAGCCCAATTTGCCCATAGCTTAAAAGCAGAATAGGGAATTTCATGCAGTCCACTATATTAAGAGCGATCATTTGTGTTCGCTAGATGATCGAATCTGCCAATAACTGCTTTTGCAACCAATACATCTAACAATTCCTTTTCAATGGATAGCAACATGTATGATTTCAAATTCTTCTCAGATAGCGAATTTTTTAACCTTGTCTTTCTGATCTTTAGTTTTGAAAAAAGCAGAACAGTATATATATATATATATATATATATATATATATATATATATATATATATATATATATATATATATCTGTATGTATTTATGTCACACATTATGAAATGGACAAAGTCCGACAATTACTTAAAGACATTTTTATGTATAACATTCTTTTTATAGATACAAATGTTTAAGTAAATGCTTTGTTTATAATAAACAGTATTAAATAACATTTAACGGCCTGAATGTCCGAGAAATTTTCATAGAAAATATTCGTCCTCCGACAGGATTCGAACCTGTATCCTATACGGGACCATCATGTAGCCTGGCGTGCCTTTTAAGCGATTCGGCCATTCAGGATCGTTCGGTTGGCATGGTCGAATGACTCTCCCCAAATTTCTGTCTTTTGTAGCTCTTAATAAATTTTGTCTTTTTATTATTTCTCCTAAACCCTTTTACGCCATTCATTTACTTAGCCTCAGTAGGTAGTCTGTGCTTTGCTTCCTCTGGCTTTCTGTCATTTTGTTGATGTGTCTATCAAATTTTACAACCCCTTTTTCGTCATTATGTACCCCAGGAATTTCAACAGTCTCTTCCTGATGTTAAATATTAATGAAATTACACGCAGCTATGAACTAAATAGCAGGATAAGCAGGGCCAGAAGTACATACGCTAATTTTATATCTCATATATAATGCGACCCCCTTAAAATGAGCTTCAAAATTAGATCTTCAAAATTAGATCTTCAAAAGTCGCATGATATGCAAATATAGACTGTATTTGCACTAGAAATCGAAGTGTTTATCAATTTGGTGATTTGATGAAAAGCAACAGTAATAATGTGACCTTTGAAGACCAAATTTTGAAGTTAATTTGATTTCAGTCAATGGATACATAGTTTGGTCAACATCATAGCCAGGACCAGCAGTACATACGCTAATTTTATATCTCATAGATGATGCGACCCCCTTAAAATTAGCTTCAAAATTGGGGTTTCAAAAGTCGCATGATACGCGAGTATATACGGTAAACTAATATCTAACATTATATCGAGAAGCCGAGCATTATATCAAAATGTATTTATTTTTTAATCATTTCACCCCAAACAAGGCAACAATACCAGTAAGACATAGGCGATTATTGAGAGTAAAAGAGAATCAGAAGACTTAATGAGCAGTGAGGAAAACGGACAGTAAAGAAACATGGTGTTCAGGAAGACAGAAGATGGCGAATAACGTTGCATTTAAATTTTTGAAGATTGTGGGTAGTAGGGACTTCTGGGGCAATAAGTTTAGTTCTCTCTACTCCCTCGAGGTATTTGTGCATCTGGGTATATAGGCAATGTTTAGCATTTAGCATGTTCTCAGCACGAGGGTTGGGGACTTCAGCCACAAACATTTTTTTTTTTTTACTGAAATTGAGAATTAAAGAAAATATTGAATTTGTCCCATTGGCATTAGTCTATGACAATGCTACTGATCTGAGTTATATCATTAAAAAAAAAAAAATCATTACTGTCATTAAAGTTAAAAATAAATAAGAATATATCATTTTCCGCTTTTTACCCCCGAAACATTTGTCCCTAAAATTTTTACTTAAATTTATTTTTGAGTTTATATACAGAAAAAGACTGTGCGTTTCACACAAGAAAATAAGTACAAAGAAAAAGAACAAAAAACAAAGGAAAATAAAAAAAAATGCATTTAAAATTGAACAAAAATGTTTACAGTAGGATAACAGAACTAAAAAAAAAGAATGTTTATCTTAGGAATGTTTATCTCAGATAAACAAATCAAAATTCAAGTATCTTTAAAACTTTCTGATTTAACCTCCCACCACATCTTTTTTTTTTCGCACCATGCTTGATCTATCTTTTTTTTTTGTTTTTTACAATATTCACCCTGTACAAGGCTCAAGAGCCACTCAGGTAGAGGGTTATAGAGTAAGCAAGGTTATAATGTCACCAAAACGTAAGGTGCCACGGAGAGAGAGAGAGAGTGAGAGAGAGAGAGAGAGAGAGAGAGAGAGAGAGAGAGAGATCGATCTTGAGAAGGAACCGGAAGCTTAATCTTAAACAGGAAACAGACTATAAACTTTTACTCCTTTTCAAAAGACCGTGGCGGAGTGTGAACCAGACGATAGGCAAACCTATCTATCTATCTATCTATCTATCTATCTATCTATCTATCTATCTATCTATCTATCTCATTCAATTCCTATCTATCTATCTATCTCGGACTTTCTTTATTTCTACACACACACACAAACACAAACACGCGCATGCACATATATATGTGTGTGTGTGTATGTGTATATATTCTACCCATCAACTATATCACAACTACAATTGAAAAGAATTTATCTAAGCTCAATATAAAAACTACTTCTAAAACAATGAAAGATTTAAGTAGTACACAATAAAATAATTTATCTAAATTATTTAAGTTTATGTGTTATATATTTTTAAATAATATGAACTCAAGAATTTAAACGTTTCCTTTTAGTATTTTTTTAAACATTTGTATAGTCATGCACTTTGGATTCCAGGAATGGAGATATTTGAAAAAATCCCGGGGCAGACATGTATTCTGATAGTGACCATCACTCTGAACAATATTCCTTCTATGTTCTTTTTTAATAAGTGTGCATTCTTTAGATCAAGGCTGTGGTTGAGTTTATACTTTTGTATAACTAATGCATTTGATAAATTGTTGTGTATAAGAACCCTTTTGTGTTCATAGATACGTTTTCTTTATTTTTAAACTTTTCTGCAAATTTCTCCAATAGATTGTGAGGAGGAGTTCTAGCCGTTTATTTTATATATGCCTGCTTCAGAAGTATTGTTACTCATATTTTGTGTTCTAATCAACATTTTTGCTCTTGCCTATAAATACTTGTTACAAAATAAAATCTCTTGCATTTCCCTTGATTAAGTCCCTGAAAGGACGAAACGCATCGGCTAAGATAATATATGTATATATATATATATATATATATATATATATATATATATATATATATATATATATATATATGAGAAAACGATATGATAATTTTTTCCACATTTTCGTAGTTTTCCCCCACAAGATATATATATATATATATATATATATATATATATATATATATATATATTTTAGAATTGGACATAGTCCGACAATTTATTTAAAGACATTTATATATATTTATATATATATATATATATATATATATATATATATGTGTGTGTGTGTGTGTTTGTGTGCGTACTTATATATATATATATATATATATATATATATATATATATATATATATATATATATATATATATATATATATATATATATATATATATACGGCTTACACCAATGCAGCTGAGTTTCGATGGTAGCTAATTATTTCAGTTGATTTCTATGGGGAGAAAACGTGAGTTTTTAAACAGTGACTATTACTGACACTAATGTAATAGTCTTCGGTGAAACGAGTTTTCTCACGAAAATATGGTCTCCGCCAATGCTCTCCTAAAAGTGGGTCGCAAGCTTTTAAATCGAATCTCTCGAATGCGCTGTTTGGTAGACATAGTTCACACTATTCATAAAAAATAAATATGTAACGTACTGCACCATGTATATATATATATATATATATATATATATATATATATATATATATATATATATATACACACAATGCAAAACTACCTTTTCCCAGCTCAGAAAAACAGATAACTATCTCCTGCCTATGCCTATTATTGATTTGATTGTATATTCGTCAGATTTTCTTTCTTTCTTTCTGTTTTTATTTTTTTATTTGTAGACCAGTGTTTTTCAACCTTTTTGTTGGAGCGGAACCACAAGGAAACGTCCCAGTGGCTCGAGGAACCCCTGCAATAAATTAATTGTCTTATGCAAAAAAAAAAAAAAGCTTTCAATTATTAAAATAAAATAAAATTACTCATCTTCAGATTTATTTACAAAAAATTACAAAGACAAACTGTAAAAATATTGGAGGTACCTCAACACACATATCTGCACAGGAGAATTAAAAATTACTGTCAATCATAGTACTTGTGTAACTTCTTGCGGAACCCCTGGGCTTTACTGGCGGAAGGCTAGGGTTCCGCAGAACCCTGGTTGAAAACCACTGTTGTAGACAGTTCTTTGAGTTGAGATAACGTTAGTAGAAAATGATATATATTTTTTTACAGTGACGACTTAAGAACTGAAACTTTATTATTTCGACCCGCTCAATTTAACGATGAGACCCCAAAATAAGTGAAATTAAACAGAAATAAGTTTTAATTGTAATTACAATATTAGACGTTTCCTTATAAAGAAAGATTTAGCATTCATTGACCGAGCTGCCAGTACCGCTGTCAGTTGAAATTTTTCCACTTAAAACGATTTTTTTAGAAAAATAGGTTAATAAAGTCCAGTAGCTGTTATTGGTCTTTCCAATACTGATGGGAGTTTCCTTATTAACTTATGGAACATTAGCATTTTGCTTATGTCTTTATTTTCTCTTTGAGTTACATATTCTATCTATTTTAGTTGTTGCAGTTGTTGAAAGTCCTCAAGTGATTTGGTTTGGTTATCTTTAAACCGAGACGGTATTTTCTTATAATGTATAAGTAATGGTATTTCAGTAACCTTGTTATTGAGTTCCAGTTGTCAGCTACTGTGAGATAAATGAATGACCGAAGCATAATTTAGCTTTAAAAGAGTGACTTTTTACAACCGACCTTCAATCAGCAAGACCAGCTTAAATCGGCGGGCAGATAAAGGAAGACATTCAATTCAACACTTAATACATCAGCGAGGACAGGGAAAGAAGACAGTGAAGTAAGACAGGGAAATAAGACAGTGAAGAAATGCGACACGTGTCTTCGCTGTTAGCGGGTCGGATAGGTGGACGATTAACACTTGGAAATCACTGATCGTCAATAATGAAACGAAAGAAATGTGAACATGAACACATCCAAAGAAGCTACAAGTTTAAGTGTGCCACAGACGTCGTTTTCTACTTAAACTAAGTATGTTTATAACGTCTTAGAATTTGTGATAAGGTCTTCTTCTGTGTGCCGTATCTCTTCAGGTCGTCAGCGATAATGACTCTCCGCGATATCCTTTCCTTTGTAGCTCTTAGTAAAATTTGTCTTTTTGCTATTTCTCCTAATCCTTGTTCTGACAACATTTTTCTAAAGCTCGTTAGGTTGGTTATGCGTTGATTTCTTGTGAGTATCAAATTATCCAATCCCTCTTTCCTCGTTATATGCTATAGAAATGTCAATTGTCCATTTCTGATTCTAAGTATATGTCCATTTTGTTTACATTTTCCCTTAAAAACTTCCTTGTTATTTACACACCTTCTTTCTCTCTCTCTCTCTCTACCTCGCTCTCTCTCTCACACGCACACACACACACATATATATATGTGTGTGTGTGTATGTGTATGTGTGTGAGAGAGAGAGAGGTAGAGAGAAAGACTTGTTACTTACACACTTTCTTTCTCTCTCTCTCTCTACCCCCTCTCTCTCTCGCTCACACACACATAAACACACACACGCACACACGTGTGTGTGTGTGTGTGTGTGTGTGTGTGTGTTTGAATGAAGATAAAAAGAAAACTTATCCTAGCCGAGGTGTTTGTCCTCTGATAGACTTTATCAAGGCAAATGACCATCTAAGGGCGAAACGCGTCGTCTAAGATAAGTTTTCATTTTGTCTTTAATCATATTGTTCTTTAACACATATATTCTTAGTTACATATGAATTTTTACATGATAAAATAATGAACAAATAGGAAGCCTATATCAATCTAACATGTTTCACTTTTATTAAGGCTTCGTCAGAGAATGAGAGAAAACTTTCTGTCAATCTTTCAATCAGTTATAAAATAATTATAACAGAGCGAGTCTATGTGTGTGTTTTTTTTATCACCATTACAACGAAATGCAGATTTTATCAGAGTTACAGTAAGTTTATCTTAGTGTTTTAGCCTCAAGGATGGTCTTGTAGGAGATCGAAAGTACTTGGGTAGGAAAAAATTACGGTTCCTTCCTTGATGAATTTCATCTTAACATTAGAGAACTGGAAGGGATCAGTAACCAAATAAATATAAATAATATGTGTATATTATTCAATTAAACATGTTTGAATGACACCCCCCACATATATATATGTATTATCACTATAAATGTATTCTAATATATATATGTGTGTTTGCGTGTGTTTCTATAAATGTGTGCAAAAGAATACTTGTATCATGAAATTTAGAGTTGAAACGCACATGCATATAAACTGTAATACCCTTAATATGTATCAGTTTTTCTATGGTTAAAAGAACAAGTTTTATAGCTAGGTTATAGTAAATGAATATAGATATCTATACATGCTCAGGTTCCGAAATAAGGTTATCGGTAGAAACACAGATCCTATGCATGTGTTTATTTTCTTTTGGTGTTGACGCAGGCCTGTACTCGTTGCATGCTATCTTCAAAATCACGATTTTGCCATATATTATTCCACGCCTTTTGCACCTGTTGATGCAATAAAGCAAGAGCTGTAGGTGGGCTAAGTAGACGAGTCTGGTGTTGTCTCAACATATCTTATACATTGAGTCTGGTGTTGTCTCAACATATACATTATACATTGCTAGATAGATTTGATGATCGTCCTTACCAGCGAATATGTTGAATATATTTCAGAAAATCTATACTTGCACAGGTAGATATTATTCAGTTGAAACGACACATTGATTTTCCGTTGCAGAAATAGCAGCAGAACGGGTTGAAGAATGTTCTTGATAGAGATGACAAAACTCCCTTCACAAACACCAACGATGAGCTAGTGTTGTAAACCATGGGATCCTACACAATGACACCATGTGCTGAGCCAGTGAGCGAATAGATTTTATAGGATATTATACACCAGGTCTATGTTTCACTAACAATCGATCGACTTGCACATGGAAGCAGAATATACACTCATCACAGCACATCACACAATGTCATGCGATTGTACAGGAGATCCTCTTGTAGTACCAGTGAAGACATGCCCAGCAATGCTATCTGATTAGAGACACGCATGCTTGCAGTTTTGCAAGTAAATGATTTTAAACAAGACATGTTGACTCTGCAGTGACATCATTTGCTCTGATCTGTGTTGTGTATTTAATGCAGTTTAGCGCTTCTTTTAGAATGCATCGATTTTGGCAAGCATCTGTATTATGTGGCCGTTCAGACCCTGGTCTACATGTATAGGAATCTTCATTTTAACATTCTTGCCCACACTGAATTACCGCCATACTATGTAACCAATATGCTCAGAAATGACCACCCAGGTTCACAATTTCTCCAAGTCACTTTCCTGCCGTCGTAACGTAGCTTTCCTGTGCCATTTTTATAAATAGTTTCATGATAATAGTTCTGATGTACTGTCCGCTATGCTACCTAACTTTAAAAATATAAGCCCAGCACAAGATTGAAGGCAAAGTCTCATCATTTTACAGTTAAAAGTATTAGATGTGTACGTAAGTTCTATGCTAACAGTGTCTTCTATCGCACTTCTCGTTTGTGGAAGTCTCTTCCGACTTCTTGTTTTCCAGCCAACTTTGATCTTCAAAAATTTAGATGCAATGTCAATCGTCATCTTCTGCCTTTTTAATTCTTGTTTATTTATTGTTCTCTCACCTTAATATATATATATATATATATATATATGTGTGTGTGTGTGTGTGTGTGTGTGTGTGTGTGTGTGTGTGTGAATAAAGACAAAAAGTAAACTTTTCCTTTTGTCTTTATTCATATTGTTCTTTTAGAGATATACTCTATCTTGAAAATATATTTTCATTTGAGCACTTTTGAACGACAAGCTAATTCTAAAAACAACGTTGACCTGCTTAAATGCGAAGCTCTTCAGTAAAATGAATGGAGCACTTTGGCCGCTTGGCGTTTGTTTACGTTTGTAAAAAAAAACAATAAGCTAGATTTGGCTGATTCGTTCTGTCGTGTGAAGATGGCTCAGTGGTAGAAGCTCTGACACCAAATCGGTTGGGTTTCGATCTGGGCTTGAGGCATTCGGTTGTCTAGTTGCGCTGAGGAGCTGTGATACAGCGAAACAGTACTGTCTGCGAATGACACACACGCACACATATATCAATGTATGTGTATATATATATATATATATATATATATATATTGGAAAATAGGAGAAACATGAAGGAATTTAAATAAAAGATTATAAGAAACACAAAAAGGATCTTTTCCAAAAACAATATACTCAATGTATTCATTGCTCACCGTAACTGGGCAATCATTTTGATTATATATATTTCTTTTTGAATTTGTAGGTCTGACGAATTGGAGCACACACACACACACACACACACACACACACACACACACACACACACACACACACACACACACACATATAGAGAGATAGACAGTTTCGCTGTATCACAGCTCATCAGTGTGATAAACATCCGATTGCTTCATGCCGGGATCAAACCTCGACCAATTTGGCATCAGTCAGCAACTCTACCCTTAAGCTATCGGCGCACGGCAGTGGAAAGGAATCCTTTAACGTATTGCATGCGTGATGTATATGAAAAAATAGGTGATCAGCCAATCATGATTGGTTTCAAAATTATATATACATACATATATACATACATACATACATACATATGTGTTTGTGTGTCTCTGTGTGTGAGTATGTATATATATATATATATATATATATATATATATATATATATATATATATATATATATATATATATATATATATGTTTCACTGGATATGACAGACAAGTGAAATGTTCAAAGTTTTTATTAAGTTCTTGCAATGTCTTTACAGTTTTCTTTTTGGGGATCGAGGGTGCTAAGAGAGTGTAGAAACTGTTCGTAATGATTATTCTCGGAAGCACTTTCAATCACTTCATTAGCTATTTACGAAGGGCTTCGTTGTTCATGTTTTTCCCTGTCTTGTATTGAGTAGAAGTTCAAAATATTCTAAGCTGTCCTAGAATTTCTTTTTCACATTTCTTTTACTATGAAAGAAAAGGCTCATCACACACACACACACACACACACGCACACACACACACGCGCACACACACACACACACACACACACACACATATGTATATGGCATTATAGCATACTGCGTGGGTCACCTGAAGATAGTGTACTAAATGTACACATGAAACTTCAAGTAGAGCTCGGAAACATCTTGTATTTGTTCTGCTATGAAGTATTGGACACTTTTTGTCTCCTCAAAGACCATTTCTACTCCGTATTATATATATATATATATATATATATATATATATATATATGTGTGTGTGTGTGTGTGTTTGTGAGAGAGAGAGAGAGAGAGAGAAAGAGAGAGTGTCTGTATGTGTGCGCGTATATATATATATATATGTATATATATATTACACACTCACCCACATACATACACACATAAATTATATATATATATATATATATATATATATGTGTGTGTGTGTGTGTGTGTGTGTATGTATAGAGAGAGAGAGAGAGAGAGAGAGAGAGAGAGAGAGAGAGAGAGAGAGAGACAGAGACAGAGACAGAGACAGAGAGACAGAGAGAGAGAGAGACATACGCAGTTGGCCTTGAGATTATTTTAGAACATCCTTGAATAAGCTTAAACTTTCATTTATGTCATCGACAATTTTGTCTTATAATTTTTGTCTTAAAAGTGCTTTTTTATGAAGAATTGATTCTTATGTTTTAACTGGAAATTTCTTGCAAAGAAAATAGAGTCCATGATGTATGTTATTCGTAAACGAAATTAGAAGCTTTTCTAATTAAATAATGTCTTACTTTATTGCATTTTTATTTTGCGATTCAGAGCAGATTTTCTGTAATTGGGGGTCTTGTTTCACCCCCAAAATTTGATGATTCAATTTCTGCGGGTACTTGTCCTTATGACTAATATAAATGTTAAGCGATATTGAAGAATTTCATAAAATTAAATGAATATGGGGTAACAGAGTAGAAGTTCAAAATATTCTAAGCTGTCCTAGAATTTCTTTTTCACATTTCTTTTACTATACTATTACTATTTCTTTTACTTCTTTTTTTAAGGAAGATTTTTTGATGGAGAAATGTTTTCATTCATTTTGAATAAGTCCTGAAGATTCCATTAAAATCCGACAATAATCTGATTTTTTCAAGAATTTCCAATCAATGTGTTTTTACTGCAAAAAGACGCAGAAATTTCCTGTACAAAATTATGGTCCCGCGCTGACGCCAGAAAAACAATTTTTTACAAAAATTTCCAAGCTTTTAAAACGGATAGAAAAATAAAATGAAAAATCCTTGATAATGGCACAATGTTTTTGTCAAAGAAATTTAGTTTTATTAAGTTTTGTGCATTTTTTAAAATCATAATATCCTTCATTTTACCGAATCTTTGGACCTACCTACCTACACACACACACACACACACACACACATATATATATATATATATATATATATATATATATATATATATATATATATATAGTTGTAGGGTAGATAAATAAAACGGCCAGATATAAGCAAGCGTGTATATATATCCTTAGAGGACGAAATGTGTTGGCCAAGTATAGTTTTTCCTCTACAGATATAATACATCTGATAATATTCACACACACACACACACACACACACACACACACACACACACACATATATATGACAATTTGAAAAACTTTTTTTGACATGTTTCGCTGATCAAACAGCCTCATACGCCGGGTAATAAACCCGACCCCTGGTGGGGAGGTATGTTTCCCTTGGGACTCGAGATTGATGTTCATTTGAAACCTTCATGAATCGTAAGAAGTTTTAATGTAATTTGGATGTGAAAGTATTTGTGTGTGGTCATATGTGCGTTGTAGCACACATTGATGTATACAAACATAGGGGTGTGTTTGACCGAGTGAGTGTATGTGTGTGTGTGTGTGTCTCTGTGTGTCTGTGTGTGTGTATGTGTGTGTGTGTGTGTGTGTGTGTGTGTGTGTGTGTGTGTGTGTGTGTGTGTGTGTGTACTCTTGTACCGAATAGTTCACGCCCTTCCTAAAAAAATAAAATAAATAATAAATGGCAATAAATAAATCTGATACTTGGTCGGATTTTAAAGAGTTGTTCGGGTCAAGAATTTTTTTTAGCTTAATGAAATCATCCCTGATCTTTTCTAAATTTAACCCTATCGTACAAATTGTTCACTGGGTGGAACCACCTGATTGCTGGGGTCAATTACAGTTGCGCGTAAGAAACGAGTCATTTATCCGCAGGGTAACTCGAACAAAGTATGGCAGAAGGCCAAATTTACTGTAAGAATAACATTCGTGTATAAGACTTTTTAAAAAGCCATATCGCTTAAGGATGTAGGTGATCATGACGCTCCACAGCTTCATTTTCATTTAATGTTGGTGCCGCCATAGAAACACTATACCTAAGAATTAAAATTAATTTTCAAAAATGAAAACTCTTTCTTGAAGCTTTCATTTTACTTTTAACTTTAAGCTGATAGATTAAATTTAATATTTCCAACAAGCAAAATACTTTACTGCATTTCAAAACTAATCTAAATTGACTGTAATTTAAGAGTTTAGGAAAATATGATCAGTAATCTAATGTTTTATTAAATATTAGGTACTTTGGCTTTAAACTTACTATAGTTATGGTTCTTATTTTCTGATATTGTTATGTAAGGACATTCATATTTACAAAAATCGGCACGTTTATACACACGAAAAAAAATTCAAAATTCTTTTGAAAATATTTGGGGTCGATGAATTGTAGTAAACTTTCCCATCTATAGTAAATATAGTTTTTTTAAGGACAATATCTAATTATATATCTAACTGGTATAAATTAATGCAGAATTTTAACAGCTTTAAAAGTATAAATTATTCCAAAACAACTGAAAATAATTCTTGTAAAAATTAATTATTCCTCATTTTTTTTCTATTAAGACAAAATATTATTTATAAAAGCAATTAAAAGCTTTTCTAATTAGATAATGTCATAGTTTAACGGGATTTTTTATTTTGGGATTATGAGTAGATTTTCGGTAACTGGTGGGGGGTCTTGTTTTGCAAAAACAAATTGATGATTTAAATTCTCATAAAATTGAATAATGCTGGATAACAGATGAAAGGAGTGTGAACCTATCTACTCCTATTGATAAAAGAAAAAGTAATTCAATAGTAAATAAAAGTTCCGAGTTTTAGGAGGAGATGTTAGAAGTATAGAGTTGAAGTAGACTTTAGAAGGAACTGGAAACCCAATCCTAAAGAGGAAACAAGGGATAAACCTTCTTCTCCTGTTCAAAAGACTGGAGAGGAGTGTGAACCTATCTACTCATATTGATAAAAGAAAAAGTAATTCAATAGTAAATAAAAGTTTAGAGTTTTAGGAGGAGATGTAAGAAGTATATAGTTGAAGTAGACTTTAGAAGGAACTAGAAACCCAATCCTAAAGAGGAAACAAGGGATAAACCTTCTACTCCTGTCCAAAAGACCGGAGAGGAGTGTGAACCTATCTACTACTATTGGTAAAAGAAAAAGTAATTCAATAGTAAATAAAAGTTCAGAGTTTTAGGAGGAGATGTTAGAAGTATAGAGTTGAAGTAGACTTTAGAAGGAACTGGAAACCCAATCCTAAACAGGAAACAAGGGATAAACCTTCTACTCCAGTTCAAAAGACCCGAGAGAAGTGTGAACCTATCTACTCATATTGATAAAAGAAAAAGTAATTCAATAGTAAATAAAAGTTCCGAGTTTTAGGAGGAGATGTTAGAAGTATAGAGTTGAAGTAGACTTTAGAAGGAACTGGAAACCCAATCCTAAAGAGGAAACAAGGGATAAACCTTCTACTCCTGTTCAAAAGACCGGAGAGGAGTGTGAACCTATCTACTCCTATTGATAAAAGAAAAAGTAATTCAATAGTAAATAAAAGTTCCGAGTTTTAGGAGGAGATGTTAGAAGTATAGAGTTGAAGTAGACTTTAGGAGGAACTGGAAACCCAATCCTAAAGAGGAAACAAGGGATAAACCTTCTACTCCTGTTCAAAAGACTGGAGAGGAGTGTGAACCTATCTACTCATATTGATAAAAGAAAAAGTAATTCAATAGTAAATAAAAGTTTAGAGTTTTAGGAGGAGATGTAAGAAGTATATAGTTGAAGTAGACTTTAGAAGGAACTAGAAACCCAATCCTAAAGAGGAAACAAGGGATAAACCTTCTACTCCTGTCCAAAAGACCGGAGAGGAGTGTGAACCTATCTACTACTATTGGTAAAAGAAAAAGTAATTCAATAGTAAATAAAAGTTTAGAGTTTTAGGAGGAGATGTTAGAAGTATAGAGTTGAAGTAGATTTTAGAAGGAACTGGAAACCCAATCCTAAAGAGGAAACAAGGGATAAACCTTCTACTCCTGTTCAAAAGACCGGAGAGGAGTGTGAACCTATCAACTCATATTGATAAAAGAAAAAGTAATTCAATAGTAAATAAAAGTTCCGAGTTTTAGGAGGAGATGTTAGAAGTATAGAGTTGAAGTAGACTTTAGAAGGAACTGGAAACCCAATCCTAAAGAGGAAACAAGGGATAAACCTTCTACTCCTGTTCAAAAGACCGGAGAGGAGTGTGAACCTATCTACTCCTATTGATAAAAGAAAAAGTAATTCAATAGTAAATAAAAGTTCCGAGTTTTAGGAGGAGATGTTAGAAGTATAGAGTTGAAGTAGACTTTAGAAGGAACTGGAAACCCAATCCTAAAGAGGAAACAAGGGATAAACCTTCTTCTCCTGTTCAAAAGACTGGAGAGGAGTGTGAACCTATCTACTCATATTGATAAAAGAAAAAGTAATTCAATAGTAAATAAAAGTTTAGAGTTTTAGGAGGAGATGTAAGAAGTATATAGTTGAAGTAGACTTTAGAAGGAACTAGAAACCCAATCCTAAAGAGGAAACAAGGGATAAACCTTCTACTCCTGTCCAAAAGACCGGAGAGGAGTGTGAACCTATCTACTACTATTGGTAAAAGAAAAAGTAATTCAATAGTAAATAAAAGTTCAGAGTTTTAGGAGGAGATGTTAGAAGTATAGAGTTGAAGTAGACTTTAGAAGGAACTGGAAACCCAATCCTAAACAGGAAACAAGGGATAAACCTTCTACTCCAGTTCAAAAGACCCGAGAGAAGTGTGAACCTATCTACTCATATTGATAAAAGAAAAAGTAATTCAATAGTAAATAAAAGTTCCGAGTTTTAGGAGGAGATGTTAGAAGTATAGAGTTGAAGTAGACTTTAGAAGGAACTGGAAACCCAATCCTAAAGAGGAAACAAGGGATAAACCTTCTACTCCTGTTCAAAAGACCGGAGAGGAGTGTGAACCTATCTACTCCTATTGATAAAAGAAAAAGTAATTCAATAGTAAATAAAAGTTCCGAGTTTTAGGAGGAGATGTTAGAAGTATAGAGTTGAAGTAGACTTTAGAAGGAACTGGAAACCCAATCCTAAAGAGGAAACAAGGGATAAACCTTCTTCTCCTGTTCAAAAGACTGGAGAGGAGTGTGAACCTATCTACTCATATTGATAAAAGAAAAAGTAATTCAATAGTAAATAAAAGTTTAGAGTTTTAGGAGGAGATGTAAGAAGTATATAGTTGAAGTAGACTTTAGAAGGAACTAGAAACCCAATCCTAAAGAGGAAACAAGGGATAAACCTTCTACTCCTGTCCAAAAGACCGGAGAGGAGTGTGAACCTATCTACTACTATTGGTAAAAGAAAAAGTAATTCAATAGTAAATAAAAGTTCAGAGTTTTAGGAGGAGATGTTAGAAGTATAGAGTTGAAGTAGACTTTAGAAGGAACTGGAAACCCAATCCTAAACAGGAAACAAGGGATAAACCTTCTACTCCAGTTCAAAAGACCCGAGAGAAGTGTGAACCTATCTACTCATATTGATAAAAGAAAAAGTAATTCAATAGTAAATAAAAGTTCCGAGTTTTAGGAGGAGATGTTAGAAGTATAGAGTTGAAGTAGACTTTAGAAGGAACTGGAAACCCAATCCTAAAGAGGAAACAAGGGATAAACCTTCTACTCCTGTTCAAAAGACCGGAGAGGAGTGTGAACCTATCTACTCCTATTGATAAAAGAAAAAGTAATTCAATAGTAAATAAAAGTTCCGAGTTTTAGGAGGAGATGTTAGAAGTATAGAGTTGAAGTAGACTTTAGGAGGAACTGGAAACCCAATCCTAAAGAGGAAACAAGGGATAAACCTTCTACTCCTGTTCAAAAGACTGGAGAGGAGTGTGAACCTATCTACTCATATTGATAAAAGAAAAAGTAATTCAATAGTAAATAAAAGTTTAGAGTTTTAGGAGGAGATGTAAGAAGTATATAGTTGAAGTAGACTTTAGAAGGAACTAGAAACCCAATCCTAAAGAGGAAACAAGGGATAAACCTTCTACTCCTGTCCAAAAGACCGGAGAGGAGTGTGAACCTATCTACTACTATTGGTAAAAGAAAAAGTAATTCAATAGTAAATAAAAGTTTAGAGTTTTAGGAGGAGATGTTAGAAGTATAGAGTTGAAGTAGATTTTAGAAGGAACTGGAAACCCAATCCTAAAGAGGAAACAAGGGATAAACCTTCTACTCCTGTTCAAAAGACCGGAGAGGAGTGTGAACCTATCAACTCATATTGATAAAAGAAAAAGTAATTCAATAGTAAATAAAAGTTCCGAGTTTTAGGAGGAGATGTTAGAAGTATAGAGTTGAAGTAGACTTTAGAAGGAACTGGAAACCCAATCCTAAAGAGGAAACAAGGGATAAACCTTCTACTCCTGTTCAAAAGACCGGAGAGGAGTGTGAACCTATCTACTCCTATTGATAAAAGAAAAAGTAATTCAATAGTAAATAAAAGTTCCGAGTTTTAGGAGGAGATGTTAGAAGTATAGAGTTGAAGTAGACTTTAGAAGGAACTGGAAACCCAATCCTAAAGAGGAAACAAGGGATAAACCTTCTTCTCCTGTTCAAAAGACTGGAGAGGAGTGTGAACCTATCTACTCATATTGATAAAAGAAAAAGTAATTCAATAGTAAATAAAAGTTTAGAGTTTTAGGAGGAGATGTAAGAAGTATATAGTTGAAGTAGACTTTAGAAGGAACTAGAAACCCAATCCTAAAGAGGAAACAAGGGATAAACCTTCTACTCCTGTCCAAAAGACCGGAGAGGAGTGTGAACCTATCTACTACTATTGGTAAAAGAAAAAGTAATTCAATAGTAAATAAAAGTTCAGAGTTTTAGGAGGAGATGTTAGAAGTATAGAGTTGAAGTAGACTTTAGAAGGAACTGGAAACCCAATCCTAAACAGGAAACAAGGGATAAACCTTCTACTCCAGTTCAAAAGACCCGAGAGAAGTGTGAACCTATCTACTCATATTGATAAAAGAAAAAGTAATTCAATAGTAAATAAAAGTTCCGAGTTTTAGGAGGAGATGTTAGAAGTATAGAGTTGAAGTAGACTTTAGAAGGAACTGGAAACCCAATCCTAAAGAGGAAACAAGGGATAAACCTTCTACTCCTGTTCAAAAGACCGGAGAGGAGTGTGAACCTATCTACTCCTATTGATAAAAGAAAAAGTAATTCAATAGTAAATAAAAGTTCCGAGTTTTAGGAGGAGATGTTAGAAGTATAGAGTTGAAGTAGACTTTAGGAGGAACTGGAAACCCAATCCTAAAGAGGAAACAAGGGATAAACCTTCTACTCCTGTTCAAAAGACTGGAGAGGAGTGTGAACCTATCTACTCATATTGATAAAAGAAAAAGTAATTCAATAGTAAATAAAAGTTTAGAGTTTTAGGAGGAGATGTAAGAAGTATATAGTTGAAGTAGACTTTAGAAGGAACTAGAAACCCAATCCTAAAGAGGAAACAAGGGATAAACCTTCTACTCCTGTCCAAAAGACCGGAGAGGAGTGTGAACCTATCTACTACTATTGGTAAAAGAAAAAGTAATTCAATAGTAAATAAAAGTTCAGAGTTTTAGGAGGAGATGTTAGAAGTATAGAGTTGAAGTAGACTTCATAAGGATTTGGAAACCCAATCCTAAACAGGAAACAAGGGATAAACCTTCTACTCCTGTTCAAAAGACCGGGGAGGAGTGTGAACCTTGAACTGGAAGGCAAGGGACAGGTTAATTCTTTTCCCAATGTTAGTTGTGTGAACGTAGCTCGAGCGATTCTAATTTCTGGGCCTATATTTGTTATGCTTCCCATACACCCGCCCGCATATGGGGATAACAACAATGCTCAAACCTCCATCGTATTTGTGCTCGCCTCGAGCGCCAGGTATTAACCACAATTCACTCATTTGATAGAAAACTTGGTAATTTTATTCTGTTGGAAAACAATGTATAGATTTTGATGAAAACATACATACTTAAAATAAAATGTATGACTCTGATAAAGAAATATTTATAATATTTAATATTTTTGACATTTATAATATTGAAAATATTTCTAATTATTCAGAAGGGGGCTTGGAGAATTTGACACACACACATCTTGAAGTCAATATAGTCAGAAGAAACCAATGATTAACATACCTAATTACTTTTTGTAAATGGATGAAAAAAAGGATTGGGAATGATAGTAAGGAGAGATACATTACTTAGAACAACAAAAGAAAGGAAGTTGTGGAGGGCCATGAAAACTCATGTCCTGAAGTGATAATGAAAGAAAAAAAGAAAGATATACATATTTAAAAAAAATCATCAGTATATATTGCATTTGCACACGTGAATATAATATATGTGTATATGGTGCTAATATGCATTATGCATTTCAAAGAAAATCGTTCTTTGAAAAATTCACATGCTAAATGTATATGTTCTCGGACGTTCATTAGTATCATGCCAAACATCACGGTCCCGCATTAAAGTCGGAAGGCAGTGCCGGATAAACCTATAAGCTTAGCAGGCTGGGGCTCATATTGCAACTTTGTTGTTATTATCGCTTTTCTCTGGCACTCCTTATGACTGGTTCCCATATTGTATTTATTTCTATGCTTGGTCGGCTCAGGAGATTTTTTGTGGCCTAGCATATGTGCTGATTCCTTAAATTTACGAATTTTCCAATGGTGTTCTTTGTCTATGATCTCAGCCTGATCCCACAGAGGGCGGTGATCTCCCTTATCTCTCCATATGTTGTCAGCCACGCCTGATTTTTCCACTTCCCCTTGTGTTACAGCTTTCTGGTTTTCTTGAAGCCTTACCTTATGGGAGCGGCCTGTCTCCCCTCTATATTTCTTCCCGCAGCTGCACGGAATAGCATACACACAGTCTTTAGTCATGTTCTCCTCTATGGAGGGTCTTACTCGGGAGAGATATCTGCGAAGTGTCGTCAAGCTTGTGACGGTTGTCCTGATGTTATATGGACTGCAGATTCTTTATATTTTCTCTGATAACCCCTTCACGTAAGACAGGCAGACTGTTTTCTGAGTGTTGTTGTCCTCCTCCTCTTGTAACCGCCTACCCCAGTTTTTTGGAGGCTGCTGCCATGTACCCAGGGTAGTTGTTACGCTGTACTTATACTGACCAATTCTTTATCTAATGTCTCTGGGTCACCACTTATGACTTTTGCTCGATGTTGTAAGCAGCGGACGATCCCTTTCTTTACGCTGTGAATTCAACATATTTCACTTCTATTAAAGCTTCATCAGAGATCGAGAGAAAATAGACAAAAATACCATTGTTTCTGTCTTTTTTGTGTTTTCTTTCGATCTCTGACGAATCTTTAATAAAAGTGAAGCATATTAGTAAATATACGTTTTTTATTTTATCATGATTTCTGAGGAAGGACCGAGGTGGTCTGAAATATTAAATATATACAAAAACACAGAAATAAATACTTTCATAAAAAAACACCCAATTTTGTTTCATTTATTTTATCCAGATATTATATACATATCAAGAAAGTATACGTGGCCTCTCATTATGCTATATATATATATATATATATATATATATATATATATATATATATATATATATATATATATATATATATATATCGGGTTGTACATTTAGCAAAACTTGAAATCTAAAATTTAACATTAACTTGAACAGCTGTAATACTCTCATCAAACGAACGAACTAAGTTTCTGTTCATGATTTACGCCCCAGGGTTGTCATGTGATTATGCCTTCCTTAGTCGAAATAGCATTCTAATTCATTTCCGGTTGTTGGTGTAGCCTTGATGCTTGCATTTCAATGACTGTCGACCACATTTCAGTATATCATAACCGATTGAATTCACTTTTCTCTACATCAAATACGTTCATCAACTTAACCACATTTAGTTTTGAGAAGAGCTATCTTTTTCATCTATTGTCAGATGTAATTTAACGGGCGCATCCCAAATAACCGCTGAAAACCTTTTACATTTTAGCTTTATTCCTTTTTAAGTGTTACGGGTCCTTACCTATAACTACAGAATGAACTCTTCCTAACACTCTCAAGAGAGGGACGAATCGAGTCGAGCCGATAGTAGTTCACTCCAAATCAGACTGACAGTCATACTAATAACTTCCACGTCTTGTATTATTATGCCGTGTAATATATCTTCATTATTTCTACTCTTGTGTTCGTGTTGTTCTTCCTTGGTCCTAACCTGGACCATAACATTAAGTGATACTATAATTTGTATGTGAAATAATGCTCACCTATTACAAGGCTCGGGAACCATTTAAGGTAGAGGTTTACTGTTAAAATTTGTTATGATGAATGAATATTTTATTGTAGAAATATCCCTGAGCTTATTCATTCATTTACTTAAGAATTAAAATTCACCAGAAATTTCAAATAGGAAAACTTTGAAATTTTAAACGGTATTTATTGTCGTACACATGTATTGTCACGGCTTTTATTTAAAAGCAAAGACGAGTTTTTATCTTTTTTTAAATTTTTTTAAACTTTAAAACTTCTTTTTTATGTTTACATTTAAAATCTGGTTTTACAGAAGGGTGCTGAGGATACCGTGGACCCAATATGTGAGCAACGACAAAGTTTTGGAGAAAATAGAAGTAAAAAGGAAACTAATACTTAACATCAGGAAAGGATAGTTGAGGCTTCTGGGGTACATAATGAGGAAAGAAAGCTTGGAAAATATGATACTCACGAGAGAGATAGAGGGAAAGAGGGATAAAGGAAAACGTTGCACAACATAATTAATTAACTCGAGTAAATGAATAGCGGACAGGGCTTAGGAGAAATAATAGAAAGGCAAAATTTATTAAGAGCTACAAGGGACAGGAAGTCGTGGAGAGTCATGATCTATGATCGGACACAGAACATGAAGAAGTTTGCGAATATCACATAACGAAGTAACCCAACGGTTAAACTCGCATATTTAACTTATAGACCAAATAGCCTCACTAATCAGTAATTGGTCAGCTTTGTGAGTACAGAAACAACCCTGAAGAAATGATCAATCAGTGTGGGATTCCTCCAACAGGGGTGAGAAGACACCACTGGAAACAGAGCATTGGTTAGGTTTGAAATTTGAATAGTTGAAAGCGCTCAATCACAAATTTTATGACAATATATATAAACATTTACGTTTTCATGTAGGCAAACAAATAAGGTTAATTAAAAAAGAATTCCCGTCTACTGTTTAAAAACTTAAAAATTTATTAATGAAAATACTTAAATACGCACGCACACGAAGTTAAATTATTTTTCAATTTTTTGAATATATTTTTGGTAGTTAATAAAAAACAATGTGAATTCTATTTGAAATTTAATAGTAGTGATCGTTTTTGTTGTTGTTGCTCCTTAGAAAATAGGATTTTTGGGGGAGAGGCTCAACAATAATTCCTAAAATGTGTCCCTTTGTCACTTAATCTGCCTTGCCCTATGTCACCGTTATTTTACCCAGCGACCTTCGCATCCTCTACTCCTTTCAAGCCCCCATCTTCGTTACTTTAGTGTCTTAAGGGAAAATGAAAAAATTCTCTTGACCCATGTGATTAATGATCACACGTATAGGTCGGCCGGACATTGCCTGAAAGTATACTTTTTACGACCCCTACATCTTTTGTTCATCGCTGGAGATCTTGGCATCTGTCCGCGTAGACAAATCTGTCAGTCATCGAGAACTGAGAGGAATGCAGCGAATAGTGACTTTTTTTTCTTCACTCAATTTAATTCTTTTGGAAGACACTAAACAACATATCAAGATAAAGATCCTTGATTTCAACGATGAGTCATCATTAAGAATCTCAGAGATTTTTTTTTAGAAATGATGTTCTTGTAACAGTTATTTATTTTAGCTGACATACCACTTGAGGATTTTTAGCAACAAACCATTTTTATTTTGCCTTTATCACACAGCAAATAATAATAATAATAATAATAATAATAATAATAATAATAATCTCAAAGAGATACAAAAAATTGTTCTGACAAGTACAGCCCACACTTTACGAAGGTCTTTTATCTATATAATTATTTTGTTTTATTTTGTTTTATTTTATTTTATTTTTTTTTGCAGTGGAAAGTGTCATGATGCCATTTCTAACCTTAGGTCCCTGGGCAGGACCCGGAAAGAAATGTGTAAACGTCAGATATCAAAGGAAATAATAATAATAATAATAATAATGATAATAATAATAATAATAATAATAATAATAATAATAATAATAATAATGAGTAAAGCAAAATACAGCGGCTGAAGCTGCAAAATATATAAAAAAGAAAGCAAAAACAAATGCAACCGACCAGATACAGAAACAATGGCAAGATAAACCGCTTCATGGCCAATACTCTGCCCTTACCAAACAAGCTGGTGTAGACAAGCCCCGTACCCATCAGTGGCTACGTAGTGCAGGGTTGAAAGCTGAAACAGAAGGTTTTATCCTTGCTGCACAGGACTAATGCTTGCTAACTAGGAATTACCAGGCACATATACTAAAATACTATGTTAGCCCAAAATGCAGATTCTGTGATAAATATCCAGAAACCATCGATCATCTTGTATCAGGTTGCACGATATTGGCACCCACTGAATATAAAACCCGGCATGACAGAGTGGGCCAATATCTGCACTGGAAAATATGCAACTTCTACGGGAAGGAAACTGAAAGAAACTGGTACGAACACCACCCAGACCCAGTTACAGAGATAAGACCTGTTACAATTCTATGGGACTACACAATACACACTGACAGAACAATCAAAGCCAACCGCCCAGACATTGTTATTAAAGACCACAAACAAAATAAGTGCCTCCTTATTGATATGGCAGTCCCTGCAGACTGCAATGTATCTTTGAAGATATTCGAAAAGCTGTCAAAATACAAGGACCTTGAAATCGAAATCTCATAAATATGGCACATGGGAACATCAACAATCCCTGTTGTAGTTGGAGCCCTAGGATTGGTTGAAAAAGATTCCAGTAGACTAATTGAAGGGATTGAAGGAATTCCTGGAAGTCCATGCCTCAAAGAGAGACAAAAAATTTTTCTCGCAAGTACAGCCCACACTGCATTTTGGGCTAATACAATATTTTAGTATATGTGCTTGGTAATTCCTAGTTAACAAGCATTGGTCCTGTGCAGCAAGGATAAAACCTTCAGTTTCAGCTTTCAACCCTGCACTACGTAGCCACTGATGGGTACGGGGCTTGTCTAAATAAGCTTGTTTGGTACGGGTAGAGTATTATTGGCCATGAAGCGGTTTATCTTGCCATTGTTTCTGTATCTGGTCGGTTGCATTTGTAAATTTCTTTTTTTTTGTCAGTGGAAAGTGTCATGATGCCATTTCTAATCTTAGGTCCTTGGGCGGGACCCGGAAAGAAATGTGTAAACGCCAGAAATCAAAGGAAATAGTAGTAGTAGTAGTAGTAGTAATAATAATAAATTTAAAAATTCAGATAGACACGCCATTGAGGCTACCAAACCATACCTGATACACGCTTAGGCAATCATGTATACTTCGATACCCGCATTAGGCTGCCATTTCTTTTTGCGATCTGTCCTGCTATTTATCCATAGCTGGGGGAGAAGAAGAAGAGTCATACCTTTCTCAAGGATATTAGCACGTAAGTGAATGTAATGGATTCGACTGGAATTCGAACTCGGCTCTCCGATTCCTCAATCCGAGCCGCTATCCGTTACTCTACCGTCAAGCATAAATCCCAACACTGAAAACAAATCAGAATAAAGCATAGAAAAAATAAATCGGAATAAAGTCAATTTTAATCACACCTTTACATTTTTGACTATACCCAGTTTCTGCCCATTCTTATCCAAACTTGCTGTATTGCAACAATTCCCCTCTTTCTTCTATCTTCGTAGGGCTTCTTAAGTGATATCGTCGTTATTTGGCATTGCAAACATTCTGCAAAAGGGGTTTTCTCTTCCTCTCTGGAAGACGTACGGATTGATGGAGAATATCCATAATGAAAGATCGGTTAAAAACGAAAACCGTACGAAAGAAGATAATAATAATAATAATAATAATAATAATAATAATAATAATAATAATAATAATAATAATAATATGGGAAGGAAACTGAAAGAAACTGGTACGAACACCACCCTGACCCGGTTACGAAGATAGGACCTGTTACAATTCTATGGGACTACACAATACACACTGATAGAACAATCAAAGCCAACCGCCCAGACATTGTTATTAAAGACCACAAACAAAATAAGTGCCTCCTTATTGATATGGCAGTCCCTGCAGACTGCAATGTATCTTTGAAGATATTCGTAAAGCTGTCAAAATACAAGGAACTTGAAATAGAAATCTCAAAAATGTGGCACATGGGAACATCAACAATTCCTGTTGTAGTTGGAGCCCTTGGACTGGTTGGAAAAGATTCCAGTAGGCTGATTGAAGGGATCCCTGGAAATCCATGCCTCAAAGAGATACAAAAAATTGTTCTGAGAAGTACAGCCCACATTTTACGAAGGGCTTTATCTATGTAATTATTATTATTTTTTATTTTATTTTTTTGCAGTGGAAAGTGCCATGATGCCATTTCTAACCTTAGGTCCCTGGGCGGGACCCGGAAAGAAATGTGTAAACGCCAGATATCAAAGGAAATAAAAATAATAATAATAACATTGGAAATTCAGGCCACTAATGTTTTATATATCCTTGTGGCTTTGGGGTCTATACCACCGAGAGAGCTACACTGAGAAAATAGGAATAAAGCCTGCGTTGTTAGACACTGCAAATATTCTGCGAAATGTGTTCTCTCTCTCTTTCTCTCTCTCTCTCTCTCTCTGTCTCTCTGAAGACGTACGGATTGATGGAGGGCAAACATAATGCAAGATCTTCGATTGCAAAAGAAAACCGTACGAAATAAAAAAAAAATAAAATAATAATAATAATCAGGAAGTCGATGAGTTCTGGTGTAAGATGTGGGAAAACTGCAAAATGCCCAGTGAAAGAGCTACATGGATCAAGTGACAACAGGAACAACACACACATAGCGGGTGTAAAAAATGGACGGATATCAATATTACTGAATCGACCGCTGCCATCTGCAAAACAAAAATCTAGAAATCACTAGGAATAGACCGAATAGCCAATTCTTGGATAAAAAAACCCTATCTAGCAATCACAATGACATAATCATAAATTCAGAAAATGCCCCAAATGCCTCACGTGGGGAGTAACATACGTACACACACAAACAGAAGAGACGCAGAACTCGAAGAACTATAGGCCCATCACCTGCCTACCAACAACGTACAAGATCCTCACTTCAATAAAACAATACTGGAAGAAGTGAAAACAAAAATAAATATTGACAGCAGGGATCGACTACAGAAAGGCATTGGACAATGTTCCACACTCATCGATAAAGAAGAGCCTAAAACTATACAGAGTATGTCATACAAAGGTCAAATTCATAATGGAGAGCATGAAAAACTGGAAGATTACACTAAACCTAAACCACACAAACGAGTCATTAACAATGAAACCAATCAACATCAAAATCAGGATTCTTCAAGGAGATTCATTGTCACCACTACTCTTCTGCCTTGCATTAGTACCACTCAGCTGCCTACTGGACAACAGTAATTACGGATGTAGGTCACAGAATGGCAAACTGAATCACCTATTCTATACTGATGACCTTAAAACGTTTGCCAAGGGTGAAAATCAGGAGAAAAACCTATTCACCATTATCAAAACCTTCAGCGAAGATATTAGGATGGAGTTCGGAATCGACAACTTAGCCAAAGTCACCTTCAAAGACGGTAAACTAACGAAGACTACGGATTTAGACCTTGATATCAACAACAAGATTGAGGAACTAGACTAAGATGGTACATGCAAATACTTGGGAATTAACGAAGGAGACAGAATACAACGTTTACTGATGAAGAAAAAGATCCAAAAAGAATATTATAAGAGAGTGCGTTTGATACTAGAAAGCGAACATAATGGGGCCAATAAAATGAAGGCTGTCAACACCTTAGCTATACACGTCGTAACATACAGCCTCAACATTATTAAATGGAAGTTGAATGACATTAAAAGATTGGACGCCAAGACCAGAAAAAATGTTTACCCAAATGAGGATGCACCAACCGAAATCAGATGTTGATATGCTGTACGTAGCAAGAGCTTTAGGAGGCCGAGGTATAATTCAACTTGAACTAACTCTAAAAACTACAACAATATGATTGGAAACATACCTCACAAAAATCAATGACCCTCTCCTACAAATAGTAAAACACCAAATCCACTACATGAAGAAAGAAGCTGCACTTTTAAAGAAACAGCTTCATATACCTGAAATTCTACCAAAATAAAAGGAAGAGAATAAAACAGAAATCGACACAACTTGGGCAAATGAAGTCACAAAAAACGGGAAGGGCTAGGCGTTATATGGCAAATACATAAAAAGGACGAAAGCAGATGTAAACCAACAGAAAACACATCAGTGGCTGAGGAGCACCAGGCTGACAACTGAGACAGAAGGCCTAATTATTGAAGCTCAGAACGAAAGCCTCCCAACTAAATCCTATGTCACATAATCAAGGATGGAACCAACCCAAAATGCAGGATCTGCGGATGATGGAAGTGTCGACCATATTATCTCAGGATGTCCGGGACTAGCAAAAATGAATATACCCACAGACATAACAAGGTAGCGTCTTATGTGCACTGGAAGATATGCAAGAAGCTCAAAATCGAAACCACTGAGACAAAGTTATCCAAAATAACGATGTAACTATCCTCTGGGACATGGCAATTCAAACTGACAGGGAAATAAAAACCCAACAGACCTGATATTATCATAAATGACAAAAAATTCAGGAAGTGTATGCTTATTGACATAGTTTCGTTCGTAACATACGTAGAAAAAACAAATGTTGAAAGATACCGAGCTACACAAAGACCTGCCCGGGACCTCCAGTCAGGCTTCACTCCCGATCGGGGGTGGGGTAGTACGCACCGGCTTTGTATATATTATATGTCTGTTTTTATGTATATTTGTATCTTATGTATAAATGCCATTAAAAAATAAAAAAAAGGAGGAAACTAAAATAATATATATATATATGAGTTATATTGTGCGTTATATATTTACATGCATGTGTGTGTGTGTGTGCTTGTGTGAGTACATTTATGTTTATTTACACTATTTATATTCTTCGAACTGTTGCCCTCATCTTTATTGTCATATTCACGACGTTTCGGCCGTTTTTCGCTCCGGCCTTCTTCAGGCTCTGTCTATATTTTTGAGATGAGGTATTGTAACTATTTACACTATTTACATCGTTCCGACTGTTGCCCTCATCTTTATTGTCATATTCACGACGTTTCGGCCGTTTTTCGCTCCGGCCTTCTTCAGGCTCTGTCTATATTTTTGAGATGAGATATTGTAACTATTTACACTATTTACATCGTTCCGACTGTTGCCCTCATCTTTATTGTCATATTCACGACGTTTCGGCCGTTTTTCGCTCCGGCCTTCTTCAGGCTCTGTCTATATTTTTGAGATGAGGTATTGTAACTATTTACACTATTTACATCGTTCCAACTGTTTTCCTCATCTTTATTGTCATATTCACGACGTTTCGGCCGTTTTTCGCTCCGGCCTTCTTCAGGCTCTGTCTATATTTTTGAGATGAGGTATTGTAACTATTTACACTATTTACATCGTTCCGACTGTTGCCCTCATCTTTATTGTCATATTCACGACGTTTCGGCCGTTTTTCGCTCCGGCCTTCTTCAGGCTCTGTCTATATTTTTGAGATGAGATATTGTAACTATTTACACTATTTACATCGTTCCGACTGTTGCCCTCATCTTTATTGTCATATTCACGACGTTTCGGCCGTTTTTCGCTCCGGTCTTCTTCAGGCTCTGTCTATATTTTTGAGATGAGGTATTGTAACTATTTACACTATTTACATCGTTCCAACTGTTTTCCTCATCTTTATTGTCATATTCACGACGTTTCGGCCGTTTTTCGCTCCGGCCTTCTTCAGGCTCTGTCTATATTTCTGAGATGAGGTATTGTAACTATTTACACTATTTACATCGTTCCAACTGTTGCCCTCATCTTTATTGTCATATTCACGACGTTTCGGCCGTTGGTAGCCCCGGCCTTCTTCAGGCTCTGTCTATAATTCTGTGTTGAGGTTTTCTGTTTACGTTATGTGCATCGTTCGGACTGTTGTTCTCATATTTATTGTCATATTCACGTCGTTTCGGCCGTTGTACGCTCCATCCTTCTGCAGGTGATATGCGTTGAGCTTTCGAACTGGGGTAGATTGTTATAGTTGCACGTACCAGGCTTTTTTTCTGGATATCTATGCGCTTATGTAGATTATATTTTTTATATCAGGTATGTACATTTATTAGTAATCATTGGTTACTACGCGAATCTCCTCGGATTTCCAAATCTTCCACCTAGTCTGCCAGTGACGGCATCCCGAGTAAGCTGAACATTGACGCCTTTACAAATATATTTTTTTAAATGTTCACTAGGAGAAAAAGGGAAAATGTAGTATAACGTGTTTATTACAATGTACAACTTACTACAAGCTAAAGAAAGCATTCATTACCCTACCTGAAACATTTTCTTTCTAGCCTTTAGATCTGCAAATCATTTCATGCCACTTTCTACATCGATCTTCTTTACAAGATCATTTTCTATTGACAAAATAACCAAAGAATTTAATCTGTCTTGAATCGTGGATGACCGCAAGTATGTTTTTATAAGCTTTAGCTTTATAAAATCGCAAACACGTGACATGGCGGTATGGTGGCGTTCTCGGCTTTGATGGCGACTGACCGCGTTACCTGTACCCTGAGCTGGCCCTGCTCTTTGCAAGACTCTTCGGAGGTTTTCCAATATTATTAATGTTTATTTTTTTCTTCTTTTAAGTTTTCTTTCAACTTTCAGATATTTGATTCGTTTAATATTCGCAGTCTTTTCTTTGTTTACGATGAGGAAGTTTGTTTTTTCTTTTGAGCGGGGGAGATGGGAATTAAGAAATAAGGTTTCAGTGAGTCTCAAAGACGTATACATATCTTGCCACGGAAACCAATGTCGCAGCTGTTCTGTTGCTTTCGCCTCAAGAACTCTACGAGTGACAGGAGATAAAATCTAATCATATAAACACAGTTTTTTGCCCAATCACTTGGTGTCGTATTTCATGTTATTTATTTTATTAATGATATTAGAAATAATAGTAATATTATCTTGAATTTTATTAAAAGAAATATTTTTTTTACTATTTCTTCCATCTTAATTTCAATTACTTAATTTACTTCAGTATTAGTATTAGTAGCAATAGTCTATCTATTTTTATCGTTAACTATTTTATCAGTCAACTGCATCCATTAGTAGCAATATTATTGATGTAATGGAATAACCAGTCACCTCCATGAATGATTACACTATAGGTAGTAAGTACCTATAAAGTCAACTGTCTACGAGAGACTGGAGGAAGAGTGAGAGCAAGACGACGCAAGCACGTCCGACCTTCCAATTAGTGACACTTACTACTAGATTGACCTGTGTGTATAACTACCGTATTTCATATTGTACTTGTGTACAATAAACCTTTCTTCTATTATCCACCTGGTGTTAAGTATTTATTCCCTTAGCATGGAATATAACAATTATCTTGAGGTTTTATTAAATGAATTAGGCAACCACTATTTTTATTAGCATTTCATCCTAATTTCAGTTACTTTTCATCACAACTACTCAGACTGTACGTCTACAGACTGCAGCAATAAGTGACTTATTATTTTTAACGTTTCTAAAAATCTGCTCCTTATTAATCAAATAAACTTTTCCTGCCTGCCATCAGCATACCAAACTCCAGGAGAGCAACTCACTGCATCTTCTTGGTCTCACATTTTCCACTGACACGATTATATTGAATCAATTGCTAGGACTGCTGCTAGGAATTTTGGTTAACTATGTCGTGCTAATCAGTTTTACTTGCCAGAATGTATGTTGCACATTCATAAGCTTACTATTCGTTCTTGTATCGAATATTGTTGCAACATCTGGTATGGTGCTTCTGCTATATGCCTAGAGATTCGTAACAAAATCCAAAAGATCAGCAAAGTTAAAGGTCCTGACCTGGCATCTCAGTTTCAGTCGCCTTCTACCGACATAACGTATCTTCTCTTTGCTTCTTCTATAGATACGTTCGCGTCAATTGTTTTGGTGAATTTTTATTTATTTTAATTCATTTGTAAGAAAGAGAAAACAATTCAGCTTAAAGTTTTCATAGAACATACTTCAAGTAAGGTAAGAAAGCTACTAAGACGCAAGGGGATTACTGAGTGTGAGAGGATATTAGAAAAAGTAGTTTAGTATAAGAGCTCTATAAGATTTATACTAAACTATTTGATTAATTGCTCTTAAATAAAATAACGGAACATTTGAAGTTGCCGCCCCATCATGTTACTTATGTTTCAGTTGCATTCTATTCATGCTGGCTGTAATTAATTTTCTTTGTCGCATTGATTACAAGTACAATTGTTTTTTCTCAAGAGAAACTAATTTTATACAAAGGCTTATATTTTTAAATATTTTTATAATTGTATGCATTTTTTACTAGAAGACAAATAGACTGTCGAAATAATGTTAAACGTTGTTAAAAACTGTTTTTCTTTTCTTAAATCGGGCACTTCCCTAAGTTTTGTAATAATAATAATAATAATAATAATAATAATAATGATGATAATAATAATAATAACCGGTTACGGAGATAGGACCTGTTACAATTGTATGGGACTACACAATACACACTGATAGAACAATCAAAGCCAACCGCCCAGACATTGTTATTAAAGACCACAAACAAAATAAGAGCCTCATTATTGATATGGCAGTCCCTGCAGACTGCAATGTATCTTTGAAGATATTCGAAAAACTGTCAAAATACAAGGACCTTGAAATAGAAATCTCAAAAATGTGGCACATGGGAACATCAACAATTCCTGTTGTAGTTGGAGCCCTTGGACTGGTTGGAAAAGATTCCAGTAGGCTGATTGAAGGGATCCCTGGAAGTCCATGCCTCAAAGAGATACAAAAAATTGTTCTGACAAGTACAGCCCACACTTTACGAAGGGTTTATCTATGTAATTATTTTTTTAATTTTTTTTTGCAGTGGAAAGTGTCATGATGCCATTTCTAACCTTAGGTCCCTGGGCGGGACCCGGAAAAAAATGTGTAAACGCCAGATATCAAAGGGAATAAAAATAATAATAATAATAATAATAATAATAATAATAATAATACCTTATACTTACAGCACAGGATCTGGACATCAAAATGAAAGCAATCAAGGCCAGGATACACAGATCACAAGAAGAAAGCAAATTCAGGATGTGTGGACAAGCTCACTGAATGTCCCAAGTTGACACAAAAGAAGTATAAGCGACGATATGATTGGATTGGTCGGAGAATCCATTAGGACATATGCTGTAAGTTTGGCTTCAGAGCAAAGTTCTTGAGAAGTGGTATGAACATCAGCCAGATGCAGTGATAGAGAATGTCACAAGATATTATGGGATTTCTTGGTCCAGACAAATCATGTCAATGAAACACAAAGACCCAGCCTTATTGTTATAGAGAAAGAGAATAGCAAGTATCAAATTATTGACTTTGCTGTTCCTTATGATACAAGAGCGTATTCCAAAGAAACCAAAAACGATTGAAAAATACTGTGATTTGTCTAGGGATTTGAAGAAGCTATGGAACATGACTGTTGAGATAATTCCTGTAGTAATAGGCACACTTGGAACGCCACCTATAAAATTAAACGTGCTCTTAGCGAAAATTAGAATTGAGATCAAAATTGTAGACCTCCAAAGATTCTCCGAAAAGTTCTTGAGTTGTGAGGAAACTTGCTGACACGAAGCCTCATCATCATATCGTTATTTTACCTGGATATCAACATAATAACAACAAATATGTTTGTTGTATGATACGAGATCAATAGACAAAATAGAAACATGATGAGGAAAATTTCTTTCCTAATGAAAACTAAAATGAAGTTGGACGCATTTTTCTTATATATACACACACACACATATATATATTAAGACATTTTTTATGTTTATACGTTCTCTTTATAGATACAAATATTTAAGTAAATGCTCTGTTTATAATAAACAGTATTAAACAACATTAACCGGCCTGAGTGTCCGAGAAATTTTCATAGAAAATTTTCGCTCTCCGACAGGAATCGAACCTGTATCCTATACGGAACCATCATTTCGCGTGATGTGCCTTAACCTTTCGGCCACAGAGAAGCGTCTAGTTAGCAAGGTCGATTTTACTATCTTTAAACTTAAATCTTCCATGAATCTCTTCTATTCATATCTGCTCTAGCGTATCAAATGTAAACAAATGACGTCATATATATATTTTTTTGTTTTTTTTTAGAATTGGACATTGTTTACATTTGGATATGCATCGAGCAGATATGAATGTACGAGAGAAAATCGTAGAGAATTGTAGTTTAAAAACAGTAAAATCGACCTTGCTAACCGAAACGCTCTTCCGTGTCTCAATTGGTAAAAGCCCGTCAGGCTATATGACGGTTCCGTATAGGATACAGGTTCGAATCCTGTCGGAGGACGCTTATTTTCTATGAAAATTTTTCGGACATTCAACCCGGTAAATGTTGTTAATACTGTTTATTATAAAACAGAGCATTTACTTAAATATTTGTATCTATAAAAAGAATGTATAAACATAAAAAATGTCTTAAAATAATTGTCGGACTTTGTCCATTTCATAATGTGTTACGTCATATATATATATATATATATATATATATATATATATATATATATATATAGATAGATAGATAGATAGATAGATATATAAAGTACATACATATATCACCCTGATGGTCCCATGTGGTGAAACCTTGGTAGGTAGTGCCTGGTTCATTAAGATTTATTTATTTTACTTTTGCTTTAAGCGTATTGAACACTCTTCGTTTTAACTTATTACTCGCTGTTTTTTTCTTCGTACCAGAAATTGAAGGTACTGGACAATTTCTTTCGCCCTGTTCGGAGTTTGCTGGTCCTTTCTTTTTTTTCAAATTTTTTTTCCTTGGATTCCAATTTGTTTAAAAATTGTGCTACACAGGTTTTTTTTTTCACTCTCCGAGTTTAAATAGATTTACATTATATATATATATATATATATATATATATATATATATATATATATATATATATATATATATATATATATATATATATATGTGTGTGTGTGTGTGTGTGTGTGTGTGTGTGTGTGTGTGTGTGTGTGTGTGTCTATAAGTTAAAATAAAATGGACTTTTTCATTCGACATGATACCTTTTTATTATATAACCATTATTTTTATTCGGTACACGTGTACCGAATAAAATTAATGGTTATATAATAAAAAGATATCATGTCGAATTAAAAAGTCTCAAAAAATGATAATAATAGCAACCGGACTAAATTGAGAAATCCTATTAAAAGAAATTGTGCCCCTGACAAGAATCGAACCTGTAATCATTTCTCGAAAATAATACGCACCCATAAATAATACGCACCCCAACAAATGATCCAAAAATTAAGATATATATCTATTCATATGTATAATCCGCATCTATAAATTTTGTCAAAAAAAAAAAAAATAATTACGAAGCCATTTTGTCGACCTTGATTTTAAGAATAAAATCGAAAGTAAGCCGCTAAAATAATGTTGAAAATTACCAGCGGTTTTCCCGATAAATATAACATTTTATTTTACCGCCAAAATGGGATTCCGTCAGTGAGGATGTTATAAAGAGAGGTTTCAAGAAATGTTGTCTCATGACAGCCATGGATCACTCTGAAGATGACACCCTTTGGTAAGAGAATGAAGAGACCGAAGATAATTTGAAACAGGCCGAAGTTAATATTGTGAATAATAATTTATTTAATGACAATTTAGATATTGATTCTGTAATAGAAAGTGGTGATGATGATGATGGAAATTAAAATTTCAATAAATTGTTAACTTGATATCCTCTTTTCTTCGAAATTGGCCGTTTTATAGATTTTTAAAAATTTTTTTCGCCAAATAAAAAATGCAGTTACTGATAAACCAATTTATTGACAAAAAAATGTTACAATTATTATTGTTGTATTGAAAATGAAAATTATGATAATATCTTTCTTATTTTAGAACAACAAGTACGTATTATAAATGAATAACGAAAAAATATTTTTGTTTAAACCTATCTATAAAACGCACCCCTACATTCACCTTTAATTTACAGTAAAAAAATGCGAATTATTTTCGAGAAATTACGATAGTTGAAGCGTGTCGTTACCAGTTTGGCCACGGGAGGTCATCTTAAGAAAGCAGAGTTCAGTTATCTATTTAAAGAAACCAGTCGAAACAATTACGTTCACTTGCGTGCTAATACCCTTGGGAAAGGTATGAATTCTCGTCTTCTCCACCCTCCAGCTATGGGTAAATAACAGGATAGACCGGGTTCTATAGCCTTGAATGCCAACTGGTCTACCACAAAAAGAAATGGCAACCTACTGCGGGAAAAAATCTGCCTCGTTATTCATGTATCGAAAGATACATGATCGCCTAAGAAGCGTGTATCACGCATGGCACATAACTGACTGACTGTACCCAGGCAATTAGTGTAAACTGAATGCCACAGCCTCGATTTTAATTTGAACTCTGTTTGCCGGTTCTATTTTCTCCGTCATTAACCCTTTGGATATCCGCATAACAAGCATGCAAGTACTTGGTAGTAAAACATTTGTTCGTCACTGATGAGGAAAAAAGGGATATAATTAAACAAAACTGAGATGCTTTTGAAATAATTACCGACAGAATATTTATCGAATAGTAAATCAAACTTAACCTGTATATTTGCGTTTATTTGTCTGAGTCAATCACATTATGCTTTTTATGGCTATTGTAGATTTTCAAGTGGATTTTCATGCAGCGACATAACTAGAGTTTTTTTTTCGCTTGAGGCGTTTGTAGATTTTGATAATACTCTAAACAGCATTCCAATACTGGACACTTATATAATATAAAATGTAAACAAACTTTATAATAAATTACGGGCATTTATTTTGTTTTGAGTGAAGACCCAAAAATCAGCAACATCAAAAATAACAACAAAATAAGATGGAAAACGTACTTAAAATAATAAAGAAAAAACTTCTTTTTTTAGCAAACAATAATTTTTACGTTATTACATTAACAATAATGAAAACACTATTTAAAAATTACCATCACATTAAATAATTAATAAGTAACCCTCAAAGTAGATATCCAATCTCGTCTTTTCCTTTTATGGGAAAACATGTTTCTCCACGACTTCTTTTCCTTTGTATTCCATTAGTGATATAAGTTCCACGATTGGCTGCTTTGTTGGACCGATTCCCAAGAGGATGCTTTCCCGATCCCTACAATCTTAACTTCTTCAAATCTAGTGTTAACCGTTATCTTCCCCACATATCCGCATAAACTGTGCCTTTTACCCTGTAACACTCTACCTCGACTGGCTCTCGGACTTTGTACAGCGTGAACATCATTCTAAAACAAAAAGCACTAAGCAATGTTTATCCCCTTACCCCACATGATCATGTTATGCCGTTCTATGTATTATTTAACTATAAAGTGAATTTAAATAAAAATGGCACAAGTGTAATAAGGTGGTGGGCAGGGGTGAAATAGTACAACTAATTTTCCATACTACTTCATTATACTAATTCACCGAAGTGCCGTCCCCCAAAACTTGTCACTCAGGCGGGCCAACCCTCTTACTTCACTCTAGTTCCGCTAATGTTTTCAATGTATCAGATTTAAAAAAAATAAAAAATAAATAAATATTCTCAGCATAGACAACGGCACATTCTCATGCACTTGAACTAAGTAATTTGTAACAACATGCTATATATATATATATATATATATATATATATATATATATATATATATATATATATATATAGGGGGCGATGGATAAATTGTCTAACTTACGCAAAAATGAAAATAACATTGATATTTCATTTTAACAGTTTGGTTTGGTTCGGTTTGGTTTGTTTTACGGCATATCAACCTCAATTGGTTATTTAATGTCGACAAAATTTTTATTGCTGGTAATATTTTTTTTCAAAAGTGTATTGCTAGTAATATTTTTTTTCAAAAGTGTATTGCTAGTAATATTTATTTTTTAAAAACATTGTTGGTAACATTGTTTTTTCAAAAATGTATTGCTGGTAATAGTTTTTTTCTTCAAAAATTTATTGCTGGAAATAATTTTTTACAAAGTAGTTCTGGTATTAAAACCTGTTTCTACACTTTCATAATGCTTTTTACCTCAGCCCGGGGGTTAACTATTTGCCCATAACTGGGACCCTAACAGGGGCGACCACCCCGGATCAGAGCGGACCTGGGAACACCAGCAATTAAGAGGTGGTTCCACTCTCCTTAAAACTTCCTGATCAGAGGCCTTGCTGCTGGACGTAGTTTATCGTCTTACCCTGGACACGGATGTAGTTTATCGTCATTTTAACAGGTATATTTACTAAAATATTTTGAAATACTACAGAGAAAAGTTATTCAGTAAAATCGCCACTGGCTTCAACCACGGCCTCCAGACCACTTCTTGTTGATGTTGTATTTTTAATCAAATTTTTCTCAAGTAAATCATATGCAATAATTTAAGAAGGGGAACAGGCCATAACTGTGTTTAACAATGCTAAACACTTACTTTTCTTAAAACGCGTTTTTTTCTCTACATCTTGCAAAATATCGGAGTAGTTACGTCTATATTTTAAACAACAACAGCAATAATAATAACAACAACAACAACAATAATAATAATAACAACAATAATAATAATAACAATAATAATAATAACAACAATAAAAATAAAAATAATAACAACAACAATAATAATAATAATAATATCAAGAACAGCAATAATAATAACAATAATAATAACAACAATAATAACAATAATAATAATAACAACAATTGTAATAACAATAATAATAACAACAACAATAATAATAACAATAATAATAACAACAATAATAATAACAATAATAATAATAACAACAATAATAACAACGATAATAATAATAATAACAACGATAATAATAATAATAATAACAATAATAATAACAATAATAACAACAATAATAACAATACTAATAATAATAACAATAATAATAACAACAACAACAACAAAAACAATAATAATAACAACAATAACAATAATAATAATAATAATAATAACAATAATAAAAACAATAATTACAACAATATTAATAACAATAACAGTAATAATAGTAACAACAATAATAATAACAATAATAATAACAATAATAATAACCACAATAATAACAACAACAATAAGTATAACAATAACAACAATGGCAATAACAATAATAATAATAACAATACTAAAAACAATAATAACAACTATAATAATAACAACAATAATAATGATAAATGTCAAGATCATCGTCTGACAAATGTTAACGCATAATTGCAGCGTTAAGAGACGCGGTATTAGAAAGATGTTTTAACAATCTATCACGTTTACTGCCATTTTGTTAATCGGAAATGTCGCCCCAGTTCATTGAAAGAAAGACTGGGATTCGTTATAGTACAATTTCTTATTGTTTTGCGTAATGATTCAATTCTTCTTGTTGACATGGAAAGCACAGCGTGTTATCTACCCCAGCACATTTGTCTTGACGTTGCTTTTAGATATTTTCTAGTCAGTTGTAACAAAATCATACTCTTGTTCTTTTGTTTTCACTCTTTTTTTTTCTCATCTCAGTTTGAACTCTAAACGTTGATGATTTTCTCGCGAACACTCTCTTCTTCTGCCAGATCTTTCCTTTGTTCATTCATTGGTTGATTTGTTTCCTTCCCTATACTTCCTTCCTTCCTTCCTTTCTTCCTTCCTTCCTTTTCGTTCTTTCTTCACCTTAATTTTTCCGTTTTTTTTTGGGTTTTTTTATTACCATCCCTCCTGTCAAATGTAGTCGAAGAAATAAATGAATAAAATAAAGACTAACATTTTGTCAGATAAGTTTTGTGTATATGACTATAAACTAAAAATGGGTGTTTCTAGACAGTTACGGGATTTTGGCACGTGTCATCATAGTGGTCTGGTGGGAAAGCTGTATTGACAGAAAACAAAGCCTTTATTCAATTTGTTGCGCTGTGAACTAATCTTGGTGGGAGATTTTTCAAACTGCATTGGTAAAAAAAAAGAAAAACCTCCGAGAAAAGGCGTTTTCTTTTTTCTTCTGCCATTAAATGTTCAAAAAGCATAAGACGATGTTTCTTTGGGTGTCAGAACAGCTACAACGAATCAGTGTAGGAAAAAAACAAGAGATTGACCGACCAAGACAGTAAGGCTTGGTCGTTTAGGCAGTGGTGCGAATAGCCTTGTTTTTTACGATGTGATCTTAAGAAGGACTCTGATGACAGAATCGAAGTACAAAGAAAAAGTGTTTATGAAATGTGCTCTAGACTGTATTGTGTAGATATCATTTTAACTGGACCGATGTTTGCTTATTTGGTTTCATACACTAGCTATCGCAACAAACAAGAGAAGAATGAAAAAAAGAATAGTCAAAGAATAGAGATTTACAATTAGAAATTAGGATGTTACATCATTAATAGTTTAGTTCTATTGATTGTTTTCTGTTATTGTACTTGAAACTGAACATAATAAGCTACGCCAGGGATAGTTTTGGCCCAACACGACAAACTGATACAAAACCAAAATATTAACGTAAAAACTTGAGTCATGATCTTAAATAACCTCGTCAGATCTAGATTCTCATATGGATGCCATGCATCGCGACTAATTCGTTCAGTAATGTCTAAACCATCAGCTATATACAATAGGGAAGGCCTATTTTGTAAACGTGGTATTGCACTCGAATATTTTCTATTAATTCACCCCCAAATATTAATTCAACTCAAAATAAAAAAGAATTTATATTTACTAAAATTCACACCAAATTTTCCTAGAGCGAGACACTTCCATTACACTCCGGTTAGGTTAAACTTTGCGATCGTCCCAAATGTGGGCGACTCGAGTGCGCTATTTGTAAGTGTGAGGTCAGAATTCGCGCTCACCCCGATAAACTAGCCAAAATAGATTTTTTCTTTTCTTTTTTTTTAAATTGTAAAAAATCCCTTGTAAATATCTTGGATATCATTCACACTTACAAATGTGAACAACTCCCTGATTTTGGATCATTTTGTATTCTGAGGGTTGGAATTGTGAGACAAGCCAAACAAATTTTGATTTAAAATTTATATTTTCTTGGTGTGAATTAATATTTGCGATAAGTAAGTTTACATTATTTGGGGTAAGTTAACAGAAAAGATCCTTGCACTCAATTTGAAAGCTGGGTTTTGACATGATAAATAATGGCATACAATATTGTTTCCACATCATTACTCTTTTTGGGGGAATCGAGTTTCAAGATTAAGTCTTGGTTCTAAATTGGTGCGAAATTGGTGTGTTGGGAATTCATTCCAGTGATCAGTAAAAGATTTAACACTGTCAGAAAATTCCATACCTTTATGGAAAACAAATGTGTAAATGTCACTTAATAAAATATTTTTCAATTGCAACATTTACCTCGTAACCAAAGAAAAATAATTCAGAATTATGAATAATATAAAAAATATTCACTTTATAAGGACAAAATGGAGATTAAATACAGTGTAATGTATTTAGGTTGGGTTTAGCGATGAAAATCGATTTATTTTTTCTCATATAGAATTTAGGTTTTCTTATTTTTCAGTGAAGAAAAATTAAAGTAATTCTATTACACAAAAAACCATATAACATCTTAAAAATTAATTTCTTCATTTTAATCAAGAGTAGTAATTAAATATATTTCGTTTATAAATCTTGTTCCATCAAAGGGAAGATGAATGGATGCATCACTGGTGATCCCACTAAACACCTTCGTAATCACCATTAGACTCATCCAACTCTTTCCCAATCCTCTGCACTGTCTTCAGATGGACAGCCAAACACTCTGAAATGATCATATTGGAGATTCCAGCGCGAATGTCAAGTTGTACAGAATGCTGTTTTCAAATTTCTGGCGGAGTGAATTGGTCACGGTTGTCTTTTTCTCATAGACTGTGCCCAGCTTATCCAACTATACTCTGCCGTCGATCAAATAAAAAAAACAAAAACGCATGAGCGAAATTAGAAATATAAAATAAATTTTAAATATATATATATATATATATATATATATATATATATATATATATATATATATATATATATATATATATATATATATATATGTGTGTGTGTGTGTGTGTATTTGTATATTTAGGCAGCATATCTTCATTCCAACATGTCTCACTGGATAATATAGGCATATGTGTCTATTTTTATACTGATCCTTTCATTTCTTGATGTTAAGTTGAAATTGATGTTTCCAAGATCAACTTCAGGGGTAAATTACAAAAACAAACCTATTGTAACTGTGATAAAGTCTACATTTTGTTGTGATGGCAAATGGAAAAGATCGAAAGTACTTGGTTTAAAAAAAATACTATGGAGTCTTCCTTGATGAATTTCATCTTAACATTAATAAACTGATTAGACAAATGGAAAGGATCAGTACAAAAAGGAGTAGACAATATATGTCTATATTATTCAATGAAATTTATATGGGATAACGATATATAAATTTATATATATATATATATATATATATATATATATATATATATATATATATATATATATATATATGTATATAATTCTATATTTATATATATATCATGGACTATTTTAGTGGATAGTTGTATCATTTAGAATTTTATTTTTGATTGTGTTTCTATCAATTTTGTTATTAAATATTGTGATAATAGAAGACCTACCGAGAATGGTGAAATGTTGTAAGGAAACTTACATGTCTATATTATTCAATTAAATATATATGGGATAACGATATATAAATGTATGTAAATTTTTATATATATATAGTTGTATCATTTAGAATTTTATTTTTGATTGTGTTTCTATCAATTTTGTTATTAAATATTGTGATAATAGAAGACCTACCAAGAATGGTGAAATGTTGTAAGGAAACTTGACGTAAATTTACTGTGTAATGAAGTAGCGAGATTAAATCACCTTCTAGACATTTTCGTCTTAGTGAATTATTTTCTCTTTTAATTAGATCAACATTAATTTATATCAAAATTGTGCTGAAACTCAAAGTAGGAATTTATTCTATTACCTGTAATAATTGCCACAATGGATACATTGGCGAAACTTCAAGCAATTTAAATAAAACATTATATAAACAAGGGATCTTTTATAAAACAACACATTAAATGTTCACTGTAACGAGTCTGGCCACAATTTTGATATCTGATTAAAATATAAAACAATATGTTCCAAGGGTAGTTGATGTATGCATAATATGTAGGCACTAACCAAACTCAAGGTGGCGAATGTCCATCCGGTCAAGACGGAAATGCTGTAAAATCACAAAACAACACCAGAAAGTGCTCGATATCATAGGAAACAGTAGGATCTCAGTAAAAGAGTATACTTCTAAAACAAAATAGTGTTCAACAACACCGGGCCCTCAAAGTCCTCCATGACATAGCATATAATATAAATAAAATAAGCAACGCCTAATGGAGTCTGCTATAGATACACACCGGAGATATAGAGTACAATTTCATATTAACTGGCAGAGCTCCATCTGAGGATATTTATACACACACACACACATACACACACACACACACACACACACACACACACACACACACACACACACACACACACACACACACACACACACACACACATCTTGTATGTGTTTGAATTTCGAAATTGCTTCACCTTTAAGTTCAACTAATTTTTGTAGGTTCATAGCTAATATATTGCCACTGAAAACGTATTTAAGTTGGAGAGAAATTTTGTTAAAGCATAAAGAAAAACTAATTTATCTGATAAATACAGACTGGCGGTAAATTAATGTTTCCGATATGATGTTGGGACATTGTTATTTTTAAAGATGTTTTTAGAAATGCTGCTTTGATAGTGGTGTTAATTCTAATCATGTTAACGATGATGATGATGTTGAGAAAGATGAAGCAATGAAATCTGATTTACTTCTTAGAAATAGTCTTATTCGGACACTTGACAGAAAGCTGTCTTTGAAAGAGAAAAACACAGCTGTCTTATTCGGAATAACGCTTCTTTTGAACTTGACTACTACGTTCTTAAGATGACTTTTTAGAAGCGCGTTTTCAAAAATGAGATGAAGCCTTGATCATGTCACGGGGCCTTTCTTTCTTTCTTTCTTTCTTTCTTTCTTTCTTTCTTTCTTTCTTTCAATACATTTTAAAATAAAAACAAATCAAATAAATAAAAGTCCGTCAGGGCACACAATGATTTCAAAGAAAAAAGTTTTTTTTTATACTTAGAAAGTTCAAATTTTATTCGCAGCATTCTTTTTGCGAAACACTCATTATTCTCAGTTTATGCAGTCTAAAATCCCCATTCTTAATAATAATAACAATAATAATTGGACGATCAGGTATGTTATTATTATTATTATTGTTGTTTTTGTTGTTGGGGCGTTGGGGTCTGAATCAACAAACTTAAAGCCATACATTGAGAAAATCGGAATAAAACCTGATATCCTGTAGTTCCAGAAATTTATGTTGCCGGGCACTGCAAATATTATGTAAAAATGCTCCCTATCTGAGGACGTGCAACTTGATGGAGAACATCCATAATGCAAGAAAACGAAAAACCATGCGAATACTACTACTACTACTACTACTACTACTACTACTACTACTACTACTACTACTACTACTACTACTAATAATAATAATAATAATAATAAAATTGTACTCACAAGTACGCACACAAATTGAAGAGCTTTATCTATGTAAAAATATATCTTAGATTATCTTTTTGTTTTGTTTCTTATAGAAATGATTAATGTAAAAATCTCATGAAGTCGTTTCTGACCTTAGATCTCTGGTTGGGACCCAGGAGGAAATGAGTATCCAACAGAAATAAAAATAAAAAAAAGGCTGTATATTCGAAGAAAGGGGTGAGACAAAGTGTTAAAGAGTGTTGAAGAAGTTGTGTCATTGGCTGTTCTGTGACTTGAGAATTAAGCTTTCTCATGAATTTCTTCTAATAGATGCAGGAAGAATGGATGGAGATTTCGAAGCGCGAAATGTTGTGCCAGTGACTGTAGCAAAGTAGCGTAAGGAGAAGCGGCATGACAAGTTAAAAGAGAAGAAGTTTCATGATCAGTTCTTTTGGCATACAAAGACAATTGCTGAACCTGAGAGGTGGCTTTTGTGTAAAAGATAGATACAGATTCACATCATATTTGTGGTGAAGAGATAGGACATCAGATTGAATGCAATCAACGCCGAAAATCACAGATCACAAAAAGAAAGCAAATGCAGGACGTGCGGTCAAGCTGATGAAACAGGTAACCACGTACTCAGTGAATGTCCCAAGTTGGCACAGAAGGAGTATAAGCAACGACATAATTTGATTAGTATCAGAATTCATTGGGAAGTATAAGTAGGTTTAGATTCAGTGTAAAAGAGAAGTGGTATGAAGAGCAGTGGTACAAAATGGGATATTATTGGATTTCTCAATCCGGAGAGATCACGTAAAACACATCAGTCCAGACATAACATTAATTATTAAATAAAAGTGTGAAATTTAAATGCTATTCTGTTAACTATTCGTTTGATGGAAAGTTTCTTACAATGTTACGAAAATCTTACAAGTTTCAGAATTAAACTCAGCTCTTTATTCCGTAGGCAATCGATTGATAATACAAGCTGTTTCCTCTAGCATAAACTGCAGAATAAGAACTGTTTATCCAAGTGCAATGAATAAAGACATCAGTTAAAAATTACAAGAGGGAATAAAATAAACATACCCAACTCCAAAAATGAACAAAAGCCGAAGACTACGATGACCAAAACGTTGTAATTAAAAAAAAGAATAGTCTGAGTAGATTAATGAATGCTTGATGAGATTCAAAAATAAATCCTTATTATAGAATTCTAGAAAAACTGTTATTCTGAAGCACTAACGTGTTTCCCAGACACAGAGAAAACTCTAAATAGATTAATATATAATAATATGTTTGAACGAATTTAAAACTAAATCTTTATTATTGAAATCTAGACAAACTGTTATTCTGCGATTCTAACGTGTTTCAAAGGTATAGAGAAGACTCCAAATATATTAGTGTATAATAATATGTTTGGTGGGTTTAAAAAGTAAATCTTTATTATTGAAATCTAGACAAACTGTTATTCTGAGGCCCTAACATGTTTCACGGAAAGAGAGAAAACTCCAAATAGATTAGTGTATAATAATATGTTTGAATGGGGTTTAAAAGTAAATCTTTATTATTGAAATCTAGACAAACTGTTATTCTGAGGCTCTAACATGTTTCACAGAAAGAGAGAAAACTGCAAATAGATTAGTGTATAATAATATGTTTGAATGGGGTTTAAAAGTAAATCTTTATTATTGAAATCTAGACAAACTGTTATTCTGAGGCTCTAACATGATTCACAGAAAGAGAGAAAACTCCAAATAGATTAGTGTATAATAATATGTTTGAATGGGTTTAAAAAGTAAATCTTTATTATTGAAATCTAGACAAACTGTTATTCTGAGGCTCTAACATGTTTCATAGAAAGAGAGAAAACTCCAAATAGATTAGTGTGTAATAATATGTTTGATGGGTTTAAAAAGTAAATCTTTATTATTGAAATCTAGACAAACTGTTATTCTGAGGCTATGTTTCAAGTGATTCAAAAGTAAATCTTTATTACTGAAATCTAGAGAAAATGTTATTCTGAGACTAGAACACTTTTCAAATATACGGAGAAGACTCTGAATAGATTAATATATAATAATATATTCGATAGGATTCATAATTTAAATCTTTATTATTGAAATCTTGAGAAACTATTATTCTACGCCCCACAGATATATGGAGAAGACCTTTTGCTGATTGAAGAATTTGGGTAGATGTATTTATTGCTGTAAGACAACACTCGTCCTTCTCTTGTAACCTAGATGCACCAAATCGTGATGAAACCTGGGTTGTTTTTTCTTTCATGCTAGGCAACTTCCACTTTCTGGTTAGCAGCGCGTACATTTTTAAGATTTGGTAAAATTCGTCCAAGAATTATTCGAATCAAAACTGTAATCAATATTTTATTATGAAATACTTAATTTAGCGGAAAGCTATTATACAATCATAGAAAGCCAATAATAGCACTTTGGTGACTGAAAAAAGCTAACAGTAGTTTATATGCGTAAAATATTTAAACAAATTTATAAATATTGCAAATTTGATGTTATGTAATAATTATCTATAAAAAATAACAGAAAATCATATTTTATAATGAATCTCTCCCCTCAAAATGTTATTATTATTATCATTAATTACTTTGATCTTAATACATGTCATTGTGGTGACACTGTATTTAGTTTAGAATTAACAAATGCAGAAAATAGTCCAATAAATATATTTTTCGAGAAAATATATATTTTGTGAGTCCTTTATTTTGTTCATGGTGAAATATGAATACAGACAAACTTCTCATTAACGGACTAATGGGGGGAATAGTGGTCCGTTAAAGCCGATTGTCCGTAGATGTAATAATCTCTAATTTGTCACTGATACTGAGATTTGTACGCTTCCTTTTTATACTTTCCTTCTACTTCGATGCCATGATGAGGTCAGAACAATTAATATATTAATCAAGATAACAAAAATAATAGATTTCTCACAGCTACTTTCTCACGCACGCGCTAATGTATCGTACTTTCCGTCTTTGTGTACAATTGAAAGGCCCTCCACTGCCGCCAAGCGGTCACTTTGAGAACTAATACGACTCGTTCCGCTAAGCTCGCAAATTTTTAAATACATCGCTGACGATTTAGAAGTTTTTTGCCTTCAGATTTTTCTTTTATTATTTTACCTGCAGTTTTTCTCCGTTGTATCCGAAGTCCGTTGATGATGGTCCGTAGATGAAAAGTTTGTCTGTCAAAATGTACTACATACTTGTACGATATACGTTAAATAAATCGAACATATATGAGTTTATTAGGCATTTATTTTAATAGCCGTAATTTTATTCAGATTTTAATATATATATAGGCTATGGAAAGCTACAGATTTCGAAAGAAATAGTGTTGTTTGGTCAGATTTGGGGAAGTGGATAGGTCCGAAAACTTTCCGGCATATGTATATTTCTGCTTACCAGCGAATTTTCAAAAAACATGAAGAGTTTCAACATCATCTACCATCCATTTATCAATAAATACAAAGTCAATCTATCTATCTATCTATCTATCTATCTATCTATCTATCTATCTATCTATCTATCTATCTATCTATCTAGTTAGCTAGCTAGCTATCAGCATAAAATGTACGTTTATTTTAGACAACAATGGGTACGAAACATTAATTCTGCTTCAATCAGATTAACTAATTTTGTTATAAATAAAAAAAAGACAAAAAACAGTAGCAGCGCAATTAAAAAAGGAAGTTACTCAATTCACATATTTATTTTTATATTTTCATCTTGTGAGTTCCTCCTTCGCTCATTTAAATTTCTTTTTCTCATTCTCTCTCTTTTTCTGCATATATTACCCCCTCTCCCTCTCAGTATGGGTGTGTGTGTTGTGTGTGTGTTTGTGTGTTTGTGTGTGTGTATGTGTGCGTGTGTATCTATGGATGCTTTCTTAATTTATTATGCCTATAAAAGTCTATTCATTGCAACAACACTTACGGGCAATAATTTGCCTTCACGTGGCTCTGTAGGGAATAATGTTTTTTTTAATCTTATAAAGAAATTATATTTTATATAAATAATAATGATTCTGATAAATAACGCATGCAGTCATTCACTTTTATTGAATATTTACGCTTATATAATATATACTGTCATGTATATTTAAAAATCCGACATCAGTTTTTTTATTACGATAAACGTTATTTTAGTGGGTACACGTCTTTCAGTTGCTATCTCTGTGTTTTTTTTTCTTTAACAGTGAAATTAGTAATAACCAGCCTATATTGAGAAACCCCACGAAAGCAAAATCGTTCCTTCTGACAGGAATCGAATCTGTATCCATTTTTTTCCTATCAGTGGAAAAAAAACTTCTATAGTCGAAACGTGTCGCTACCAGTTTGGTCACGCGAAGCCATTTTGATAGAATGAGTTTTCAATTACATATTTTGGTAAAGACACGTCTCTCGTTTCTCTGATGGAAAAGTGGATACGGGTTCGATTACTGTCACAATCTATCTTTAGTAGAACTTCTCGATCTAGACCAGTTATTAATTTCACTGTTTAATAAAAATAACAAAACTAGGGATAACAACTCAAACACATCTATCCTGTAAAAATAACGTTTATAGTAATAGCCATTTTAAATAGTATATTTATACTTATGTTTATTTATAATATATTTATGTTTATATTTTTTCTTTTTTGCTTTAAATGTTACTTTTTGTTTGTCAGATTAACGTAACATATACACTGGCATTCTGTACCTTTCCTATTAAGTAAAAGTTATTTTAAATGAACACATGCATATACGTACATAACACTAAGTTTTTATTTCTAACACTCATAGTTGATTTTTCATTTTCATGGTCTTTACGGCATGCATTCTGTATTTGTTTTGGTTTAACTATTTGATGTCATGTAGTATTTAACTGCAACAAATTAGATCTATTTAATCATTTTAAGCAAGTTTATTAAACGAAAGAAAGAGCTGATATAAAAGAAAAAAAGAAACCCCGGAAAAAAAATATTGAATTGAGTCTGCTTATTGACATAGAACATCAACATCTAAATTTTACCTTATCACCAAGACTCTCAGGTCAATATCCTGAAAAAAGTTGATTGATATTGATTATACTGATATACTAGATATTACTACAAACATAATTACCAATGCCACATCTCTCCTACTTCATTTAGAAAATGCTGCCATTAATGTTGGCCTATATTTCAATGTCTCTAAAGCAGAAATTCATACGCTTCAACCGGCAAGGCACAATACAAACTCCCTCAGGTGAATCAATAAAATATATCGAAACTTTTACATACTTAGGAAGCGAAATAATTTCTACTGAAAAGCATGTGAAAATTGCAATGCTAATGCATGGGCTTCCTTGAATAAAATGGATATAATCTGGAAATTTGATCTACCAAAAAACCACAAACGGAGATTTTTTCGTGTCAGTGTAGATTCGGTTTTAACGTATGGTACCACTGCTTGGACATCAACTAAAACCCTAGCGTCTAAGCTTGGTGGAATCTACACTCCAATGCTGAGAGCTATACTCAACATCTCTTGGACAACAGCTCTATGAACCTGATATTTCTACAATCTTACGCGAACGCAGAATGTGCTTTGCAGGACACTGTTTGTGGGCAAAACAAGAACTTGTGAGTGATCTACTGTTCTGGTCACCTAGCCATGATGCAAGACGGACATGTTGCCCAGCAACCACTTACATTGGCCAACTATGCTATGACACAGAATGCCACCCTAATGACCTCCCGACCTTGATATAGGTCATCAACCTTCCCTATGTCATCAGTTCCCAACTAGGCATTTATGCATATGACACAACTGTTTACTCATGTCTTAGTAGCAAGTTCGACAGATTCTGGTAATCAGTCATTGGTTAATTTGGGGTATCGAAATAGCTTGTAAATTTTAGCAACAACAAAACAAAACTGCTTTCATTTAATCACCATAGAGAACATTTTCTACCTGCCATCAACATGACTGGTGTTAACTTTGTACCTTTTAGCCTCACGTTTTCCAATGACATGGTGGAGTGATTATATTGAATCAAATGCTAGGTCTACTGCTAGGAAAGTTTATTCACTGTGTCGTGCCAAACAGTTCTCATCAGAATCTATCTTGCACATTTATAAATTTACCATTTGTCTGTGCATTGAATATTGCTGCCATATTTGATCTGGTACTCCTTCTATATATCTTGAGATTCTTGACAAAATCCAAAGAAGGGTTTGTTATGTAATTTATCATGACCGGGTACCTTGATTTCAGTCACTTTCTCACCGACGTGACGTGGCTTACTTCTGTCTTTTCTGCAAATATTTTCATGGTAATTGTTTTAATGAGGTTTCCACCTTAGTGTACCGACTGCATGAATTTAAGCACACTACTAGATTGGCAATTAGGTCTCACCTTTTTACTTTTGAAACAGATAGATGCAACTGTCAGTTCTATTTTAATATTTTCTTTTCTCGCATTTCTCGCCTGTGTAACTGCATTCCGATTTCTTACCTGCCAACTACAATCTTCAAAAATTTAAATGCGACGTCAATCACTATCTTCTGTCTTCCTGAATCTGTTCCTTTATTGTCCTTTCTCCTCACTAAAATTTTATAATTCTTTTTCATTTCCTGTAATACCTTGCATCCTAGTGGTATTACCGCCCTGCTTGGGGTGAAATGATAAAAAATGCATATTGATCAAAAGTGGCTGTTAGTATAACTCCTGGAAAAATTATGCTTCATAGTAAATAAGAAAATATGGCACAAAACAGATATGACAAAAATAATAAACAAATTAGATTAAATTATTTAAATAATTTTTTCAGGAAAGATATGGATTCAGTTAATCAGTTTCCTGACCATGTCAAACACGGGAAGTAACAATCTACTGATGGGAGGATTCCGAAGGTCCAATTGTCGTCCTAGTGCCGTCTTACCACTGGCAAGAAGGCACGAGGATGACCTCATCTTCGCTTCAAGGACGTCTGCAAAAGGGATATGAGGCCGATGGAAATGAACATCGAGAGGTGGGAAGACGTTGCCAAAGATCGCACACGCTGGAGACGTGATTCACATCGTGGACTGGAGCGAGAAAACACGGCGACATCGAGGAAAAGCGTCTTCACATGTACTCGTTGCAATTGAGACTGTCATTCTCGTGTGGGCCTGTACAGCCATAAAAGATGCCGCGCCACCATCAGCAGCTGAGGCATAACTCTTTGAGCGCATATCCATGTTCTCTCGAGATCGTCGGATGTCACATCAACACTGGTTAAGTCCTTGTAAATATTAACAAACCATTGGATTTGGGGAATCGAATGAAAAATATGGTTCCAATAAGAGATCCAATATTGAGACAATAAAAGGATTATAAAACTTCTTTGAGAAGGAAATCTTACAGTCAGTTGTGTCCAAATTCTGAAGAAAGTATAAACAAAATGGGAATCTAATAAAAAGAAAAAAAATAAACCACAGAAATCCTCAATACTGGAAACTCAAAGTATTTTCTTTAAAATAGGAAATGCATAACAATTAAAAGATAAATGGTTGAAAACATGAGCCAGTATTGTAAGAAATTGGTTTAATGAAATGGACTTTAGATATAGAAAAGGTGGGCAAAAGAACAAGGTCACTGATAAATATAGTTAATGGACAAAAGTGATAATTAGTGATTAATCGCGGATTTGTATTGGCCAAGTTGAGGATACAGGAATTTTTGTCTGCTGTGGTTCTAGTGAAACTCATAAAGATGTCTGTCGGAACAAAAACAGATTTACCCATCCACTCATTTATAATAGGTGATTGCTAATCAGATAAAGGTCCAGTAGAGATGACAATATTTAATGATTACATATTTCCTCTCTCTGTATATATTTTAAATCATTTTACCCTAAGCATACCAATAATACAACTAAGACACAAGGGGTTACTGGGAGCGAAAAAAAACGAGAAGACTTTAGGAGAAGTAACCGGGAACTCAATCTTAAACAGGAAAGAAGGTATTAATCTCTACTCCTGTTCAAAAGACGGGAAGGAGTGTGAATTGGGGGACAGGCAGACCTAGTTACTCCCTTTGATTTGAAAAATATTTGTTAAAATAGTTTAATTTGTGTAGGAATGTTTATAGAGCCAGAACATCCAGAAGTTAGTACAAAAATCAGTGTTTTTCATATCTATGATTTGTTTATTTGCTATAAAGTAAAAAAATAAAATCTGGAAAAAGTGTAGTGTTCCAATAATTTTTACAAGTCGAGATATCATCAATTTACAGTTGAGCTGTCTAGATATAACCATAATTTCTATGCTAACAGTTTTTTTTCTCGCACTTCTCGATTGTGAAACTGCATTCTAACACCATGCTTTCTAGCCAACTTTAATCTGCAAAAGTTTAAATGCAATGTCAATTGCTATCTACTGTCCTACAGATTACTCTTTTCTCATTCAGCTCATCATTAATGTTTTTGTTCCTAATTCTTCCACGTCCTGTAACCTCTTGTGTCTTAGTGGCTTTACTGCCTTTCTTGTGGAACTCCCTTCCAGCCCCATGCTTTTCAGCCAACTTTAATCTGCAAAAGTTTAAATGCAATGTCAATTGCTATCTACTGTCCACCCCAATACTCTCTTTGTCTGCTCATCCTTATTGTTTCTGTTCCACATTATTATTATTATTCCACACTCAGTAACCCCTTGTGTATTAGTGACTTTAGTGCCTTGCATAGGATAATAAAGATTTAAAAAAGGCATTGTATATTTGTTCATAATTTTAGATGATTTATTTCAAACAAATTTACAGTAGCGAGTATTCAGTGTAATTAACTTATTTAGTCTCAAGATTTAACTTTGTAAGTTGGAATATAATTGAACTCTAATTTTATCTTTTCAAGGTTACGATATTCTGTTTTCATCAAGAAAACATAACTTCGAGATTTTTCGAAACTATGTGTATGATATCAGAGAGAGAGAGAGAGAGAGAGAGAGAGAGAGAGAGAGAGAGAGAGAGAGAGAGAGAGAGAGAGAGCTTGTGTGTGTTTGTGTGTGTGTGTGATAGAAATTGGAGTTTCATCAGACAATCAATTTAATGAGGCACATAAGCAAACTAATGATTCGAATCATGTTGAATAGATCACGAAGCAGAATAAGACCTGAAATAAGCCAAGAAGTGCATCTTTGTCAAGGTCACCGGAACAAGAAATGAGATATTCATAAAACAGAATGATGAAAGAGAGAGGGAGGGAGAGAGAGAGATCAATAGAAACGAAACGAGAGTTCCATCAGACAATCAATTTAATGAGACACATAACCAAACTAATAATGCGAATCATGTTGAACAGATCACGAAGCAGAATTAGACCTGAAATAAGCCAAGAACAGTGCATCTTTGTCAAGGTCACCGGAACAAGAAATGAGATATTCATAAGACAGAATGATGAAAGAGAGAGGGAGGGAGAGAGAGAGATCAATAGAAACGAGAGTTCCATCAGACAATCAATTTAATGAGACACATAACCAAACTAATGATTCGAATCATGTTGAATAGAGCACGAAGCAGAATTAGACCTGAAATAAGCCAACGACAGAGCATCTTTGTCAAGGTCACCGGAGATATTCATAAAACAGAATGATATCAGAGAGAGAGAGAGAGAGAGAGAGAGAGAGAGAGAGAGAGAGAGAGAGAGAGGGGAGAAAGTGTGTGTGTTTGTGTGTGTGTGTGTGTGTGTGTGTGTAATAGAAATGAGAGTTCCATCAGACAATCAATTTAATGAGGCACATAACCAAACTAATTATTCGAATCATGTTGAATAGCACGAAGCAGAATAAGACCTGAAATAAGCCAAGAACAGTGCATCTTTGTGAAGGTCACCGGAACAAGAAATGAGATATTCATAAATCAGAATGATGACAGAGTGAGAGAGAGAGAGAGAAGGAGAGAAAGATAGATAGATAGAGAGAGAGAGATAGAGAGAGAGAGAGAGAGAGCAATAGAAATGCAGAAGGATGTGCACCTGTGTTTTATAGACTATGTAAAAGCATTTGACAAGATACTGAACAAGAATCTATTTGAACTGTTAGGAAAACTCAATCTATTTGGGAAGGATATTAGAATAATCCAGAATTTATGCTTGGAGCAAGCAGCCTGCAAACGGCATAGAAAATGAATTGAGTATCAACACAAAAGAATAGGAAGGGGCATGAGACAAGGATGCATCTTCTCCCCAGATTTATTCAATCTCTACAGCGACGTTATCCTAAAGGAACTGGAGACCCTAACAAGATTTATTATAGGTGAACATGATCTTAAAAAAATATAAGATACGCAAATGTGTTGATTGCTGTCTCGGAAAGGAAACTACAGAATCTTCTGGACGGGAATGCTAGAAGAAAGCGAGAAAAAAGGACTATCCGTCAACTGCAAAAACAGAGAGTATAGTCATCAGCAAGAGATAAAGCCCATGATGAAAGTTACAAATTAGAGATATAAACATCAAACAGGTACAGAAATTCAAATAACTAGGAAGTGTTTTAACAGAAAATGGAAAATGCGACACCAAGATCCGAATACGCATTGGACTAGCGAAAAAAAGCAGTCCAAATGCTATACAAGGTTTTGAGAAACGGAAAAACTTTCTTTAGAAACAAAAAATGAATAGTGGTGGATTTCTATGTGATATCCATCCTCTTGTATGGCAGAGAATGTTGTCCAATCTCCCCACAGACGAGGAAAAACTAGAGGCAACAGAAATGTGGTACTACGGAAGGATACTGAGAATTCCATAGATTGATCGAGATATCAACAAAGAAGTATTTAAAAAATTCAAAAAGTAAATTTTTCTTTTAGTGTTAAATGGTGGGAACATTAAATTGACAACATTTTCACACCAAAATTTGCCAACTGTTAAGTAATTGACAGTATTTAATAGCTAGCCTTTAATAAGAGAAAAAAAAAAAATTTTTTTAAAAACGAAGTAGCCAAGTATGTTTTTTTTTTTATATAAATAGAATTTTGAACTTATTCAGGCAAGAGATTCATTTATAAATTAATGCTCAAATTAATATGGGAAGTGTAAAATTGTTTCACCAGGACAAATCGTGAAAGGTCAGTTTATTAAGCCGAGAACTGCTGACCAACTGCAAGAAAACAAAGCATGGTTATCAGTAAGAGAAAACCCAAAATACGAGTTACATATTGGAGATGTAAACATCAAGCAGACAAAGAAGTTTAAATATTTAGGAAGTGTTTTAACAGAGGAAAAATGTGATATTGAGATTCAAACTTGCATTGGATTAGCGAAAGAAGCATTCCAAAAGCTAAGCAAGGTGCTGGGAAAACGGAAATATTTCATTAGAAACAAAGAAAAGAATGCTGGATTGCTATGGGATATACATCCTCTCATACGATAATGAATGCTGGGCAATATCTCCATGGATGAGAGAACTAAAAGCATTCCAAAAGCTAAGTAAGGTGCTGGGAAAACGGAAATATTTCATTAGAAACAAAGAAAAGAATGCTGGATTGCTATGGGATATACATCCTCTCATACGATAATGTATGCTGGGCAATATCTCCATGGATGAGAGAACTAAAAGCATCATAAAAGCATTCCAAAAGCCAAGCAAGGTGCTGGGAAAACGGAAATATTTCATTAGAAACAAAGAAAAGAGTGCTGGATTGCTATGAGATATCTATTTTCCTCATGGACGAGAGGTAGAAATGTGGTTCAAGAGAATATTGAAAATTCCATATACGGAGTGAGTAAGCAATGAGGGAGTCTTGGCATCAGAAGGAATACTTATGCACAGAATCAGGAAAAGTGGGGCGCATATTGAGGGCAAGAGAAAAAGGAAAGGCAGTGAGCCATCTACATAACGAGCTGGGAGTTGTGGGTAGCGGAACTAGGGGCGGGAGTCATATCAAAAGTAGAAAAAATAACTCAGGGCCAAAAAGGATAGGAAGTGGTGGAGAGCCACAGTCGCCTATGTCTTGAAGGGACGCACTACATAGAAGAATAAGAATAATTTACAAGTCATCACGAAATTTCTTTTTCTCTCTCCCCACTCTCTTAATCTATCTACAGGGGTTGAACCAAATAATTGAAACACTTGTTAAATTTAAAGAAAATATATTTAATATGGAGTTAGTCCTCCTTTAGCCTCACAGACAGCTTTAATACGTCTAGGAATGGAATCATACAGCTTCCTGGCTTCATCCAGAGGAATTTTCAGTCATTCTTCCATTAACACCTGCTCCAGCTCTTTAAGACACGACGGTGGAGGATAGCGGCTCACAGCGATCAGTTTTAGTAGAAACTGATCTATTCAGATGATTATTCAACACAGCAGTCACTTTGGCCGCATTTGACCGA
>OZ038520.1:42482483-42489983 GCA_964036315.1 Acanthosepion esculentum
CAATATTAGCTGCTGAAACACATTTGCTATCAATAAAATAGCCTTATGTTAATAACAAACACTTAAAAAAAACATTGTTTTTTTCTGATAAATTCCCACATTAAGAAGTTGCTTCAGTAGTTTCATAGTAGATCCGTCAATGACTAAACGTGTAAGCAAAGAAACATTTTGATGGATAATTGAACCATTGATACATTTTTCGTTTATTTTTTCTTGTCTCAAGATTTGGGATTTGGTCGCTCAGTCCGGAGTAGGTGTTGTTCAGACAGAGTGGGAAGGGAATGTATTATTCCAATGTCTTATTTCAATCGTGTATGTGCGCGCGCATATTATGGCACAAGCACAAGTCACTCAGAACAACACTGACATATACATTACATATGTGCATACAAAGTCATGCGCAGACTTTACGTGACGGACATAGAATCAGCTCTTCTTTTATAATAGACACTTCGGCTGATATAGATTCATACCCATATTTACTGATATGCTTTCCATTCATTCTCGTATTTGCTGATATGGTTTCCATATATTTCTTTATTTTCATATTTGCTGATATAGTTTCAATTTATTCTCAGATTTGCTGATATGGTTTCTATTCATACCCAGATTTGCTGATATGGTTTCCATTCATTACTAGATTTCCAAATCTTTACAATCTCGTTTTCAAGTCTCTCCTGGACTGTTCTCACCGTACTAATTATAGGAACACTTGTTAGGTTCATATTCTGTAATTGTTTCATTTTCCATTCACCCATGCTTTATTGCTGCTCCTGTTATATATTTAGAGTTTCTTGATAAAATGCAAAGAAGAATCTGCAATGATATTGATCCTGATATGACATCATCCTCAGTCAGTTTTTCTTTTTAACTTTCTTTCATTTTCAGTAGCTCCTTGCGTCTTAGTACCATTGTTGCCTTGCTTGGGATGAATCGATTGAAAAATATTATCATTATTGTTCTCTAGGACATTTTTGGTTTGTGCATATTGTTGTGACCAAGTAATGGTTAAGAAATAACAAAACAAGAGGTTGCAGATTAATAATGTATTGAACAGTAAATACAACAGAAATGTTACACGACTTGGGAGTGTGTGTCGGTTGACAAGCGTTCAGTCTATATCACCGTTCTCCCGAGTCTTACTTTTCCTACTAACTTTATAGTAAGTGGAAGAGTCCACAATAGCCTCATTAGAGGGAGCACACCACATATATCGTTGTGATGATCTTGATAGTCAAATCATTTTCGCAGTTTCAAATGGATCATAATTTATATCAACTCATGTTCATTTTTTTCATTCTTATTATATATTTAAGGCTTACGTCTACATAGGCAAAATTTATTATTATTATTATTATTATTATTATTATTATTATTATTATTATTATTATTATTATTGTGTGGGAGACGTTGGAGTAAAAATATACGAAGACCAAAATACTCTGATAATAGTATACCAGACATGTGAATCACAAACAAATGTAAACCATATGGTGACAGGTTTTGATAAAAACATCACATAACCTTGTAGGTGGCACTCAATTAGAAATATCTTCAGGTTGTGTAACTCAGTCCGCTCAGTTGGTCTTATTGATTTCCTCAACCTCTCGACACCTGGCCATGATGCTTCCCCACTACTCCCACTCATGAACAGAGATAGAAGGTGCTTCATCCCCTAGCAGACATGCCCAACTAGCTAAAGCCAGGCAATTGTCAAACAAATGTGTTGTATTGATCGGGGTATTACCATAACACATCTTAATTTACCATGACAAGTATATGTATGTTAACACCTATGGGATGACGATATATACCTGTTTATATATCAAGAACAATTTTAGAAGAAAGATGTATGACAAAGAGAAAAAGTGTTTCGTCTCTTAGGACTTCATCAAACTAGGTTTGTTTATATTGATGCAACTACACATGCGCACGAACAAGAGACGCTCAGAATTTTAAATTCAGAAAAAGAAATATCTATCTATCTATCTATCTATCTATCTATCTATATATATATATATATATATATATATATATGTATGCATGTATGCCTGGGGTAAAATCTTTAAACACACACACACACACACACACACACACACACACACACACACACACACACACATATATATATATATATAAGAATTGTGATAATAAAAATCAACACTGCATGATAACTGGCGGTTAAGTTATCATTGCTGCTTAGAGTCTGGAACTCTCAATTCACACTATAAATATATCAAATTTTGAACAAAATTTATATTTATTTATATATTTTTATCTGTTTCTCTGTCTGTCTGTCCATCTATCTATCTATCTATCTATCTATCTATCTCTTTATATATATATATATATATATATATATATATATATATATATATATATATATATATATATATATATATATGGTTTTGTGTATATAATCTACCCAAATTCATTTAGATTCTTTTTGTTTCCATATATATATATATATGTATATATGTATATATATATATATATATATATATATATATATATATATATATATGTGTGTGTGTGTGTGTGTGTGTGTGTGTAAAAGAACGTAATGAATATATATTCAAACGTTCATAACATTAATTTAAAAAAGGGCTCAATACAAGATTAGAGCAATAAATATTTGTTATAAACTGTTACATTAGAACATGCAAGTTACCACGACAAAATGCATATTTGTTTCGACGTCTAATTAGACATCTCATCAGGTGGTGAACGATGGTGGTAATAAACGATTTTATTTAAAAATAAAATTTATGAAACTTTTTATATTTTTGAATAATTTTTTTAATATATTTTTTTCTTTGCCTTCTATGGAAAATTTTCAAAAATGAAAAAAGGAAGTGGCATTTCATGAATTGTATATCTAGGCTTTTACAGCAGACTTAAAAGTGCTGCCCACATAAAAGTGTTTCCCGTGGGGGACCGCCTCTTTCTAGCTACGCCACTGCCTTTAAGTATGCATCTCAAAACAAAGTTCGCAGTTGGACGAAAGGGTACACTGATTTCTGAAAAGTAATTACCGGTAATTTCTAATTTGATGATAGTGTCAAGATAAACGCAGAGAATTATTGCAAGCCTTTTTAAAATTATACTGACTACAAGCAAGAATACAATAGTTAAACCTTCACTTAAGCGGCGTAAAATAAACTGCTATTCCCTGAACGGCGTAGCATCAATATGGCCAAGGTATAAACATTATTACAACGGCTAATGGTAGACTACGCAGCAAATAAATGATGAAAACACGGGACTGTTCTTGTACCGCAGGATCCAGAAAATGTTGCTGAGGAATAAAGATATTATGAGAGTATATATAGTGGTAGATTTCCTCCATTAAATTAGAGCCAGCTCAGCCATCTAAAACAACATGACTTCCAGGTTGAATATACCGCACTTTTAGAGTATCTGCTTGCCGATCTAATAACTGAACTAAGAAACAGTTTGCCGATACCACCGAATGCCCAATGACTAGGGCGCCACTGGTCACGGTGATATATAAACTGAAAAAAAAAAACATTTAAAGATCTAAAATGACTTTTAAGTGAAGCAGAACGCTGACAGATTACTTTACGCCGCTTATGTGAAGGGTTACCTAACGTATAATACAATGTCTCTTCATATTCTGCAAAACCGAATATTGTCCACGTTACCAAAAATGGTTTCAAACATACTAAATTAATGAAAATGCTTTTAGCATCTCCAGATATTAACAACCTCTCTCTGTATTAATTAAATAGAAAAGTTGTGTCGTATAATTAAAAGAGATGTATATGAGAATGGAAAGCAATATTCAAACGAAGATGATACCCATTAAGCAATAAAAACGGTTACTAGTAAATTTAAAGACGAAACGGTAAAAAATAATTAAAATCAATGAATGAAAAAGTAAAGAAAGTTACAGAATGTCAGGAAACCCATATCAAATTGTCAAACAATGAAATAGTTTATTTAGGTATATGGGATATTTTGTTAATTAATTAAACAATTGTTTCTATCGTATATAGAAGTTCCATGTTTGTCAAAATGTTTTATTATGTTTAATTTGTATAATAATAACTGATACCCACAAAACATGTTATCATTAATATTTTCTTTTATAAGGATAGATATTATGAGGTGAACGTTGCACAATATTTTGCTTATGTGAATATATCCTAAAGATTATACTAACGGCAGTTGGTTAATATCAATTTTATTTTGAACAAACTGGCATGCATAATAAGGTCTGACACTGTTAGATATACAGAATCCGCCTCAAAAATGTATAGACACTTAAGAAAGAGTGTGAGTTCAATACCCGGATGCGGCAGTGGAGAACTTTCAAAGGGAAATTAACAGGAGATAACTGATAACTGACATCCATTCAACATAGCACTTTGAACTAGAACAGTCTACCCCAGTGAGCGAAATAAAGGGTTCAGTTCGACATTCCAACCACCCGAAGAAGGCCGGAGCGTACAACGGCCGAAACGTTGTAATAAATATGGCGACAAAGATGAGGACAATAGTCCGAATAATGTAAATAGTGTACATAATACAACATCTCAGAAATATAGACAGATACTGAAGGAGAAACTTGTATAGATATTGTAATACTAAATTACATCACGAGATTAATAAAAGTCACTTTTAGACACTACAATCACAAGAGATTCTCAAAATGGTGGCCTTTAGCTTCCAGACGTTTATTGGTACGGCGAACTACTGCTTGGGCAGCGTTGGCCAAAAAGTCCAGTTGCATTGCTCCACATGCATTTTCAGTTTCTTGTCTAATGGTCACCATCTGTTGAGAAAATACCGTTAAACAGTGTTATCGTAATTTGATAAAACTACGAAAGACAATTTTTTCCGTTCCAGAAGTCTGTATACATTTTTTGCCCGACTCTGCACACACACACACACACACACACACACACACACACACACACACACACACACACACACACACACACACACTTCTTTAAATGAATAGACAAAATAAAAATAAATACTTACCTCTATACATACTTACGCATTTTAATGATGAGTCTATTGCGTTGTAATAACTAATGCATAGCGTATACGCAATCACACATATAAGTACATTTATGTATATGCTAACATACGTGACCACCCCACCCCGTCAAAAAAAGTTTCATTTACATATTCGTTGTTTCTTTGATCTGAGCGTGTTTCCGGCAGATGCAGTCAGTGACCTCTATAGAAAGAATAATCAACATTGGAAGCTCAGGTAATTTTAGAATCAGTTTCCAGATAACGGGTTTCTTAAAATTTGATTGATTGACTGAATTGTGGACCTGGTTTTACCGTTTATCAACTCTATGCAAGTTATTTAAAGCCAGAAAATATTTTTTAGATCGGAAATTTTTTGGCAAACTTGGACCTTCGTTCCCGCACCCACCAAAAAATCCAGTTTTTCCCTTGACACCACTATTATTTTAACTATATTCACTTCTCGGTAATATTTGTTGTTTTAAAAGCGATGATTAGAATTGTAATAAAAGCTAAACACAAGTGAATGTATATATTTTTTTGCGTTCTTGATAATTTACAACAAAAATATTTATTGTTATTTATTTACACGAATAATTTTATATTTGTAACATTCTAAAAGGTAATAATTGTATTAAAACTAATGGAATGTTTATCATTTACCAATTTATAAAAGAATAAATATAAAAACAATATTTTATTCATAATTTCATAAACATTTGCTAAATTATTAAATCTTTTTTTTAAGCTTATCACCCCAAGCAAGGGTGGAAGCCACTATCACGCAAGGGGTTACAGAAGGTTTGGAGGAAGAGCAGATAGGAGTGGTAAAGGAGAGGATGTGGAGAAAGAGAAAGACAGTGGGTCGATCAAGGCAAGGGGGTTACAGAAGGTTTGGAGGAAGAGCAGATAGGAGTGGTAAAGGAGAGGATGTGGAGAAAGAGAAAGACAGTGGGTCGATCAAGGCAAGGGGGTTACAGAAGGTTTGGAGGAAGAGCAGATAGGAGTGGTAAAGGAGAGGATGTGGAGAAAGAGAAAGACAGTGGGTCGATCAAGGCAAGGGGGTTACAGAAGGTTTGGAGGAAGAGCAGATAGGAGTGGTAAAGGAGAGGATGTGGAGAAAGAGAAAGACAGTGGGTCGATCAAGGCAAGGGGGTTACAGAAGGTTTGGAGGAAGAGCAGATAGGAGTGGTAAAGGAGAGGATGTGGAGAAAGAGAAAGACAGTGGGTCGATCAAGGCAAGGGGGTTACAGAAGGTTTGGAGGAAGAGCAGATAGGAGTGGTAAAGGAGAGGATGTGGAGAAAGAGAAAGACAGTGGGTCGATCAAGGCAAGGGGGTTACAGAAGGTTTGGAGGAAGAGCAGATAGGAGTGGTAAAGGAGAGGATGTGGAGAAAGAGAAAGACAGTGGGTCGATCAAGGCAAGGGGGTTACAGAAGGTTTGGAGGAAGAGCAGATAGGAGTGGTAAAGGAGAGGATGTGGAGAAAGAGAAAGACAGTGGGTCGATCAAGGCAAGGGGGTTACAGAAGGTTTGGAGGAAGAGCAGATAGGAGTGGTAAAGGAGAGGATGTGGAGAAAGAGAAAGACAGTGGGTCGATCAAGGCAAGGGGGTTACAGAAGATTTGGAGCGAGAGCAGATAGGAATGAAAGATGAAAGGATGTGGAGAAGGGAAGTGGATAGATCAAGGCAACTGGAGATGTCGATTGACGCTACACTTAAACCGTTGGAGATTGTATTTGTCAGGGAAACAGTAATAGGGAAGGGAGTTCCATAGGCGAGATGTGCGAGACATGAAGCTATTGGAGTAGAAGAGACGTCTACATCTAACAGTTTCAACAGTGAAGGGATGGGAACGGGATGCCAGTCTATATGTGAATTACAAGGAACTCCTTATTATTTATCATTTTGTAAAGTTTGAAACAATTGGCAATTACTGATATTTTGCCAACCATTCTAATAATCGATTTAATAAATAGTGTAAATAAACAATCTAATAAATAGTGTAAATAAACAATCTAATAAATAAATGGTGTTTATTATTTTTGCTGCCAATTCTCGAGAACAAAGAAAATGCATAAATTCACTTTCATATATTTAGGTTTTATTAAAATTACAATCATCGCATTATGAACAATAATCATAGCGAGGAGTGAATGTAGTTAAAATAACAGTTCTTTTTTTGCACGCACGAAAGTACAGACTAGCCAATATATTTAAGATAATAATGATTTACTGATACAATTTGCTAATTAACCCATAGCTACGGGGAACGAAGAGGTAGATTCATACCTTTCCAATGGGTATTTGCGAATAAAACGAATTCAACTGGAATTGGAAATCGGCTCTCCGATTCCGAACCGTTATCATTACACCACCCGCACATCCAAGCTTACAGCATTCCCAAACGGTCACCCAACTCGCTACTGGTCTGGCTCAACGTTGCTTAACTGCGGTGATCGTACGAGAACAGGTGTTTCAACGCCTACTTATTT
>OZ038520.1:42499983-42514983 GCA_964036315.1 Acanthosepion esculentum
GATCATTAGATGATGAAATCATGTCATCGCTTGTGGGATGAACGGGGTATCCGACTGAAGAAGAAAATTCGGGTTTACAGAGCTGTTGACCTTGCCATCTTTTTGTACGGTTCAGGGTCGTGAACTCCATATACTCCAGCTGGATGTTTTCCATAATAGTTGTCTGCATGCCATCCGTGGAGTTAGCCTTCAAGATAGGACATCTAGAGTAAACCTGTTTAACGGGTGTAATATAGGAGGAAACGAAACTTTCCTCATACAGTCTCGGTTGCGGTGGACTGGTCATGTCTCGAGAATGTCTATTGACTGGATACCTAAGATCCTAATTTGCAGCCAGTTAGATCAGGGCTACAGGAATGTAGGACGCCCATGGCTTAGATACTAAGACAATTGAAGAGAAAGATAGTCAGCTGTTATACCTCATAACACCCTCGAGCGTTTAGCCTTGGAGCGGGTAGAATGGACTTCCACGAGTTTTAGTGGAGTCAACGGGTTTCAGTCTGCTAGTCTGAATCGTCTTCAAGAAGTGAGAGGAAGATCTAAAAGGTCAGTCAATCTAACAGTGACCTCATCCCACAATCCTCACTCTTGCTTCATATGCGCCCTACTTTGCAAATCACTTGCGTGTCTTATCGCACAAAATTCACAACTGAAAATCAATTGGTTAAGGTGTCAGATCCTCATACGTCGAAATCTCTTATCTCTTATCTGGCAACGATGAACAATTTCTTCACAAATAAAAAGAATTTTGAATCAGTAGAAATAGTTCTACTGACGAATGTTGAGAATAATATGAACAGAGCAAAAAAACACAGCTGAAAAATTTGCGATACGAAATGAGGAAGGAAGGCTTGGTGAATTTTAGACATATAGTACATTGGATAGTCAGGAGAAAAAGTGAATAACCTACTAGACACGTATTAGTAAATGAACACGTACCCAAAAGCAAAGTGGAGTCGTAAAGAAGCAAGGAATGATTATAGCAAGAAGAGACAGGAAGTTGTGGATAGCCATTATTGTACCGTCCTGAAATGACATGCCATATGGAGAGAGAGAGAGAGAGAGAGAGAGAGAGGGGGAGGGAGAGAGATTTTTGTTTACTTTTTTCATCTTATTTTTTAGGCGTTTTGCTGCTATGTTCATTCATTTTTTTAAGTGATAGGCTTCTACAAGATGCCAACTAAAATCAAGTCGGAAGATATTTCAAATCTGTGCTAAACGTTGTTAAATGATATTAAATTCTACTTAATCTCTTCGCTCAACACAGCTAAATGTAATTATTTTGAGGGAGTGTAAGCACCGTATAATCTTATTCCGAAAATATTGTTAAGAATTTTTACTTTAGCTAAGCCGAAAATAAATTAAAATTCTACAAAATATGCATAAAATTAAACATAAAATAATTATACTGAAAAAAAGTTAATCAAATGAAGCACTCTATGTTACTTAGATTTTACTGTTCAGATTTACGGAGCAGCGAAGTGAAGATATTATTGCTATGTAGACAGGACATTTTAAGGAGAAAGATGAATTGTTGCATGATGTAAAGTGTTGAAATTTGGACAGCTTTTCTTACTGAAACATAATAACGTATTATTTGAGCTAACAGTTGAACGCTTTGGTACATATATACAAGTTGTTATCGCAGTTTTTATCAGTTTCATGTTCTTTGTTACTTTATTTAAAAAAACAACCATCAACCTGCACCGTGTTAAAATATTCTACTTACTCTCTGATAAACACACAGGTTGTCCCAAATGTGACCAAGGGTTCTGAAAGCTTAATAACTTTTTTGTTTATTAACTTTTCTTTAGTTTTCTTTCAGGTATTTTATAAAAGAGGCTTTGGAAATTTATCATGTAAAAATACACAATTGAAAAACGAAGACAAGTAGGCAAAACTTTCTGTCCAAATCAATTATCAATAACTCAAACTCAACCTGCTTACCGTCGCTATAAAGATGTGAGAGATTATTCAAGTTTTGAAAGTAATGGTTCGGTGAGTGACTTTCCACGAAGTGGCAGACCACGTTCAGTTAGTATTTGAGCGAGTAAGAGAGATGATCGAAGAAGATCTGAGTGCATCAACCCGAAGGCGCTCCCCACAGGTTTGGATCTCCCGGACGTCGCACCAACGAATTTTTAAACGAATCAACCTGTTTCTGTACAAGATGAGGCAACAGCTCATACGATCAGGGCCACAATCCAGCTTCTCAGTCAAATTTTTGGGAAAAGAATAATTTCTCACGGTTGCGGCATAAAGTGGCCACCACGTTCTCCGAATCTGACAAACCCCGAGTTCTTCCTATGCAACTATCCCAAAGAAAAAGTTTATGTCAACAAGCCTCAGACTCTCGAACGACTGAAGGACAACATTCAGATAGACTTCAAAGCATTAGAGCCTGAAAATGGATGCTACTTAAAAGATGCAATATTTCTCATCTAGTGTAAACTTATTTTCCATATTTACTCTGCATGATACTGTGGTATTGTGAATTAAATTAAAAATAAAGGATTTATTAAAGTTTGAAATCCTTTGATGACTTTTGGGACACCCTTTATAAAGTCTACATAAAATAATTTGTAGGAAATTTAACCTTTTACAGTAGGCTATATTTCTTGTTGGTTGATGAGAAATCTTAATTTGATAAAGAGTAGCTAAGTATATGAACTGTTGATGAACTGCAAATATAAATTTAAAGGTTTAGCCACTATCCATGAAGATTTGAAATTACTGCAATGATTTTTTTGGAGAGTTCGGTTCTTACAAATTAATCAATATTTTTTACTTTGTGGATGGAATCTATAACAAACCTTGACTGGAACACATTGCTGTGAGTTAATGGTTAATAAGCTGGTTTCACAGATCATTATAATTTTAAGTTATTTACTTAATCAAAACTACGACGTAAAATAGCGGCTTTCAATAAATATGAATATAAAGTGAGAATAACGTTATTTAAATGTATTAGGTATTATTTAAAATGTTTTTAATAAGCGGTTCGTTAAAAAGATAATTTGATTTCAGTTTATAAGAGACAGGAAACGTGCAAATACTACATTTTGATCCTAAGTAGGAAAGCGTAACGTTTGTGCATACCGTCAATCAGGTACCATACGTGATACACGCTTGGGTGATCGTGTCTCTTTCGATTTAAGATTGACTAGGTAGAAGATGCTCCCGCAGACGGCTGCAGTTTCTTTCTGCAGTAGACTAGTTGCCAGCCAAGGCTATGTCACCTAGTCTGCCCTGATGTTCAACCCATAACTGGACGAGGGAGAAGAGATGGATTCATACCTCTCCACACTCCTTCTCTGTTTTTGAACAGGAGTAGACTGATTCGTTTGTTTAACAGCATATCAACTCCTTATGTAATGCTGAAATTAAATTGAAATATTTTGAACACAATTTTATGGCTTCAACTAAATATAATTTGGACGTAATTGTATGCCTTCAACTGTTGATAAATTGTATTGTTGGTAATTCTATTGTGAAATGTATTTGTCTATATTACTGAGATGAGGTATTATGTAGACTATTTACATTATTCGGTCCTCATCTTTGTCGCCATATTTATCACAACATTTCGGCCGTTGTACGATCCGGCCTTCTTCAGGCGGTTGGAATGTCGAACTGAACACTTATTTCGCTCACTGGGGTAGACTGTTCTAGTTCCACATGCCATGACTAATGGATGTCAATTATCAGTTATCTCCTGTTAATTCTCCTCTCCAAATTCTCCACCGCCTTAACTAGGTATTGAACTCACACTCTTTGCTCCGGTCACTGAATCTAATTAATGACTTTATCCTCTGTGCTATGTGTTCTCGAGGACACATGGCACAGTGAGCGAAATAAAGGGTTCAGTTCGACATTCCAACCACCTGAAGAAGGCCGGAGTGTACAACGGCCGAAACGTTGCGATAAATATGGCTACAAAGATGAGGACAATAACCCGAATAATGTAAATAGTATAAAATGTATTGGTGGTAATTTTAATATACAATTTTGCGTCATTTTGCGTTAAAATTGTATTGTAGGTAATTTTACTCTAAATATCTATTGTTGATATTTTTCATATAAATATACATTGGTAATTTTACTATAAATATGTGTTGCTGGTATTTTAATTATAAAAATGTATTTTTATATTTGATAATATTTTGTTTTTGTATCGGGGTTCACTGTTTGCCTATAGCTGGACCCTAACAGGTGCTACCATCCCGGGTCAGGGTGGGCGTGGCAACAACAGCAATTCAGAGGTGGTTCCACACTTCGCAAAACCTCCAATCTCCCGATTAGGGACCTTGCTGTCGGATGACAAAAGTAGAGGTTTATATCTTGTTTACTGTGTTTCCGGTTTCTTCTCGTAAAGTTTTTCTTATTTTTTTTCACTCCAGTAACCCTTTGCGTCTTAAAGGCATTATCTCCTTGTTTGAGTTAAAATGATTAAAAATAAGTAATTCTAATACAATTTATAGTTTTGTTCTTATTTTCTTTAAAGGGCTTCAAGTACCCCCTTCTCTGTTTGTCTTTGAGGTGAGTTTGAGAACTCTGTAGAGCAACTGCAAGTTTAAAACATATTGTACAAATATTTGCAATATGTCAGATATTGGCACTACTTAAATATATTAGTCTGCTGGTAGAAAATAGGAAAACAATTTTGGGAAATAAATTTTGTAGATTAGCATACATTAGACCATTCTTTAGCCGCGACACTTGTAAGAATCGAAACACACTGATACGTATCATTTTTAAAAAAAGGAGGTTCAGTTTATCATATCAGTACAGTGTAAAATCGATCCCTGACTATTCAAGTTATCGAAACCTAACTTACTTTTTTTTTCTTTTCATAAATGTCAAATTGGAAACTCTGCTAATGTCAGTGATATTTGCATACGAATAACAGCCACTTTTTATTTTACAAAACGATTCATTTAAAATTAAAAAAATAAAGGGATATATACATTTTAATGTGTTTTATTTTAAGAAAATATTTTTTAAAAATATAACAATTGTTTGTTAGGCGAAATAGACTTTTACATTATTTTTTATTTTAACAAAAAAATTCTTTGTCATTAAAGAACAAAAATATACATTTTTAATTAAAGAACAAACGAATATATATATATATATATATATATATATATATATATATATATATATGTGTGTGTGTGTGTGTGTGTGTGTGTGTGTGTGTGTGTGTGTGTGTGTGTGTGTGTATATGTAGCGTGCGGCACTTTTGGAAAGTGACTGAAAATCATACCACGGGATGACCCGAGCCTTGTGAGGGAAACTGGGTAGACGGAACACTTGGGGCCGTCGATAGCTGTGGTAGCATGAATTCACAAGTCATCGTGACCGAAGGTCTGAGTGTGCTGGTTTTGTTCAGGTTGTTGATCACGCTAGATAGCACACTCTTTTCCAGAAACCGTAACTAAGGTCTGCTCAGCATAGTTGCAGTATGAACCACAAGTGGGCTATGTGGGTGTTGAATAAGCACAAATGTTCCTGGGCGAGCGTCTGCAATAGGGATTGGCTAGCCGCCCTAGTAGACGGGTATCCTCGAATACGAGTGGCCAGCTATTATATATATATATATATATATATATATATATATATGTATGTATGTATATAAGAACAAACCGATACTTTTGCACATTTTTTACTGAAATATTCCTTTAAATAAGAAACGGATATGTAAATATCTTAAAGAAAATATTTTTAAAATTAAAGAACAAACGGAACGAATACATCACGTGAACATTATCATAGTGTATTTTCAAATTTAAGTAAATTAATAAATGTATTGCGAGACAACAGGATTTCTTTGGTATCAAAGCAAAGAAAACTGAGCTGATACGTGACATCTTCTGTTCTTCTTTACAGCAGCTAATGCTGGACGATTTCCTCAAAGATGAAGAGACTCTAGGCGACGGAGATGTGATTCTACAGAAGGATGCTAAGGATATCATGGACCAAGCATGTGAACAATGATGTGGTCTTAGAGACGTTACAAACAAGGAGGAAGTTTTTACTTAACACCAGAAAGAGGCAGCTGAAGTTTCTGGGACACATAATGAGGAAGTAGGGCCTGGAGAATCTAATACTCACGAGTCAAATAGAGGAAAAGAGAGACAAGGGAAAGCAGCGCATGACATACCCGACAAGCTTGAGCAGGTGGATGACAGAATATGGTCTGGGGGAGGAAGCAGAGGGAATGAGCTTGTTGAGAGCTGCAAGGGATAGAGGGAGGAGGTGGAGAGCCATGATCGCCTACGTCCTGAAAGAACATGGCACATAAAAAGAAAAAAAGAATAAATGTATATTGTATACATTCCTTTATTCTTCACATAAGATAAATAATTATTATCCTCCTATGATTGTTTATATTCATCCAACTGCACAAAAAATATTTTTAAAAAAGCGTGAAAGAAAGTAAAAAAATTAAAAAGAATGAAAAATATGCACATACCAGTGATGTCATCACAGTTTCAAACTTGACATTTGTAAACAAACAGCTAGCATTTTTACGTACGTTATTTTTTTCACAATAAAATTGATATTAACTAAAAAAATCGTGTACTTTTTTATGTGCCAAAACGTGAAAAAAATCTATTGTGGTGTTATATACACTTTTATCTAATTTTTTTCCTAAATTATTATCTAACAAATCTTATTCATTGAATAGCTTTTTTGTAATCTTTTACAATTTTTCGACACAGTTTTTAATTATCGAATGCAGTAAAAAGTATTTATTTTATTTTACTTATAGTGATTCATACTGAGAATTCTGGTTTGATATATTTTCCATTCAATGTATCTAATGCAAAAGATATCATTTTTATTTGGATTTATTCTAGAAATAGTAACAATTTACAGTCATCTGTGAGCAAAACCCTGTGGAAATTAAGTATTTCAGTACATTCTTTCAGACGATCTTTAAAACGAAATGGTCAAAAATTGCTAAAAGTTATTGATCTTGTTTCTGTTATCAGAACTTACCACATCAAACCCCAGCTTTTGCACTGAGTTCAACATTGATTTTATTAGAAAAATGAAAAATCAACCTGCCTTATTCTATCATTAACATTATTCTATCTATAACTACATCACTGATAATGTTAAAAAATAATGATATGCCATATAAACGTGCGGTTCTCATAACAGATTTAATTGCCAAATTCTGCACGTTTTCTATTTGTAGTCAACAGTAGGGAGCCGACTGATTTTTTTGTAATGTTACGTGTTGGTGGTACTAAATAAAAGTGGAACAATTAAGAAAACAAATTTGTTATCTTTATTACGAGACATGTCTGAAAGTGGCAACAGAAAAGCAATGTTTGAAATCTAGAACAAGAAAGCAATGTTTTGTTGTAATAAGGAACGTTCTTACCAAACAAAATAAATATTGAAAAGAATATGTCTTTATGACCTAATTCTCATGGATATTAACAGAGATTATCAGTAAACAAGTATATACACAGGGATTGAAAAATTACGAAATAGTATTGAATATATCATGAAACATAAGACAAAACTGATTTCAAACATCAGATCTCAACTTGGTATCTATACTAATCACACAACCATTTACTCCTATCTTGATGGTAAATCTGATCAGGTCAAATTGGCAGCTAATCTAAAAAATGACATAGAGTCTATTGTTAAGTGGGACAAAGAATGGCTTGTTAATTTTAACACCTCCAAAATAAAACTGCTCTTTATTAACCTTAAGAGAGACGCAGTTCTGCCTTCCATCAGCATGGCTGAGGCTAACCTCAAGGACAGTAACTCATTGCACCTTCTCGGGTTAATATTATCAGCTAACATGTAGAAAAACTATATTGAATCCATTGCTAGGTCTGCTTCTAAGTAAGATGGTTCACTGTGACAAGTTAGACAGTTTTTCTGTACAGAATCTATCTTACATAAATCTGACATTTGTCCATACTTTGAATATTGCTGTCACATATGGTCTGGTGCTCCTGCTATATGTTTGGAGATCCTTGATAAAATCCAAAGAAGAATCGGCACTATTATTGGTCCTGACCTGGCATCTTGACTACTATTACTTTCCCACAGCCTTGAAGTTGTTTCCCTGTTCTTTTTCTATAAAACCTTTCATGGGAAATGTTCAGGTGAGCTCTTCATTATTTTACCTCGACTTTAAGAATTTAAGCACGGTGCTAGATTAACAACAAAGACTCATCGTTTTACAGTTGAATTGGCTAGAGTAAACCGTAAGTTCTATGCTAACAGTTCGGACACTCTTTCGGCTCCATGCTTTCCAGCCAACTTTGATCTTCAAAAATTTGAATGTAATGTCAATCGTTATCTTTTTTCTGCCTGATTACTCTTCTATTGTTCTCGCTCCTTAATAATTTTTCTGTTTTCTAATTCTTCCACACCCACTAACGCCTTCTGTCTTAGTGGCTATACTGCCGTGCTTAGGGTGAACTTGATTAAAAAAAAACACTAATTAGACTAAATAGGTGCCAAAACAGAACTAAGTAATACAATGTCTGCATACAATGTATCAGAAAAATCTAAATTCTACATAAAATTAGAGACAAAAGAAAAACACGAAAATTGGATGCGATCGAAACCAAATTTTTTCGGAAGCCGGAATGAACACAAAATTATAGTTGTTGATAAAACAAACAAATAAATAAATGCAGAATCTTGAAGAGAGACATATGCAAACATTTTCAAAATTTATAAAAATATATTTTTTATTCATAGTATTAATTTGAAAGACTGGGGGGGGCAAAATTGCTGTTTTTTCAGTGGTTTGCTGATAAGGAGGCATGTAAGTCAAGCATTCTTTGTGGTAAAGTGCTAAATATCGAAGATAGAGATAGAACGTTAATAGAATTATTTTAAAAAGGTTTTTCTCCTAACTCATGTTTACTTCGAAGTTTCGTGATTACCTAGATGTGACCACTCGTCAGAACAGAGTTGAACTGCTGATATTTCTCGATCTTTTTTTATTCATATGAAGTTATCTCATCGCTATTTAGTGCTCAAAGTATTTTCCTGATTTTTCATGAAATTACGCCACCTTTCATCGAAACTGCACATTACCGCACTTTTAATTCGATTAATTCTTTATAGAATTGTTCGATAACATGTTTGGTTTAATGAACAACCAAAAAATGAAACAGGGGATAAAAGATATGGAGAACAGTAGAAATTTCCATTCCAATTCCGTGGTCGTTTGCTGCATCGCTTTTACAACATTACAACTGATGTTTTCATATAAAAAAAATATATACTTTATAAACGTTATATTTATCATAAACGTTATTAAAATTTATATTAGATAGAAACGATATATCAGATTCTATAAAACGGTATATCAGATTATAAACGTTATATTTATCATAAACGTTATTAAAATTTATATTAGATAGAAACGATATATCAGATTCTATAAAACGGTATATCAGATTATAAACCTTATATTTATCATAAACGTTATTAAAATTTATATTAGATAGAAACGATATATCAGATTCTATAAAACGGTATATCAGATTATAAACGTTATTAAAATTTATATTAGATAGAAACGATATATCAGATTCTATAAAACGGTATATCAGATTATAAACGTTATATTTATCATAAACGTTATTAAAATTTATATTAGATAGAAACGATATATCAGATTCTATAAAACGGTATATCAGATTATAAATTATATTTAGCATAAACGTTATTAAAATTTATATTAGATAGAAACGATATATCAGATTCTATAAAACGGTATATCAGATTATAAATTATATTTATCATAAACGTTATTAAAATTTATATTAGATAGAAACGATATATCAGATTCTATAAAACGGTATATCAGATTATAAATTATATTTATCATAAACGTTATTAAAATTTATATTAGATAGAAACGATATATCAGATTCTATAAAACGGTATATCAGATTATAAACGTTATATTTATCATAAACGTTATTAAAATTTATATTAGATAGAAACGATATATCAGATTCTATAAAACGGTATATCAGATTATAAATTATATTTATCATAAACGTTATTAAAATTTATATTAGATAGAAACGATATATCAGATTCTATAAAACGGTATATCAGGTTATAAATTATATTTATTATAAACGCTAAATTTATAAACGTTGTATTATAATAATATAATTTATATATTGCTATATAATTTTCATATAGTCGCGCCAAAGACAAAATTACGTACATTATGCATTTGTTTATTTAGAGATATTTTAGTGCGGTCGAATTATGAACCTTCAAAAGGATGGACAGTCATTTGAATATGTTGAACGTAACACAAAAGTGGTGCTTCGGTGTTAGTGTCAGACATCAAAAAATCGTACACCAGGTTTTTGTCAGCCACATAGCACTGGCCCTTACCAAGATCAAAGTATTTTAAGAGCATCACGATCCACGTAATAGCCGTCAGAGCAAATATAGCCGCAAGAGGGTCAACACAGACCACTGCGAATCTCTTTAGTTTCAGCTGGACTAAGGGAGAAAGTGCCTCTAGCCAGATATTTACGGCACAACAAAATCGAGCCTTATTTTTGTGTGTTTTGACAAGTTCAATGATGATGTGTAACGTTTAGTGGTGATAAAAACTTTATACCTTTATATGCAAGTGAATGGTCATTTACCTATGAGACGTAAATCTGGAAGGGGTCATTTTCCAGAGTGTATTCGACCGTAAAGCACAGGCCTCACCCATAGTATGCCGTAAATTACAACTCTCATTTGCCTTTTGTATTTTTAGACGTAACTTGGTGTATATCTAGTTCTGTTCCTCTTTCTACAACAGGAAGAGGTGTGTCATTTCAGAAGGATAATGCCTGATGGAGGAAATATAGTCAATGCAATAGCCAAATTATTTAAATAATTCCGTTATTTTTGGGAAGATGAGGGCATATCTATCTATCTATCTATCTATCTATCTATCTATCTATCTATCTATCTATCTATCTATCTATCTATCTCTCTCTCTCTCTCTCTCTCTCTCTCTATATATATATATATATATATATATATATATATATATATATGTATATATATATATATATTTATATATAAAATAAAAAAGGCTCAAATATTCTTACTCAGTCCTGGACATTGAGTTCTACCTGGATTCTATCCTCTTGGGAATTTACACACACACACACACACACACACACACACACACACACACACACACACACACACATATATATATATATATATATATATATATATATCATAATTGAGTAATTCATCGAGTTTTAGAAGAAACCTCAACAGAATGCAGAAAGCACTGGATATATATATATATATATATATATATATATATATATATGTATTTTATATATATATTTAATACACACACACACACACACACACACACACACACACACACACATATATATATATATATATATATATATATATATATATATATATATATATATGTATATATATATGTGTGGGTGTATATATATATATATATATATATATATATATATATATATATATATCCATATTGACCACTAATACTATATATATATATAGCCCGATGATTGCATCTATGGCCCGATGATTGTATCTAGCAAGGAAACAGACTGTCGCCTCTAAGTGTTGACTTCTATGTTCACTTTTATATTTACACACGCTCTATCTCTGATATTGACCACTTTATCCCATAAATATAGCACACTTTAAGACCATATTTCTTCATATATATATATATGTATATATATGTATATATATATATATATATAAATATATATATATATATGTGTGTGTGTGTGTGTGTGTGTGTGTGTCTGTGTGTCTGTGTGTGTATATATATGTGTGTATATATATATAATTAATTTATGGATAATTGATCATCTTGTATTTATGTTGAACTTCGAAGACTCCAGTTTGCACGCACATTTTCCAATCTATGACATATTGGAAAAATATTAACATCTCTCCATTTCTGGCGGATCTTCTTGTCTTTTATTAAAAAACACACAAAGGTTCCTTATTTTAATTAAATGTCATTTATCAACAATAAGTACGAAATATACAACTCGATCGTATTACAAAACCGGTTAAAATCCTTCATATTACATTGGCATCAATGGGTTCGGGTCAGTCTAAAAAAAGAAGAAAACATTAATATAATATGCAATCATATTTCGTTTTCAAAAGCTCTGACATCTGTGCATGTAAAACTTTAGACTTATCAGTTCATTGTTCTACTGTGTTTTTGAGAATTCCGGTAGACATGCGATATGGCGTCAGCATTTAGAAAATTTACAAAACAGAAGTAACATTGCTCAGAACGATTCCAAATGACATTGTTTTACGACCTGCTCAAAGCCATTTTTCTAGTTGTGCTGATCTGTTCCACATGTCAAGCAAGGTACCAATTCTTCATCTTGATAACCAGGTCTTCATTCCAAAGAATCACTTGCAGACAGGCCAAGGGAAATCTCATCGTTTGCTCTAAAGTCATTCTCTTATTATCTTGGAACCAGCAAAGGAATTAGTCCAGAAGTTGTAGCAATTAAGTTCAGAGTTGATTTTTTTGACGAAATTCTTAAATTTTCACTTCTTCCTGCCTTCATCTCTCGCGCGTAAACGTGTGCGCTCATAAACATATGCACACTCACAAAAATCAGAATACAGAAAATAAGTAAAAAATACGAAAATATCCTCGTAAATAAATAAATAATTAGAATTAATGAAATCTGTAAAATATTTGTGTAATGTTCAATATCATTCAAATGATATTATCTGATATTCGGTAAGGTTTTTTGTTTGTGATTTTGTATTGCCAATCCTCGAAATGTAATGAAAGCTGGTCTTAAAAAGGAAAATCCTTAATCTGATCTTGTGAACTTGTCATACAGAATCACAAATAAAGAATTTTACCAAATAATAAAAAAACAACAGCACTTGAAGACATTCAACAGCTGCAACAACTAAAATGGATAACACATGGAATGTGAAGAGAAAATAAGAACATTATTAAAATGTCGACTTTCCATACTACTTCAAACAAAAGGTTAAGAAGGAATCCCCCCAATCAATAATAGAAAGAGCAATAACAATTAATGAACTTGAATTTATAAATTCAAAAGAGAGTAACGCTAACTCTTCGGTCAATTAATGCCGAATCTTCCCTGTATCACCATTACCCTTAAAATAGAAAAATCTACATTTACTATAAAATGCCTATCGACTCTAAAGTCATAATAAAACTAAATCGGTTAAGAGAAATAAAAAATGTTATTAGATTGCTTACAACATTAGCAAGGTTCATGTAAATGAACTTTAGCATAAGGCCAAAAATAAAATTTCGTATAAGACCAAAAATTAACTTTAGTATAAGACCAAAAATTAACTTTAGTTTAAGACCAAAAACTAACCTTAGTTTAGGACTAAAAATGAACTTTAGCATATGACAAAAATGAAATTTAGTATTAGACCAAAAATAAACTTTATTATAAGACCAAAAAATAAACTTTAGTATAAGAGTAAAAATGAACCTTTATCTAAGACAAAAATGAAATTTAGTCTAAGACTTAAAATGAATTTTAGTACAGGACCAAAAATCCTTGAATCTGAACGAATATTGTAAGGAAAGTATGAAGTTTCAGAGCGTTGAATGATAAGCAATGGATTAATCAAACAGAAAATAGACAAAATATGATAAAATATAAAACAGTCGAAGGTTATCTTTCATTGAAAACGTTTGAAACAGGCCTATTAAGTATTTTTTCCGTTCACAAAATTTGGGCTAACAAACTCTAAAACATTACTCAAGTCCATTTTTTTATCTAGAAATCTTGAAGTGTCTTTTATGTCACTCATATTTTTTTGCCAACTTTTACCATATTCATTGGTAGAGTTCACAGAACAGCACAACACAGCCTCGTGCCGAAGGGAAATGTAAAAGTCCCTATTATTCAGAAATGTATAGTAATGTTAATGTACTTAAATTTTGGAGCAGTTCATATTTTTTATACTCCGTTTTATTCTCTCTACCATTGTTTATTCATTCTTTTGTAGTTTTTTTTCTGAATATTGGATCAATATTTTATTATTGTTAAACCGTGTTTGATTATGATATTGATAAATATATTCGTCTACTTCATGTTTCTTATTTTTCGCTGTAGCTATTTATCCTTTATTTTAATTTATTTTCAGAGGAAACTTTGCGTTTAATTTTCATTCCATATGTTAGCTGACATAATTTATTTCATATCGTAAAGATGTTCTCTCCATATCCTTCAAGTCATATATTTAAACATTCATTAAGTTTTTTTCTTATATTTATATATAGGACTCCATTGATTGCTTTACAGCTGATGTAAATTACGTTTACTTTTGATTTCAGACTGGGATTCTCAAAGTGCATCAATCTACAGGAAGGTCCCGAATGCTGTACAATTTCTTGGTTATCGTTGTGTAGATGGTGGGTACCGGATTTAAACCCCATTGCGATTTGGCTTCCGGTATACGGAGCACAGATCACCCGAACATCCAAGAAAGAAAGTTTGCTTCTACGTTTCTTCTCCATTATCAATATGGAAGATTTTCTGTTACAACACAAACCAGCAGTTTTTGCGCATTCTTCCTCTGATTAATATGAAGTCTCTCAAATGGTAATGTTATTAAGGACATTTCCTCGCAAACACATTCACACATCTATCTATCTATCTATTTATCTATCTATCTATCTATCTATCTATCTATCTATCTATCTATCTATCTATCTATCTACTTATCTCTCTCTCTCTATATATATATATGTATATTGACAATTAATATTATCTATCTATCTATTTATCTATCTATCTATCTATCTATCTATCTATCTATATATATATATATATGTATATTGACCACTAATATTATCTATCTATCTATCTATCTATCTATCTATCTATCTATCTATCTATCTATCTATCTATCTATACATATATGTATATTGACCACTAA
>OZ038520.1:42517483-42552483 GCA_964036315.1 Acanthosepion esculentum
ATAATTAAACAATCTAAAAAATAAATAGTGTTTATTACGAGGGTCATTCAATAAATAAGGTGAATTTTTAGGTATAAGGACTTCTAATACAGATAGAAGCTTAATCTTTTTTATTTATTTTTTTTGTTTTACTTCTTTTTCACATGGATTTAATTTCTTTTCAGATTAAAAAAAAACTTTGAGAGTTTTGGCGATTAACAAAGATGGCCGACCAAGAAGCATGCTCCAGGATTGAACAGCGGTCAGTTATCAAGTTTTTGGTTGCTGAAGGGTGCAAACCAGTTGAAATTCATAGGAGAATGTTAACTGTGTATGGTGCCACATATTTTAGCCAAAAAATGTCTACAAGTGGGCTAAATTGTTTAAAGAAGGACGGAGCAGTGCCGAGGATGAAGACAGGCCTGGGAGGCCTACAGAAGTGAGGTCTCCTGAGGTGATTGAATCAATCAATGACCTCATTCAGTCTGACAGAAGGGTGACAGTGGATGACATTGCAAGGACTTTAAGCTTATCTGTTGGGACAAACGCAGGGGTCATCAGTCAGAAGGAGTCATCTTGCATCATGACAACGCAAGACCTCACACAGCAGCCCAAACGTTGCAGACCGTCAACGAGCTGGGCTGGGAACTGCTCCCTCACCCCCTTACAGCCCAGCGCTTGTTCCTTCAGACTTTCGCCTGTTTGGTCCCTTGAAAGCGTTCACGAGAGGCACGAAGTTTAAAGGCGACGATGAAGTCAAAAGTGTTGTGAGTGACTGGTTGAGACTTCAGTCCAAAGATTTTTACGTTGAGGGAATACGGAAGTTTGTGCACAGATGGGAAAAGTGTGTGACAGTGATAGGAGACTACGTTGAAAAAAAAAGTAAGCTTCTATCTGTATTATAAGTCCTTATACCGAAAAATTCACCTTATTTATTGAATGAGCCTTGTATTTTTGTTGCCAATTCTCAAGACCCCCCCAAAAAATATAAATTCACTTTTATCATATGTTTAGGTTTTGTTACAATTCTAATCATCATTTTTTAAAATAATAAACATTGCTCCCTCAAAAAATATTCTGTAAGTTATAAAAATGTATTTTTTATGTCCCCTGGATTACACTAGGTGATGAGGGATATCCGTAATGTAATTGTTGCTTGTCACTAAGCTCTTTAGTTTATTTTATTAATAAATTCTCCCCAAGCAAGGCGATAATGCTACCAAGACGCAAGGTGCCTATTGGGAGTGAAAGACTTTAGAAGGAACCGGAAATCCAATCCTAAACTGAGAAAAAGTAATAAACCATTACACTTGTTCAAAAGACAAGGGGAGTGTGAACCGGACTACAGGCTAATCTGTATTCTAGCAAGGTTTAAAGTATTAATTTACAAAGGTTTAAGAAGTTTAATAGTGATATTTCTAAGTTGTTTAAGGTATAGTTATTGTGAAATTTGAAAATACTTTTACTGAAGACAAATACAGAAAAAGTTATGAAATAGCTGTTAAATAGCTACATTTTTTATTCGTTTTTCCCATCTCATTTTCTCTTCTTTTTTCGTAATTGTTAGAACCATTTTTACATTATATAATCATAAAATTAAATGAAATTAGCAATAAATAAATAAATATGTAATTATATAATTAAATTTGGATAAAATCTGCTGATTGATTTCTGTAGTTTAATAAAGAGCAAGGCTCCATCTCTGTCAAACATTTCTTCTTCTCACTAATAGTAGGGTAGACTGGTACTTCTATTCTTAGCTGGCAATCAGTCTAAGAGAAGGAAATCTCTGAATGTTAAACTGCGAAGAACGCAACGATAAACCAGTATATTTTTTATAATAAAGAATACGAATATGTTAAGATCCTTTCTTACTTACATCCCGAAGGACAGTAGCGGTTTAGCCAGGGTGTCAGTTTGTCCAATGGCAAATGGACCCCTGATGCAGTGGGCCCACTATATCAAATAAAAATGCAACCAAGAAACAAACACAGACAACTGTTTTAGTAATAAAAGGGAATAATAACTTTATAAAGTCACCTGCACACTATCAGTTACCCGAGTTTAATGTGAGATGACATTTTCAAAGCTAAAGACGAAAAAGATAAGGTTGAGAAATTCGCTGTCTGAGGAGAACTTGGAATCATGCATGATGCTATCCATTGAAAAGGAACTGTTAGATGAATTGGACCCAGAAGCAATTATTGACATATTTGAACAGTCATCGAGTGAACACAAATGGCAATAATTTAATATAGTGTGCTACATGCAATACTCTATTTTGCTTTTAAACAATCAGTTAATGCGTAAATTGTACAGTAATCTATTAAAAAAAAAACGTCAACAACTTGCTTAATATTAAAACAAATACAAAAAAATTAAATTCTAACATAAAAAAATTATTTTCTAACATTCTGTATTTACATTTGGTATCTACTGTCAGTAATATGTACAATACATGTAGACTGTAATTACTAAGAAATACATTTTTCACAAAAATTTTAATTGTGATAATGTTGCTTTTTTGTACCATTTTTTAAAAATACTTTCATGGTCATTGTTCGGGTGAGCTCTTCGCTATGGTACCTAGACTTTATGAATTCAAGCACAGTACTAGACTGGAAACGGAGTTTCATCAATTTACAGTTGAATTAGTTAGATGGAACCGTAAGTTGTATGCCAACACTTCTTTTATATCGCCCTTCCCGCTTTCGGCTCCATGCTTTCCAATCAACATTAATCTTCAAAAGTTTTAAATTCAATGTCAATCAATGTCTAATGTCTTCCTGATTACTTCTATTGTTCTCGTTCCTGATTCAGTTTTCTAATTCTTCCACACCCAGTAAAGCCTTGTATGCCAGTGGCTTTATTGCCTTGACTGGGGTGAAATCGATTTTTTTAAATTACCATTTTTTCATGTTTTTTTTTTAAATTATTTTATTATTAAGATCTGAACCGTTGTATCTTGGAAATGATTAAAGATATCTTAGTGAAATTTTCCAAGGTTTTTATAAAACTATTGAACACTACATTGAGCAATAAGAATTTATAATTATTCACCAAGCTTAACAGAAGAATAGTGATTAAATCGATCATAAACAAAAATGACATTTTCATTATTAATTAATCATGGCTAAGGATCGGAAGCTCAAGAAGGATTGAAATGAAGTTGAAATATATATATATATATATATATATATATATATATATATATATGTATATATATTATTCCAGAATCATTTTCCAATTTATTCGAGATGACCTTCACCCTCTCTAACCCTCTAACTTTCTGTCCTAGAGTAACAAAGTAACTCACACATTCCATCTACGATTTCATTTACAAGTCTTTTTTCACTGCTCTTTGGGCTGTCATAGCCGCAACTATTCTCTCACGTGCCAAACATATTATGTATTGAGTTGGATCTTTTCTAATTGATCTCATTAGCTTTAAGTTGAAAGGATGATCCCTCTTGCAGTTTGTGAGCTCCTCATGCAGTTTTCTCTTTACTGTTAACCTATTTTTAAAACTTATTCTCCGTTCTCTTGATGGTTCTTGAATGGACTTTTAAGATGATGTCCAGAGTATGAATATTGGTAACATTACTGAAAGCCTGAAGGATCTTTTTCCTCTCACCATTGCTTAGTTGGGAAGGGAGTGGAGTTGACACAAAACGATTTTAACCTGTTCTCTTTCTAGCTGAATAATTCAAAGGATTTATCATTTATTCTTACAACAAATGGTGTCAAAATGGTTAAACATCTCATCTGAAAACCTAGAAAAAAGAAACTCAATTAGTTTAGCCGTCCTGGGTAAGACGATAAACTACATCCGCGTCCTGGGTATGACGATAAACTACATCCGCGTCCTAGGTATAGCGATAAACTACATCCGCGTCCTGGGTATACCGATAAACTACGTCCGCGTCCTGGGTATAACGATAAACTACATCCGCGTCTCGGGTAAGACGATAAACTATGACCAACAGCAAAGCTTATGATCAGGAGGTTTTGAGGAGCTTGGAACCACCTCTTAATTGCTGGTGTTCCCAGGTCCACCCTGACCCGGAGTAGTAGCACCTGTTAGGGTCTCAGCTATGGGCAAATAGTTAACCCTGAAACTGGGGTAAAAAGCATTATAAAAGTGTAAAAATAGGTTTTAATACCAGAAATACTTTGTAAAATTATTACCAGAAATAAATTTTTGAAGAAAAAAAAACTATTACCAGCAATATATTTTTGAACAAAATATTACCAGCAATATATTTTTGAGAAAAAAATATTACCAGCAATATATTTTTGAACAAAATATTACCAGCAATATATTTTTGAGAAAAAAATATTACCAGCAATATATTTTTGAACAAAATATTACCAGCAATATATTTTTGAAAAAGAAAAATATTGCCAGCAATGTACTTTTGAAAGAAGTTATTACTAGCAGTGTGTTTTTGAAAAAAAATATTACCATCAATACGTTTTTGAAAAAAAATATTACCAGCAATACATGTTTTAGAATATTACCAGCTATACATTATTGAGGAAAAAAAATACCAGAAATAGATTTTTGACAAAACAAAATATTACCAGAAAAAAAATAATTTCGGCATTAAATAACCCATTGAGGTTGATATGCCGTAAAACACAAAAAAACCCAAACCAAATCAATTAGTTTAGTGATTTTTTTTACATAATAAACATTTTGTGGGATGTTCAATTATACTGATACACGATTTTTCTGTTACACCCGGTAAGTCTATGTGAAAAACCAATGTTCTTGGTATTTATTTTTATGTTAATATTAAAAAAAAAATTTTCATTTTCACCAGAACGGTAGAGTGCTACCATCTGAATTCATGTATGGTGATAAAAAGACATTTCTAAATTTTTGCGTAGTACGTCTCTTGTTTCAGATTCCCAACACGCGCCCATGTGATAGAGACAGTGAATATTACAATGTCACCTAATATATTAATTTTATATTAATTTTTTATGGGCTCTTGGGCGTGCTCAGGGCTCGGGGGCACTTGTATCCTTTGCTCTCAGTAGGCCTGACTGTCACGGTGAATTAAACTTTGTTAGTGAGAACATCTTGAATGTGAATGGTCGCAAAATCTTAAGAGGCACTTATCTTGACCTCTGACCAGTGACCTTTAAGAGGGTGTTAGAAATGATAAATAGGTTAAATAAATATACTCATTTATGTTCAAACAGCCTCAGAAACATGACTTATATTTACTTACTTTGATACCAACACTTATATGCTTGGATACATATACATATGTATAATCGTATAAAAATCCATAGGCATGCTTAGCGCTTGCTGTATATGAGAAAATGGTGTATAAATTTCTATATATAAGAACAATGTTAGGCAATTGAATGGCAAAGTAGAAAAATGACAAAACAACAAAAGTAGTTTTGTCATATTTATACTATATATATACCTAACAGCAAAAGTAAGGTATATATATATATATATATATATATATATATATATATATATATATATAGACAATATTTGTGGTAAATATACACATACATATGCAATCATATATACACATACATATATGTATAAAAATAATTCCAAGAGGATATGATCCAGGTAGAACTCTTTAAATCTTCTCTCTGTTAAATCTTAATGCCTCCTCCATTTTTAGAACTCCCTGTCCCTCTCTCGCCTGTTACCCCTCTATATAGATCTCATGTCCTCCAACACTCTCATACATATACTCTTACTAATTTTTTCCCGGAGTTGTTTTTTCTGTTTTCTTTTTGAATCTGTAGGTCTGATGAATTGGATCGTTTTTACGATTCCACTGGAATAAATTATGACCATGGAATATTAGTGTTTAAATCTTTATATATATATATATATATATATATATATATATATATATATATATATATATATATATATATATATATATATATATATATATATATATATCAATGAGTCAGTTATGTGCTATGAGTGATACATGCGTAGACGATCATGTATTTTTCTGACGAGGTAGATTTTTTCCCTGCAGTAGGTTGCCATTTCTTTCTCAGGTAGACCAGTTGTCATCCAAGGCTACACAACCCGGTTTGTGCTGCTATTTACCCATAGCTGGCGGGGAAGAAGAAAAGGATTCATACCTTCCCCAAGGATATTAGCACGTAAGTGAATGTAATGGATTCGACTGGAAAGTCAATCAGTTAGTTACGTGCGATGCGTAATACACGCCGAGGCGACCATGTATCTTTCGATAAATGGCTGACGAGGTAGATTTTTTCCCGCATTAGGTTGCCATTTCTTTCTGCGGTATGCCAGTTGCCATTCAAGGCTGTCCTGCTATTTACCCATAGCTAAGAATTCATACTTTCCGAAGAGTAAAGCACGTAAGTGAATGTAATGGATTCGACTAGTATTCGAACTCGGATCTCAGATACCTCAATCCGAGCCGCTATCCATTACTCCACCGTATAAGTAAGTATAAAAGTAGTTTGGTATTTTAATTGTTAGGTATTTTAAATAACCATTCAATAAAATTTTTAATATTTCTAAAAATATATAAATAATATTCAATAAAATTTCTAAAATTTTAACTAATTTTAAATCAATTAGATATTCTTAAGTAGTTAGGCATTTTATGAAAGTAATTAGGTATTTTATATAAAATAGCAAAAGTAAATTAGGTAATTGAATGACAAAATAGAAAAATGAGAAAATAGAAAAAAAAATGTTATTGCTAAGTAATTGAATGACAAAGTGGAAAAGATCTGAGTAATGCGTTTTGTTCGCAAAATGAACCTCATCAGTCTAAACTAATTTTTGTATTGATGGAATTATAGATATGTACGTGGAGGGATATAAAGGGAAACAACGATTACAATTATATACGATGTAAGAAAACTAAATTATAATTATATAAGATGTAAGAAAACTAAATTATAATTATATAAGATGTAAGAAAACTAAATTATAATTATATAAGATTTAAGAAAACTAAATAAACAATATTTTATTCAATTACATTTACTGGCTTGAATATTCCGACAGGATTCGAACTTACATCTCCTATGGGGAACTGTCATTAAATTTGGTCAAGTAGAACTTCTGGTTAAACAAAACCTGAAATAGTGCTTTTGAACTCACATTCTCTGACGATTCTCGAAGCATCCATATCTGCTCTGTTTTGTACCCTAATCGGTAGACAGGAAATGGTAGAATGCCATGTCTGCCAACGTCCTGAAGGAACACGACATAAAGAAGAAGAAGAATGAAGAAGAAGAAGAAGAAGAAGAAGAAGAAGAAGAAGAAGAAGAAGAAGAAGAAGAAGGAGAAGAAGAATGAAGAAGAAGAAGAAGAAGGACAAGAAGAAGAAGAAGAATGAAGAAGAAGAAGGAGAAGAAGAAGAAGAAGAAGAAGGAGAAGGAGAAGAAGAAGAAGAAGGAGAAGGAGAAGAAGAAGAATGAAGGAGAAGAAGAAGGAGAAGAAGAAGAAGAAGAATGAAGAAGAAGAAGAAGAAGAAGAAGAAGGAGAAGAAGAAGAATGAAGAAGAAGGACAAGAAGAAGAAAAAGAAGAAGAAGAAGAAGAATGAAGAAGAAGAAGAAGGAGAAGAAGAAGAAGAACGAAGGAGAAGAAGAAGAATGAAGAAGAAGGAGAAGAAGAAGAAGAAGAAGAAGAAGAAGAGACATAGATGTATTTGTAGGCAAAATTAAAAGGGCAAAACCTAAAGATGAATATTATGTATTCATGTGAATAAACACAAAAAAATGAATGAATATATAATACACACACACGCACACACACACACACACACACACACACACACACACACACACACACACACACACACACACACACGCACTAATGCCCATTCAGACGCATGTATGAGTGTGTGTATGTATGTTTATATGTTTGCGTATTTACAGAGGGAGATATGAAAGATAAATGTAAAAGCTGCCTGAAAGTCACTGACATATCTTCAAAATTAGAGTATCAATCTCCAGCTGAGAATCAAGAAGAAGCCACTTACACATCTTATTTACACTGTGGGTGGTCATATCCCAAATTATAGGGAAGTTTATAGCAGACTTTCCAATTTAGCTTTCTTGGGGCTAGGAATAGCTTTCCTTCAGTGCTTTTACCTCTTGTAAATCAGCATGTAGCTGTTTTTCATATTTATGAAATAATAAATATTAATTAGAAAAAGAGTTAGATGTTTGATTTACAAGAGATAAATACAGTGAAAAAAAGATAGATCGAGCTCCATGAGAGTTAATTTGACTACACTGGTTTATAGACCTGCATATATAAACCTCTCCCAACACCATATAGTATGTTTTCTGTTACCCCTCTGCCTTTTAATTCTTTATTGGAATAAATCAACAGAAAATTAGCAAAAGCAATGAAACCTTTCACCTGCAAACGAGCTAGTAATAATATACCCTTGGTGTTCAAAACGTAAAAGGCTACGATGTTCAGTTGTGTTTTGTGCGACAGAATATTTTAATAACCCTTATATTGATTTATTTGTTTTTGTTTTTTTTTACGGCTTATCAACTTTTGCAGGTTATTTAAAGCCAGGAATTTTCTTTAGATTTTAAGAATTCTTTAGAGATATTCATCATTTACTGATACGGATAGCTGGGTATTTGCGCGTAAGTGAATATGACGAATCCGATTTGAATTGGAAATCAGTTCTCCCATTTCCAATTTCGAGCCGTAATTTATTATATCACACACACACACACACACACATCCAAACATTACAACACCTGGTATACCCAAACGCTTACCCATCTATATCGCGACCATGTCCGACGTTGATAATCGTACGGATACCGGTGTTTCAACGTAATGTGACTGTAAGCCTATTAGTAAATATTGTTAAATTATCACATACAGAATATTTTACCTACCTTATATATTTTACTTAAATAAGTAAATTGTGTATATGACAACTTTTGTTTGATAACTGCATATATGACAATTTTTGTTTGATAACTGCATATATGACAATTTTTGTTTGATAACTGCATATATGACAATTTTTGTTTGATAACTGCATATATGACAACTTTTGTTTGATAACTGCATATATGACAATTTTTGTTTGATAACTGCATATGTTGATTTTGTGAAGTATACTGCAAACAACTTTGATTAAATTATTTAAATTAATAGCATAGTTTTTCAGTATTAGTAGAGGAAATTTAAACAAATATCAGCACAAGCAAATTAATCTGAAGTTAATAAAGTTTGCTTGCAGACATTAACAAGGTGTTGGACTAATTGAAAGGAAACACGTTTCCAATAAAAGACAATGGTAAAGATTTGACAGCTTCTTTGAGAAAGAAATCTAACAGTATGACAAAGAATGCTCGTTTTGATTCCAAATAGCTGTCTCATTATTTTACAATCTCTTCAATCCAAGCAAGGCAACAAAGACGCAGAGTGTTACTGAGTGTGAAAGAATATAAGAAAAGGAAAAACGTTATTAAGGAGAGAGAACAATAAAAGAAGAGGAACTAATAAGACAGAAAATAACGAGTGACATTGCATTTAAATCTTTGAACATAAAGGTTGACTGGAAGGCAAGAAACCGAAATAGAGTTCCACAAGCCAGAAGTACGAGAGAAGAAACTATTCGCATAGAACTTACGGTTACATCTAGTCATTTTAATTGTAAAATGATGAGACCTTGCCTCCAATTTGGTACTACTCTTTAATTCATAAAGGAAAGTTCATTAGAACAATTAACGTTAAATTATTTATAGAAAAAGCAGAGGGAAGCTACATTACGGCAGTGGGAAAGTAACTGAAGCCGAGATGCCAGGCCAGGACAAATAACATTGCAGATTTTCCTTTGGATTCTCTCAAGGATCGCTGAATAAAAAGTAAGAGCACCAGACCAGATGTGGCAGTAATATTCAAAGTAATAACGATTGGTTGACTTATAAATATATGTAAGATAGATTCGGACGAGAAAAATGTCTAGCATGACACAGTCAATCAACTTTCTTAGCAGCTAACCTAGCAATGGTTTCAATATCTTTTAACTTCATGTCAGCGGAAAACGTTATCCCGAGAAGCCGCAATGAGTGACTTTCTTGGAGGATAGCATCAGCCATGATAATGGAAAGTAGAATGAGTTATTTCAGATGATTAATAGATAGCAGTTTCGTTTTGGAGGCGTTAAAATTAACAAGTCATTCCTTTCCCCAGTTAACAACAGATTGTAAGTCATTTTTTAGATCGAACTTACTATTTGGCCATAGAGTGTATTACATGTAATATCTAATAAATACAGGCACTGTGATTATTACAAATGGTAAAATAACAAGGAAGAAGTTGAGTTATATATATTATATTTTCCTTGAACTACTTCTAAAAAAATATTTGAACAAGAAAGTAGATATTATAAATATTTTTGAAATTAGACAAAACATTTAAATATTTTGATGACGATATTTTTTAAAGTCGAATATAATACATATTCAAAATTCATATCATTATCACCGACAAATCAACGCATAATATTTCATTATATATATATATATATATATATATATATATATATATATATATACATTGTTGAACAAACACAAATGTGCCTGAGCGAGCGTTTGCAAAGGGGATTAGCTAGCCGCCTTAGTAAACGAGTAACCACGAATACGAGTGGCCAGTTATTTTATTTTTATATATAGATTGAGGCTCAGACTGAGGTAGAACCGAGTTCGAATTCCAGTCGAGTTCATTACATTCATTTACGTGATAATACCCCTGGAACAGATATGAATCCTCTTCTTCTTCTCCCAGCTATGGATAAATAGCAGGACTGACTGGGTTCAATAGCCTTGGGTGGCAATCGCTATACGAGAAGGACAACTCTGAATTCAAAACCTGTGGAGTGTCGTTTCGGGACAGTTTCTGTATTCGGCTCTTTCAAAAGGTCTGGTCGTTTTTGTATAAGCTTTCACCGCTATAATCAAATGATATGTGCGGGTAGTCTGGCTGTTTTGTCCTAAGAACTGAGCTGCACTCATGTGTCTAAAAATTACGGTATATATATATGCTCCTGAAAAATTTATTTCGGTTGAGCTCTCTGGGGAGGATGTGTGAGTTTGTAAACAGTGACTATTACGGCCAATAATGCAAGACTCTTCGGTAAATCGAATCGAGTTCTCTCAGTCACTGTGTGTTTGTTTAAAAATAAATACGCTTAAATTCACCTTCTTCTCCGCCGTGCGCCAACGACTTCAGGGTAAAATTTCCGACTGACGCGAATTCAGCCGGTTTTCGAGTCTAGCCAGAGGCAACCGGACGTCTAGCCACACTGATGAGCTGTGATACAGCGAAACAGTCTGTCTGTGGATGACAATATATATATATATATATATATATATATATATATATATATATATATATATGAATGAAGAAATATACTCTTAAGGTGTGCTATATTTATGGAATAAAGTGCTCAATATCAGAGATAGAGCGTGTCAACACTTAGAGGCGACAGGCTGTTTCATGTTAGATGACTTCAATGTTCACTGATATATATATATATATATATATATATATATATATATATATATATATATATATATATATATATATATATATATATATATCCAAGTATAGGATTGGTGTATACGAAATAAATTCCAATAACTCAAAAATTCTATTCTTAAAAGAGTGCTCAATACAGATTAGAGCAAATATTATCATTCAAAAATTATAACATAAATGTGTTATAAATTCACTACAAAAATAGCCATTTTTTATCAACACATACGGTGTCTTCTCAAGTGATGGTTTTGAACAAAAACATTTTTGACTACATTTCAACAATTCGTAATAATGAATTCACTTTGAGTGCCAACAAAAACATTTTTGCCTACAAAAACATACTATAATGATTAAGAAGTTGATTCTAGATATTGTCGACTTTCACGATGTTTAATCACGATTTTTTAATGGATACACATAATAAAACCATTTTCCTCACCAGTGACTATAATGTATTTTTTTAAAACTTTTGTCGGGCAAGAAGCGAAAGACAACTTCTTAAACGTTCACCGATGTTCATTTCCACAAGCTATTGTGAACCAATTCTGTTTTTCTCCCACTAAAATTTTCAAACAACGTTTTTTCGCTGTTTAATTATTCTACAAGTTCGCGTCTTGTTTGTGATGCATATTCCTTCAAACGATCATCTAGTTTTTAAGTATTCAACTTATGAGCATTTCCACAGCGCTCTTTCTCTTTGAGCGGGTAAAAACTTTTAAACTTCTTAAGCTATTCAAGACATATGTTCATACCTATTGCATCTTTAACATAAGATATACTGAAATCTTGACAGAACTGATAAACTACATCCGGCAGCAAGGCCTCTGATCGGGAGATTGAATGTTTTGAGGAGCGTGGAAGCACCTCTTAATTACCATCCCGGGTATGACGATAAATTACACACGGCAGTAAGACCGCTGATCGGGAGATTAAAGGTTTTGAGGAGCGTGGAAGTACCTCTTAATTACCATCCCGGGTATGACGATAAATTACACACGGCAGCAAGGCATCTGATCGGGAGATTGAAGGTTTTGAGGAGCGTGGAAGCACCTCTTAATTACCATCCCGGGTATGACGATAAATTACACACGGCAGCAAGACCGCTGATTGGGAGATTAAAGGTTTTGAGGAGCGTGGAAGTACCTCTTAATTACTACTCCCGGATATGACGATAAACTACATCCGGCAGCAAGGCCTCTGATCGAGAGATTGGAGGTTTTGAGGAGTATGGATCCACCTCTTAATTACCAGTCCTGGGTATGACGATAAATTACACTCGGTAGCAAGACCGCTGATTGAGAGATTGGAGGTTTTGAGGAGCGTGGAACCACCTCTTAATTGCTTTTGTTGTCAGCTCTATTTTGACCCCAGGGTGATAGAACCTGTTAGAGTCCTAGCTATAGGCAAATTACATTTTTATAGAAAAATGGCCAACAATACTTTATAGCAAAATTACAATTATTTATAGCAAACTGACCAAGAATACGTTTTATAGTAGAATTACCAACAATACATTTTATAGTAGAATTATCAACAATACATTTTATAACAAAATACCAACAATACATTTTATCAGTAATAAAACCATTCAACTTTTTTTTTTTTTTTTTAATCATATCACCCCAAGCAAGGCCGGAGGCCACTATCACGCAAGGGGTTAAAGAAGGGTTGGAGGAAGAGCAAATAGGAGTGGCAAGGGAGGGGATGTGGAGAAAGAGAAAGACAGTGGGTCGATCAAGGCAAGGGGGCCACAAAAGATCCGGGGCGAGAGCAGATAGGAATGAAAAATGAAAGGATGTGGAGAAGGGAAGTGTATAGATCAAGGCAACTGGAGATGACGATTGACGCTACACTTAAACCGTTGGAGATTGTATTTGTCAGGGAAACAGTAATAGGGAAGGGAGTTCCATAGGCGAGATGTGCGAGACATGAAGATATTGGAGTAGAAGAGACGTCTACATCTAACAGTTTCCACGGTGTAGGGGTGGGAGCGGGATGCCAGCCTGGTGGGGCGTTTAAATTCACGAGGCCTGGGGACTGCGTTCAAATATTTAGATTTCGGAATTAAATAACCCATACAGGTGTTGATATGCCTCTAAACAAAATTAACCAAACAGCTAACATGAAAAAACTCTTTCATGAAATCATTCCATATAGTATACTATAATTTCTTAAAGAAATCAAACTGTATTCCAAAATATATCTTCAAGTACAACATAAAACACATATATAACCGGCTCAAGTAATCATGCCCACACAAATATGTATATGCAGCAAAATTGAGTATCTGCCTTGTATTCCCTTGTAAAAGCAGAATAACGTATCATTTTTATTACTTTCTCCCTAAGAAAATTAAATTCCAGCATTAAATGATGCACAAGGAGCTGATATGCCGTTAAATAAACAAATATACTTTTTCTAGATTAAACATTAAAGGTATAACTGTGAGTTTTATATTCAGTTATTATTCTCCGCCAAATATCGCTTTAGCACAAACAATTCCAAAATAGTATGTATGAAGAAATAAAGAAATAGATAAACTTTAAAGACACTCCATGGATTCTCTTAAGATTCTGACAAATAATTTCTCCGTATCTATCATTAAAATATATTAAAATGTTATTGTTGATTTCCTAATAATTTTTATTCAGTTGTGCAAAAATTAGATTTTGGTATTAAGGATCTTTTCAAATTTTACGTTATTAAAATAATTAGAATAAGAAATTATTCTTATTTATGTTAAATTTCCTCAGAATTTATCTATACCATTTCATTAGGAGTGAATATGTTCGTCTATCGTCCGGCTCACGCTCCTCCTTGGTCTTTTGATTAGGAGTAGAGGTTTATCCCTTGTTTCCTGTTTAGAATTGGGTCTCTGGTTCCTTCTAAAAGTCTTTTCCTTCTCTTTCACTTGGTGACATTTTCTCATTGCTTGGGGTGAATTGATTAAAAATATACTGCGACAAGTATTTATTTAATTGTCGATTTTAATATTTTAAATCAAATTTTATATTTGATTATATTATTTTAAACTGAAAATATTATTTAAAACCACGAAAAGAAATACTGTTTAAAAAACCTGAATTTTGTATTTTTAATAGTTAAATATTATCAATGCTTACTCATAAATTAATTTGGTATCTGAAGTACTAAAGAAAACTTCCAAATAATTTTAAAGAATAGCTTTAACATATTTATACTCGTCCCAGATATTTTGAACAGGTTTTGAGGTTTATACCTTGTTTTCTGTTTAAGATTGGGTTTCCAGTTCCTTCTAATGTCTTTTCTTTTTCTTTCACTTCCAGAAAACCTTTGCGTTTTATTGCCATTATCACCTTGTTTGGGGTGAATTGATTAAAAAATATATATAGAATTATGTATAATTGGTAGATAAGTTGCTTTATTATTTCAAATGGTGGTAATGTCAAAGATTTCCTGATGTTACTCAAAGTAACAACGAAGTGAAACATGGTAAAGTTAATTATCTAGGGAGTCAACAATTCATTTTTAATCCTTATTTTGCGCCAAGGCTAACTCGGTAAATAGAGCTTAACCTTACATATTTCTTTTCAAACTGACGACCTCCTCAGTCCAAATACTTAAATTTTCCGTGAGCCAAGAAATAGCTTTCAGCTCATCAAACTGACTGATGACAGATAGACTATTTGATTGCAGTCTGATCCAGCTAGGTATGTATAAATATCCTGCGTACACTTCACCCCAATTAAAGGAGGCAAGAGCAATAATGATATTCTTCTTCTATGTGCCGTGTCCCTTCAGGAGGTTGATGACCATGGCTCTCCATAACTTCCCGTCCTTTGAAGCCCTAATTAAAGCTTGTTTTTTTTGCTATATCTCCTAATCCATATACTGCCAACTATTTACACATGCCTCTTCTTCTTCTTTTTTTCTTCTTCTTTGTGTCGTGTCCCTTCAGGAGGTTGATGATCATGTCTCTCCACAGCTTCCCTGTCCTTTGTAGCCCTTAGTAAATTCTTTTTATTTTTTTGCCAAATCTCCTAAACTTTGTTCTGCCAACCATTTACACAAGCTCATTCTTCTTCTAGGTGCCGTTCCCTTCCAGGACATGGGCGATCATGGCCCTCCATAGCTTCCTGTCTGTCGTAGCCTTTATTAAAGCTTGTCTTTCTGCTATATTTCCTAAAACAATCATTTGCTCAAGCTTCTTCTTCTTCTATGTGTCGTGTCCATTCGGGACGTTGATGATCATGTCTCTCCACAACTTCCTGTCCTTTGTTGCTCTTAGTAAAGTTTGTTTTTTTGTTATATCTCCTAAACCTTGTTCTGTCAACCATTTACATAAGTTCATTCTTCTACTAGGTGCAGTTCCCCTCCGATCATGGCCCTCCATAACTTCCTATCCTTTGTAGCCCATAGTAAAGTTTGTCTTTTTGCTATATCTCCTAATTCCTGTTCTGCCAACAATTTGCACAAGCTCTCTATGTCGGTTAATCCTTATTTTACTCTGTCGTCTTTGCTTTCAATATGTCCTGTGGGTTTTATATTTTCTAAGCATTCTTTCTTCATTGTGCGCCCTAGGGATTTCAACTGTCTCTTTCTTATGTTAAGTATGAGTGTTCTTTATGTTTTTTTTTTCTCCTTCTATAAATCAACATTTCCTCAAGTCACTTCTTCATCTGTAAGGAAATTTTCGGCATTCACTACCATAAAGGAGCACTGACATTACATAATAGTTCAATACTCTTTCTTTATATTTTTAACGAAATTTTGTAATCTAGTCTCAAACTAGAAACCTCATCATTCCGTTATTTGTCTCGTAGTACAGAAAATCGTTTGAGTCATGAAACTGACAATCAACATGCAATGTTGATTTCTATTTCCAAACTATCTAGATCTACAGACATTTGATATTGGACCCATTTCCCCATAAACATAGAAAATTATACCGGGTGTAACAGCAAAATTGTCCAAATAGTGTAACAGCAAAACTGTCTAATCGTTAGCTTATTCTTTGAACCGTTGTATCTTAGAAATGATTAAAGATATCTTATTGGAATTCTTTGAGGTTTTTCTAACACTATTAGACTCTACTTTGAACCATAAGAATGTATTTAACTCTAAGTTGAAATTATAATCTCTCTTGTAACCTGATTCAGTTTTTCTTTCTGCTGTTCCCTCTTTTTTTTAAAAACTTATTCATCGTTCTCTTCATGGTTTTTGAATGAACTTTCAAGATGGAAACCAGAGTATGAATCTTCGTACCATTACTGAAGGCCTGAATGATCTTTTTCCTCTCATCATTGCTCATTTGGAAAGACATGGCAGAGCTGATACAAAACTATTTTAATCTGTTCTCTTTCAAGCTGAATAACTCAAAGGGTTTTCAGTAATTCTAACGATAAATGGTATGTAAACGTCTTATCTGAAAACATGGAAAAAAGAAACTCAATTAATTTAGTGGTTCTTTAGATATTAAACAATAGTTCACTTCATAATATATGTTGTCATTTGTTTACGTTAAGATACACTTCGAGCAGATAGAAAAATCATGGGGAATTTGTTGTTTAAAAACAGTAAGTTGACTTTGCCAACGAGAAGCTTCTTCTGTAGCTAAGTGGTGTAGCACGTCAGGTCAAATGACGGTCCCGTGTAGGATGCAGGTTCGATTCCTGTCGGAGGACACATATTTTCTATGAAATGACTCGGATATTCAGGCCGGTAAATGTATAAAGTTAAATTTAATGCCTGTACAGAAAACATAGGTGTTCGGAGACAAACCGTTAATCGCATCGAAAATGAACTTAGCGAAACGAGTTCAAATTCCGTTTGAGAGAATTTGTATCCACTTCGTTGTACGGTCTTTGGGATATGCATAACACTCCCTCAGTTATGGGTTAAATTGTAAAGAGAATTAGATTTTCAGCCTTGTTTAATCACCAGTCTAGAAGAAGAACAACTGTGAAAGAGAAAGTACCTTGAAACCACTAACATGCCTTTTCAAGAATTCACAGATAATAATAGTAAAGGAATCTGTGAAGAGAAAACCACGATCATAGAGAAAGCTACGGATAACCATTCCACTAACCTCCAATCATAGCAATGCGCATTTTACAGAGGTTAAAAGAAGACACGAAGAGTCATGTTCTGAAGTGACATGGCATCTAAGGAGGAGAGAAATCTAGGTAGTAGTGTTTCAGTAAAAGGCATACTAGTACCGGCGTGAACCAAACTTATGACACACTAAAAGGATTATCGAAGACAGTAAACGAATGCCTTTGCGTCTGAAAAGTCAGCGTTCCCGTCTCAGATAAAAGACGTTCGTCAGAAGATATAATCTGGGACATCTGAGGAGGAGGGGGACAAGTATGCCTTGAGGCATATGTCGTTTCTTCAAAGACGTGTGTAAATTCTAGCAAGCGATTCTTGGGAAAAGGAAAGACAGGATCTTGGCAGCACAAAACTTGATCTAGACTAGCATTTGAAGTCATATATTTACATCCTGACAGGGCTGCTCCGTTACGAGTAAGATGAGTTGGATCACCGCACCAACCTGTCCGTCTATTTTGACATGCTCGAGAAGAGACTGAATGAACTGAAATCCACGATCTATAAAATATGTGCAGGAAAAAAAGAGAAGAATTTTCGGTATTGATATTAACTAAACCCAGTTTAGTTCAGCACAGTGGAATACCTAGTGTTTGTGGCACCCAGGGCAGTTGTAGAATTTGCCATCCCTCTAAAAAGTATTCCGAAACTGGACAACGTTTACAATGCAGAAAAAACAGAAGAGGAAAAAAGCAAACATCAAAACCATAAAATGGAAAAAAATTAAAAATATTTAGAAAATGCTTTTTTAGAAAATAAATTTTTTTATGATAAAATATTAATATTTTAACATTATAGAGACCATAAAAGAGTCCTCTAACAGCAACTGACTCATAATATGACCCCCCCAATATTTTTAGAACAAATCTTATTTAGCAACTAAAATTTTTTACGATAAAATGTTATTAAATAACAATAGGAAAAAAAACAGTTTATTACATTTTGTCTTTTTTTAAAATCTCTCATAAACCTTGTTCCGTCTATCGTGTGCCATCAGGATGTAAGCGATCATGGCTCTCCACAATTTTCTGTCCTTTGTAGCTCTTAATAAATTTTGTCTTTTTCTTATCTCTCCTAAACCTTGTCCCGTCTATCGTGTGCCATCAGGACGTAAGCGATCATGGTTCTCCACAAGTTCCTGTCCTTTGTAGCTCTTAATAAATTTTGTCTTTTTGTTATCTCTCCTAAACCTTGTTCGGTCATCCATTTACACAAGCTCATTCTTCTTCTTCTATGTATCGTGTCCCATCAGGTCATAAGCGATCATGGCTCTCCACAATTTCCTGTTCTTTGTAGCTCTTAATAAATTTTATCTTTTTGTTATCTCTCCTAAACCTTGTTCTGCCAACCATTTACACAAGCTCATTCTTCTTCTTCTTCTTCTTCTTCTTCTTCTTCTTCTTCTTCTTCTTCTTCTTCTTCTTTGTACTTTGTGCCTTCAGGACTTAGGCGATCATAGCTCTCCACAATTTCCTCTCATCTTAGCTTTAAATAAATTCTGTCTTTTTGTTATCTCCCCTAAACACTGTTCTTACCATACATTTGCGCAAACTCATTCTTCTTCTTCTATGTTCTGTGTGCCGTTAGGATGTTGGCGATTATGGCCCTCTACATTTTCATGCCCTTTTTAGCTCTTAGTATTTTATGTCTTTTTGTTATCTCTCTTAAACCCTGTTCTTGCCATCCATTTACACAAGGATATTCTTCTTTTCCTTCTATGTGCCTTCAGGACATTGGCGATTATGGTACTCTACAAATTCCTCTCATTTGTAGATCTTAATAAATTTTGTCTTTCTTATCTCTCATAAACCTTCTTCCGCCATTCATTTACTCATTTTCTATGTGCCGTGTGCCTTCATGACGTTGGCGATCACGGCTCTCCACAATTTCCTGCAATCTGTAGCTTTTAATAAATTTGGTCTTTTTGCTATCTCTCCTAAACCTTTTCTGCTAACCATTTGCATAAACTCATTCTTCTTCTATGTACCGTGTGCCTTCAGGACACAGGCGATCATGGCTCTCCACAATTTCCTGACATCTGCCTCCGGTACGTTGGCGACCATGGTTCTCTACAATGTTTCTGTTCGCTGTAGCTTTTGTCTTTATGTCATTTAAATTATAAAATTTGTCTTTATGTCATTTTTCAATAAATTTTGTCTTTATGTCATTTTTCCTAAACCCTTTTCTACCACCAATTTACACAATCTCGCTAGGTAGGTTATGCGTTGTTTTCCTGTCTTGTGAGTATCAAATTTTCCAAGCCCTCTTTCCTCATTACGTGCCTAAAATTTTCAACTGTCAATTTATGATGTTAAGTAATACTATGAAAATATCACCTAACATTAACTCTCTTATAGTGTTACCCTCAAAGTAAATTTCCTGCATATTTTCTTCTTTTCTACGCAGTGTCCTTTCAGGACGTGGTCGATCATGGTTCTCCACAGCTTTCTGTTCTTTGTAGTAAGAAAAGTTTATCCCGTTACTATATCCACCTGTTCATGCTCTACCAGTCTTGTATATTATCTAAGCATAAAGTGAATTTAGAAAAAAAATGTTACACTTGGAATGAAAGGAAAAATGTCATAACTAATTTTGTATGCTACTGCGTTATAAAGGGTGTTTCATTAAGACTGATTATATATAAGGGTGTTTCATTAAGACGGATCAAAATCAGCAGTAAATAAATCAGTGTTATTGGTGAAAATTTATTTATTTCTCTATTGGACTATGTTATTTAAGTCATGGCAATTATGCGTGAAAAATAATATCACCCAAATCTGAAAGAAAAAGAAAAATATCATTAGACGCTGACATGATAAGGACGAGAAACTTGGAGAATTTAACATTTACATGACATACTGAAGGAAAATAGAAGCATGGGAAACTAAGTTTCTTAAGTTTTTTTGAATGAATAACAGAACAGACAAAAAGGAACATTAAATGAGTCAAAGGTTACTTAGAATAACACAAGGTAGAAAAATGTGCAGAATGAGTTATGATTGTTCACATCCTGAAGGGCAGTAGCGTGCAGAAGGTGCTACGATCTGAGGCATCCAAATCGAGAGGACATCCAATCAAAGTGTGAAATAAAAATTTAGTTTATATTTAATTGGAATAAAGTGTTTATTTCATGTTTCATCTATTTTTACATATTTAAAATGTCTTTCTTTCTCACATTTCTCAGTGCTAGGCTCTATAAGTTCCATACTTTATTCCTAGGGGCATACAATCAAGGAGTTGGCCCCAGGCATCACCAAACATTACCAAACTTATGCGCATCACTGTATATATGTGTTGTTAAAAGTGTACACAACACAAGCTTAGCGAGAGGTTTGAAGATAATTTGAAGAATAATCTGAATGCATTGGGAAGAAACCATTCAGAGTGGGAACACATTTATTAGGAAGAGATGCCACACCTTTGAGAATGAATGTTTCAGGTATGCTCAGATCAAGTGTGATCTCCAAAGAGGCACTCATTCTGATTTGACAACTAATATGTAGTCTTGGAACTGTGGTGTATCTAAAGAGTGAAATAAAAATTTAGTTTATATTTAATTGGAATAAAGTGTTTATTTCATGTTCCATCTATTTTTATAGATTTAAAATACTTTCCTTTCTCATATTTCTGTACCAAACCCTATAGCTTCCCACTCCACTTGAGTCTTATGGGCATAAAATCAAGGGGTTACCCCCGGTCATCTATCAAACATTACCAAACCTTTACAACTTTACTGTTGAAGGGACATGTCCCATGAAAGAAATGATGATGTATTAAGTAAGTAGTAAGAATTAGAAGAAGAATATAATGCAGGAACTTGTGGAGAGCCATAATCGCTTACAACCTGAAAGTACATGGCACATAAAAGAAGACTATAGCTCTTCCAGGTATTATATGTTGTAATGATATGTGATAAAGCGGTTGTAGATCTTTTGTCGCCGAAGTTGTGCTTGTGTCTAAAGCTGTTTTCCTTTCGCTGGATAATTTTATGAAAATTAACCTCACCAGTTATCACTTGTAACTTCTGTTCGCTTGGTTCCCATAGTATATAGATGACAGCAGTTGAGTTATGTTAGAGGTAAAATTCGATTACGGTAGTCAAATGAAAGTTCTTACTAAAGCCGTGAAAGACATGAATTATGATTACCATTTCTGCCCGATTATTAACCTCTTTTGTTTTGGATAAATGTCTTAAAATGTATGCCGAGAACGCGAATCCAAATACTGTGGTGAATATCACATTTAATAGCAATGCCGGCTAGGTGGGCGATGTCAGAAATAAACCACATACATCGTATTCCTAGTTAACGTTGAAACGGCAGGGAATATGCTCAGTTTTTTCTTGATATTTTGCTATATTCACATGTGATTGTGCGGGCATAGACAATACGGCCTTGGCAGAGGTTAATCGGCATATTTAACTTTCAAAAAGAGTTTTCTCTCATGATAAAAAAAAAACACATATAGAATAGGAACCCAGAATTTAAGCGTGAGAAAGAGGTTGACCTTTAAAATTTGCACTCACCTTTCGATGTTTGTCAGCGTCATGACGTATAGAGTTAATCTTTAGCTTAACTTTTGAAATATATTAACCGAATAAATTTTAAATGCTTGAAGGCAAAATTAAGTAAGGTGCAATGAAAATTTCATGAAACAGTTAAAACTAAAAAAAAGACTATAGAACTTTGTTTGCTAAACAATGGTTCCATCAATTATTATAAGGTTGCTTCCGCTTGTTGCGAATAGAAATTGTTTGATTTTTTAAAAAAATCAGTATCACCCCATGCAAGGCAATAGAGCCACTAAGGTATAAGGACTTAAAAGCTGTGTTAGAATTAGGAACAGAAACATTAATTATGAGCAGAATGAGACGAGAATAATCAGGAAGACAGTAGATAGTGATTGACATTGCATTTAAATTTTTGCAGATTAAAGTTGGCTGGAAAGCATTGAGCCGGAAGAGAGTTCCACAAGAAAGGTAGTAAAGCCACTAAGATACAAGAGATTACAGGGTGTGGAAGAATTAGGAACAGAAACATTAATGATGAGCAGAATGAGAAGAGGGTAATCAGGGGGACAGTATATAGCGATTAACATTGCATTTAAATTTTTCCTCAATAAAGTTGGCTGGAAAGTATGGATCTAGAAGGGAGTTCCACAAGAAAGGCAGTAAATGCACTAAGACTCAAGGGTTACAGGGTGTGGAAGACTTAGGAACACAAACATTAATGATGAGCAGAATGAGAAGAGAGTAATCAGGAGGACAGTAGATAGTGATTAACATTGCATTTAAATTTTTGCAGATTAAAGTTGGCTGGAAAGCGTAGAGCTGGAAGGGATTTCCACAAGAAAGGCAGTAAAGCCACTAAAACACAAGAGGTTACAGGGTGTGTGGAAGAATTAGGAACAGAAACATTAATGATGAGCAGAATGAGAAGAGAGTAATCAGGAGGACAGTAGATAGTGATTAACATTGCATTTAAATTTTTGCAGATTAAAGTTGGCTGGAAAGCGTAGAGCTGGAAGGGATTTCCACAAGAAAGGCAGTAAAGCCACTAAAACACAAGAGGTTACAGGGAGTGGAAGAATTAGGAACAGAAACATTAATGATGAGCAGAATGAGAAGAGAGTAATCAGGAGGACAGTAGATAGTGATTAACATTGCATTTAAATTTTTGCAGATTAAAGTTGGCTGGAAAGCGTAGAGCTGGAAGGGAGTTCCACAAGAAAGGCAGTAAAGCCACTAAAACACAAGAGGTTACAGGGTGTGGAAGAATTAGGAACAGAAACATTAATGTTGAGCAGAATGAGAAGAGAGTAATCAGGAGGACAGTAGATAGTGATTGACATTGCATTTAAATTTTTGCAGATTAAAGTTGGCTGGAAAGCGTAGAGCTGGAAGGGAGTTCCACAAGAAAGGCAGTAAAGCCACTAAGACACAAGAGGTTACAGGGTGTGGAAGAATTAGGAACAGAAACATTAATGATGAGCAGAATGAGAAGAGAGTAATCAGGAGGACAGTAGATAGTGATTAACATTGCATTTAAATTTTTGCAGATTAAAGTTGGCTGGAAAGCGTAGAGCTGGAAGGGAGTTCCACAAGAAAGGCAGTAAAGCCACTAAAACACAAGAGGTTACAGGGAGTGGAAGAATTAGGAACAGAAACATTAATGATGAGCAGAATGAGAAGAGAGTAATCAGGAGGACAGTAGATAGTGATTAACATTGCATTTAAATTTTTGCAGATTAAAGTTGGCTGGAAAGCGGAGAGCTGGAAGGGAGTTCCACAAGAAAGGCAGTAAAGCCACTAAAACACAAAGGGTTACAGGGTGTGGAAGAATTAGGAACAGAAATATTAATGATGAGCAGAATGAGAAGAGAGTAATCAGGAGGACAGTAGATAGTGATTAACATTGCATTTAAATTTTTGCAGATTAAAGTTGGCTGGAAAGCGTAGAGCTGGAAGGGAGTTCCACAAGAAAGGCAGTAAAGCCACTAAAACACAAAGGGTTACAGGGTGTGGAAGAATTAGGAACAGAAACATTAATGATGAGCAGAATGAGAAGAGAGTAATCAGGAGGACAGTAGATAGTGATTAACATTGCATTTAAATTTTTGCAGATTAAAGTTGGCTGGAAAGCGTAGAGCTGGAAGGGAGTTCCACAAGAAAGGCAGTAAAGCCACTAAAACACAAGGGGTTACAGGGTGTGGAAGAATTAGGAACAGAAACATTAATGATGAGCAGAATGAGAAGAGAGTAATCAGGAGGACAGTAGATAGTGATTAACATTGCATTTAAATTTTTGCAGATTAAAGTTGGCTGGAAAGCGTAGAGCTGGAAGGGAGTTCCACAAGAAAGGCAGTAAAGCCACTAAAACACAAGAGGTTACAGGGAGTGGAAGAATTAGGGACAGAAACATTAATGATGAGCAGAATGAGAAGAGAGTAATCAGGAGGACAGTAGATAGTGATTAACATTGCATTTAAATTTTTGCAGATTAAAGTTGGCTGGAAAGCGTAGAGCTGGAAGGGAGTTCCACAAGAAAGGCAGTAAAGCCACTAAAACACAAGGGGTTACAGGGTGTGGAAGAATTAGGAACAGAAACATTAATGATGAGCAGAATGAGAAGAGAGTAATCAGGAGGACAGTAGATAGTGATTAACATTGCATTTAAATTTTTGCAGATTAAAGTTGGCTGGAAAGCGTAGAGCTGGAAGGGATTTCCACAAGAAAGGCAGTAAAGCCACTAAGACACAAGAGGTTACAGTGAGTGGAAGAATTAGGAACAGAAACATTAATGATGAGCAGAATGAGAAGAGAGTAATCAGGAGGACAGTAGATAGTGATTAACATTGCATTTAAATTTTTGCAGATTAAAGTTGGCTGGAAAGCGTAGAGCTGGAAGGGATTTCCACAAGAAAGGCAGTAAAGCCACTAAAACACAAGAGGTTACAGGGAGTGGAAGAATTAGGAACAGAAACATTAATGATGAGCAGAATGAGAAGAGAGTCATCAGGAGGACAGTAGATAGTGATTAACATTGCATTTAAATTTTTGCAGATTAAAGTTGGCTGGAAAGCGTAGAGCTGGAAGGGATTTCCACAAGAAAGGCAGTAAAGCCACTAAAACACAAGAGGTTACAGGGAGTGGAAGAATTAGGAACAGAAACATTAATGATGAGCAGAATGAGAAGAGAGTAATCAGGAGGACAGTAGATAGTGATTAACATTGCATTTAAATTTTTGCAGATTAAAGTTGGCTGGAAAGCGTAGAGCTGGAAGGGATTTCCACAAGAAAGGCAGTAAAGCCACTAAAACACAAGAGGTTACAGGGAGTGGAAGAATTAGGAACAGAAACATTAATGATTAGCAGAATGAGAAGAGAGTAATCAGGAGGACAGTAGATAGTGATTAACATTGCATTTAAATTTTTGCAGATTAAAGTTGGCTGGAAAGCGTAGAGCTGGAAGGGAGTTCCACAAGAAAGGCAGTAAAGCCACTAAAACACAAGGGGTTACAGGGTGTGGAAGAATTAGGAACAGAAACATTAATGATGAGCAGAATGAGAAGAGAGTAATCAGGAGGACAGTAGATAGTGATTAACATTGCATTTAAATTTTTGCAGATTAAAGTTGGCTGGAAAGCGTAGAGCTGGAAGGGATTTCCACAGGAAAGGCAGTAAAGCCACTAAAACACAAGAGGTTACAGGGAGTGGAAGAATTAGGAACAGAAACATTAATGATGAGCAGAATGAGAAGAGAGTAATCAGGAGGACAGTAGATAGTGATTAACATTGCATTTAAATTTTTGCAGATTAAAGTTGGCTGGAAAGCGTAGAGCTGGAAGGGATTTCCACAAGAAAGGCAGTAAAGCCACTAAAACACAAGAGGTTACAGGGAGTGGAAGAATTAGGAACAGAAACATTAATGATGAGCAGAATGAGAAGAGAGTAATCAGGAGGACAGTAGATAGTGATTAACATTGCATTTAAATTTTTGCAGATTAAAGTTGGCTGGAAAGCGTAGAGCTGGAAGGGAGTTCCACAAGAAAGGCAGTAAAGCCACTAAAACACAAGGGGTTACAGGGTGTGGAAGAATTAGGAACAGAAACATTAATGATGAGCAGAATGAGAAGAGAGTAATCAGGAGGACAGTAGATAGTGATTAACATTGCATTTAAATTTTTGCAGATTAAAGTTGGCTGGAAAGCGTAGAGCTGGAAGGGATTTCCACAAGAATGGCAGTAAAGCCACTAAACACAAGAGGTTACAGGGAGTGGAAGAATTAGGAACAGAAACATTAATGATGAGCAGAATGAGAAGAGAGTAATCAGGAGGACAGTAGATAGTGATTAACATTGCATTTAAATTTTTGCAGATTAAAGTTGGCTGGAAAGCGTAGAGCTGGAAGGGATTTCCACAAGAAAGGCAGTAAAGCCACTAAAACACAAGAGGTTACAGGGAGTGGAAGAATTAGGAACAGAAACATTAATGATTAGCAGAATGAGAAGAGAGTAATCAGGAGGACAGTAGATAGTGATTAACATTGCATTTAAATTTTTGCAGATTAAAGTTGGCTGGAAAGCGTAGAGCTGGAAGGGAGTTCCACAAGAAAGGCAGTAAAGCCACTAAAACACAAGGGGTTACAGGGTGTGGAAGAATTAGGAACAGAAACATTAATGATGAGCAGAATGAGAAGAGAGTAATCAGGAGGACAGTAGATAGTGATTAACATTGCATTTAAATTTTTGCAGATTTAAGTTGGCTGGAAAGCGTAGAGCTGGAAGGGAGTTCCACAAGAAAGGCAGTAAAGCCACTAAAACACAAGGGGTTACAGGGTGTGGAAGAATTAGGAACAGAAACATTAATGATGAGCAGAATGAGAAGAGAGTAATCAGGAGGACAGTAGATAGTGATTAACATTGCATTTAAATTTTTGCAGATTAAAGTTGGCTGGAAAGCGTAGAGCTGGAAGGGATTTCCACAAGAAAGGCAGTAAAGCCACTAAAACACAAGAGGTTACAGGGAGTGGAAGAATTAGGAACAGAAACATTAATGATGAGCAGAATGAGAAGAGAGTAATCAGGAGGACAGTAGATAGTGATTAACATTGCATTTAAATTTTTGCAGATTAAAGTTGGCTGGAAAGCGTAGAGCTGGAAGGGAGTTCCACAAGAAAGGCAGTAAAGCCACTAAAACACAAGGGGTTACAGGGTGTGGAAGAATTAGGAACAGAAACATTAATGATGAGCAGAATGAGAAGAGAGTAATCAGGAGGACAGTAGATAGTGATTAACATTGCATTTAAATTTTTGCAGATTAAAGTTGGCTGGAAAGCGTAGAGCTGGAAGGGATTTCCACAAGAAAGGCAGTAAAGCCACTAAAACACAAGAGGTTACAGGGAGTGGAAGAATTAGGAACAGAAACATTAATGATGAGCAGAATGAGAAGAGAGTAATTAGGAGGACAGTAGATAGTGATTAACATTGCATTTAAATTTTTGCAGATTAAAGTTGGCTGGAAAGCGTAGAGCTGGAAGGGATTTCCACAAGAAAGGCAGTAAAGCCACTAAAACACAAGAGGTTACAGAGAGTGGAAGAATTATGAACAGAAACATTAATGATTAGCAGAATGAGAAGAGAGTAATCAGGAGGACAGTAGATAGTGATTAACATTGCATTTAAATTTTTGCAGATTAAAGTTGGCTGGAAAGCGTAGAGCTGGAAGGGAGTTCCACAAGAAAGGCAGTAAAGCCACTAAAACACAAGGGGTTACAGGGTGTGGAAGAATTAGGAACAGAAACATTAATGATGAGCAGAATGAGAAGAGAGTAATCAGGAGGACAGTAGATAGTGATTAACATTGCATTTAAATTTTTGCAGATTTAAGTTGGCTGGAAAGCGTAGAGCTGGAAGGGATTTCCACAAGAAAGGCAGTAAAGCCACTAAAACACAAGGGGTTACAGGGTGTGGAAGAATTAGGAACAGAAACATTAATGATGAGCAGAATGAGAAGAGAGTAATCAGGAGGACAGTAGATAGTGATTAACATTGCATTTAAATTTTTGCAGATTAAAGTTGGCTGGAAAGCGTAGAGCTGGAAGGGATTTCCACAGGAAAGGCAGTAAAGCCACTAAAACACAAGAGGTTACAGGGAGTGGAAGAATTAGGAACAGAAACATTAATGATGAGCAGAATGAGAAGAGAGTAATCAGGAGGACAGTAGATAGTGATTAACATTGCATTTAAATTTTTGCAGATTAAAGTTGGCTGGAAAGCGTAGTGCTGGAAGGGAGTTCCACAAGAAAGGCAGTAAAGCCACTAAGACACAAGAGGTTACAGGGTGTTGAAGAATTAGGAACAGAAACATTAATGATGAGCAGAATGAGAAGAGAGTAATCAGGAGGACAGTAGATAGTGATTAACATTGCATTTAAATTTTTGCAGATTAAAGTTGTCTGGAAAGCGTAGAGCTGGAAGCGATTTCCACAAGAAAGGCAGTAAAGCCACTAAAACACAAGAGGTTACAGGGTGTGGAAGAATTTGGAACAGAAACATTAATGATGAGTGGGAAGAGAAAAGAATGATTAGGAGGACAGTAGAGAGCGATTGGCATTGCATTTAAATTTTTGCAGATTAAAGTTGGCTGGAAAGCATGGAGCTGGAAGTGAGTTCCACAAGTGAGAAGTGTAAGAAAAGGAACTGTTAGCATAGAACTTACGGTTAGATCTAGCTAACTCAACTGTAAATTGATGTTGAGATCATGAGGTCAGTCTAGTTCTGCACTTAAATTCACAAAGTTAGGTACCATATCGAAGAGCGCTTATGAACAATTACCATGAAAGAATTTACAGAAAAGACACGGAGAGGCAATCTTACAGCGGTCGGAAAGTGACTGAAAGCCGAGTCGCCAAACCAGGACCAATAATATTGCTGATTCTTCTTTGGATTTTATCAAGGAGATCAAGGTAAACAGCAGGGGTAGCGGACCATATGTAGCAGCAATATTATAAGCATGAACATTATTTTGATACATTTAAAATAATAATAATTCAGTTATGAAATTTTGTGCGATAATCTTAAGTGGCACTTAAGACCCGCTAATGATTTACAAAGAAGGCCGCATATGGAGCAAGTGTAAGGATGGTGGGATCACTGTTAGATTGGCTGACCTTTTAGATCTTGCACTTTTTTCTGTGAGAGACAGATTTTTATTTTTTTTTATTTTTAGATTTTACCATTTTACATACATATTCTTAATATTTTTTAAAAAAAACTTCCTAATTTTAAATATTTTAAAGTTATTTTCCCTTTATATAAACTATCTCTTTATAGTTATTATATTTTTTGATAGCATAGATTTGATTTCTTTTTTAAAAATGGAGAAAATATATTTTTTGTTCTTTGGTTTATAATTAATATTTACTATTTTCTATTTTAATTTATCAAATTGTTTAAACTCGGTCTCTTTAATTTTGTGATTCATTTTCAATCTGACTTAGGATATTAAAATTTTAAAATATAGGTCAAGGTTATATTAACGGTGTTTATTTAAGCCAGACATTTCTGCTTCCTTCTCCCATGATACTGGGTGTTGGGTTAATTAAATGTCTATATTTTCATCGGTTGCCTCCTGTTTTTTTGTATGAAATGATTATTTAATTTTCAAGATGGACGTTGCAACAGTTCTAATATTTAATTTTTCGAAAACTGGTTTAGTTCTTTTACTGGGATTTTTAAACGTCAAATTTACTACAGGGTATCCCATAATGATGGAACATTTTTTGACTAAATGTATCTTAGAGTATAAAAATGACATAGAGTACCAAATATGTTTATTATATGACTGATATACAAGAGTTCAACATATTACCTAAGATTTTGCAATGACCTACAGTTATCTGGTATCTTTTTTACTAACCGTGGACTCCAAAAACAATTTAATTCGTAGTGGAAGCATACTTCACCAGCCAAAAAGATCCATCTTTGAAGTCGAAAAGAAATTCCGATATCATTTTGGAAAACGACAGGATCTATCCCGAAAGGTGATCCTTCGTTCTGTGACAAACTTCCGTGAGACAAGCAATGCCGCACTGTGTTTGAAATGAAAGAGCGAGCTCGTGCGTGTTCTCTTCATGGTGGTGACCATCTCAGGGATTTAATATCTAACTCTTAGATAATATATTGAAATCTTCTATATCAGTTATATAATAATTGTATTTGGTACTCTATATGTCGATTTTTCTTTTACCTAATTAGGTAATCTTTAAAAGAAAGAAAGAAATATTTCGGTAGCCATCGACTTGATTGGGTTTCAATCTGCCCATTGTTTATAGAGAGAACGTAAACAAAGAAAAAATCATGTCATAGAGCTTCTATAATTTGTGGCGAAACCTAAATTCTCAAAGGAGAGAAGTGTTGAAAGAACGAGGGATAACACAAATTATATAATTTTCTACTTTACTAATTAATTTGATTTTACAAACATTTCATAAGAATAAAATATCTATAATTTATAATATTTCAACTTGCACAATATGAATAATTATTCTTCAACAAGTTCTTTTGATGTTTTATTTTTGAAACTGTCTCTTACAAATAAAACCCAAAAGAAAATATGATATACTTAATATATACAGTGTAACCCGGATATAAGAGTGATTTTCTCTGGTCCCAAATTAGAGCCTGTGTTAATAAAACAAAATAGACCAAACCCGGATATAAGATAAACCCGGATATAAGAGACTTCTTCTCCGGTCCCGACAACTCATTTTTAGAATTTTTTATCATTTTAAACGTTATTTTTTAGTGGATACTCGTATTTCAGTAGACGCCTCTTTAGTATACAGTATATTTGTTTATTTTCGTCTACCGGCCTAAATGTCCATGAAATCTTTTTAAAGAAAAATAGCGCTTTTGAAAATAAATAAATATAATGTTTAATAAATAAACAGAGCGTCTACACAAATATGAGTATCCACTAAAAATAACATTTAGAGTGATAAAAAAATTGTCGGATTAATAAAAATATAATACCCAAACATATATAATACAATTAAATAATGAAAGTAATTTAGATGAGAGACTGAACGTTACTGTTTAACCTTTAGCATCCTGCATAATGAATATTACTCCCCTTTCTACTGCATTGTTTTTCAAGGCTTCCCAATTTCTGTAAACTTATTGTTAAGTTCACTCAAAGTTGTTTTCTGTTGTCATTGCAGGATATGACAACACATCTATGAAATTCAAACACCCTACTGTTTATGGATCAGTCACCTTCAATAGCAGAATAAACTTTTTGTACAGCAAATGGAGTCACATACAAAGGGATAAAGGGTAAATAAACTAGTGGCATGAATTTATTTTTCTTAGGAATTTTATTTTTTTTTAGTTTACATTTTATTTGCCGACATCAGTGTGAGTTTGGCTTCACACATAAAAAATTGCAAAACACTGAAAAAATCGGGTTTTTCGTACTACTTAAAATAAAAATTATTCAACTTCCTCATTTTTTATCCGATTTTCTTCAAACATCTCATAAAAAAATTGCCATCATACGAGACAGTGTGGTTTTAGTCCTGCTTGCTTATCTGCGTATAACGAAAAAACACGAAAAATTGTTGAAAAAAACCCGTTTTTTGGCCATAACGCACTGGTTTTTCATCCGAAGTTTTCCAAATTTGTCATGTAAATTAAATATGACACACAAATTGTCTTCCGTGAACATTTGGTTTAGTTTATTTCAGTTAAGTGGAAGAAATCTGCGATAATCTAATCTAATCGGCTTTTGCCATTTAGCCTATAGTTTCTTCATATCATTCCATCTTCTGAGGACATTCGAATAACTTTTGAAGCAAAGATTGTACGAAAAAGAGAGGGGCGTTCATGTGTTTGCACTTACAATTGAATCAAATTCTGATGCTTCATCCCTGTTTTTGTTTCATTATTAGATTTGTAACCATGCTATTTGAAGGTTATTACGACCATAGGAAATTTACTGAATATCTAAAACATTGAAAAAATTTAACCCCAAGCAACGACCACACAAGAAGGTTTTATCGATGGAATTTCTTTACTAAGAACAATCAAACACTTACGAAGGACATACCATAAAATGATCAGGGGGGAATAGCTTAGTATATGGATGATGCATGCAAGCGGAGACGCTGGCAGACATTTCTAGACATGGGTGTGCGGGTATACAGGAAGTTGCAGTTATATAATTGCAGCCATGTACACCTAGGTAACACCGGGTAACACGGCTAGTTAAATATAAAAGTATACATGATAGCCATAAAAAGAGACAATATTTTTTACGTATAAATTGACACTTCTGTCTAAAATCAAATTGTAACGTCTTTGGGCAGAGCGCAGCTAAAAATAACGAAATGTACGGGCAAACAGCTACACGCGGCAGTAGCTACCCCATTGCAGTACAGAGAGGGGATCAGTGGTAATATTGATGGCTGTGCTACCGACTGCTGTCGGTGTCGGTGGGTGGTGTGTTGGTCTATTTTTTTAACCTAGCCGGGATGGAAGCGTTCTGGATTTCCACAATAAACTGACCTTGTGTCTCACCCTGTAAACATAGGGTTGGCAAGTAAATACAATCAAACTACATATTATCTCTAGATTGTGTTTCTGTCTTCGGTCAGAAGCCAACAAATAAATGTGATGCCTGGTCAATCCAATCCTGCGACAGCGCCTCACTCATTGCTGGGATCAAAGTGTAGGATCTGCATTCGGGCGGATAAACTAAATTTTATCTCTCGATTGTGTTTCTCTTTTCGGATGGAACACAACAAATAAATGAGGGAAGCCTGGTCCCGGTGATACGAACTCTGCAACAGCACCCTCATTGTATCAAAGATAGTGGGGTTTGCTTGTATATCCACGCTAGCATGACGTTGGTTGCACGGACTGGGTAGCTTTTTGCTTTGGACCAGAGTCACATTCTTTTACTCTCCATTATAAAACCACCCTTATTCCATATTCCGTCACCGTAGGGGCTGACGTGTAAAACTACCAAGTGTGGTATCTTTGAGCTAAAAGTATTGCTCATCTGCTCTCTACCTAGTCGTCCGCACTTCGCCTGCTATATTTTGCAAATTAATTCTACCATACTGCTGAAAAAAAAAAAGAACAAAAAGGAATGTATGTGCATGTTACTCACCTCATAACCTAGACGTCTTGCGTTCGAACTGAGTCAGGATTCAATTACAGACAAAAATATATTTTTGACTTTCAATTACAAAGGGATCTTAATAATCGGTAGGGATCAGAATTGTTTTCATTATGTAATAAATGTGGGTCTTAATAAAAGGGGGCTTTGGAAAATTATTTAATGTGTGAAATAAGCTCTGGGGGTCGAAACATTTCCTAAAAAAAAAAAACGATGAGCACGTGAATAAACGTTTCCCACCGTGTATTAGAGTATGAATACACGATAGATATTACAAAATAATGATGTTTCAGCCAGTCGCTCACAACACTTTTGACTTCATCGTCACTTTTAAAATTCGTGCCTCTCGTGAACGCTTTCAAGGCACCAAACAGGTGAAAGTCTGAAGGGGCAAGGTCTGGGCTGTAAGGGGGATGAGGGAGCAGTTCCCAACCCAACTCGTTGATGGTCTGCACCGTTTGGGCTGCTGTGTGAGGCCTTGCGTTGTCATGATGCAAGATGACTCCTTCTGACTGATGACCCCTGCGTTTGTCCCAACAGATAAGCTCAAAGTCCTTGCAATGTCATCCACTGTCACCCTTCTATCAGACTGAATGAGGTCATTGACTGATTCGATCACCTCAGGAGACCTCACTTCTTTAGGCCTCCCAGGCCTGTCTTCATCCTCAACACTGCTCCGTCCTTCTTTAAACAATTTAGCCCACTTGTAGACATTTTTTTGGCTGAAACATGTGGCACCATACACAGTTGACATTCTCCTATGAATTTCAACTGGTTTGCACCCTTCAGCAACCAAAAACTTGATAACTGACCGCTGTTCAATCCTGGAGCATGCTTCTTGGTCGGCCATCTTTGTTATTCGCCAAAACTCTCAAAGATTTTTTTTAATCTGCAAAAGAAATTAAATCCATGTGAAAAATAAGTAAAACAAAAAAATAAAAAAGAATAAGTTTCTATCTGTATTAGAAGTCCTTATACCGAAAAATTCACCTTATTTATTGAATGACTCTCATATATGTAGGTATACGAGCGAACGATCGTATACAAATACACATAAATAATCTATCTGTTAGTTATGTGCCATAACGGACAAGGCAGATTCTTCCCGCAGTAGGTTGCCATTTCTTTCTGCCGTAGAACAGTTGCTATCCAAGGCTATAGAACCCGGTCTGTCCTGCTATTTGCCATAGCTGGCGGTGGGGGTGGGGGGTGGAGAAGAGGATTCATACCTTTCCCAAGGGTATTAGCACGTAAGTGAATGTAAGGAATCCGACTGGAATTCGAACTCGGCTCTCCGATTCCTCAATCCGAACCGCTATCCATAGTTTAAGAATAAACAGTCTTCAATGTTAGATAACAGAGCTATTTAATATATATATATGCTTCGGCATGAAATTTATGTAATATATTATGTATATTTCTTATATATATATATATATATATATATATATATATATATATATATATATATATATATATATATATATATATATATATATATATATATATATATATATATATATATATATTATTTTTATTTTTGTAGATACAAATATTTAAGTAAATGTTCTGTTTATTTACTATAATTTCCGGCCTGAATATGCGAGAAATTTTGCTAACCAGACGCTTCCTCTGTAGCTAAGTGGTATAGCACGTCATGCTAAATGACGGTTCCGTGTGGGATACAGGTT
>OZ038520.1:42554983-42629983 GCA_964036315.1 Acanthosepion esculentum
TGGGTAACTTCCCAGTATCAAGAAAATATTTGTAAAAATCAGTCTTCTTCGTTATGACATTTTTAGGCATTTTGGCAGCGAGGAAGTGATGAAAAGCACAAGATATCGGGTCCTAAATGAAGTGTTAAAATATGTGTCCAGTAACTAGGCCTCCTTTAAAAAACATTCATAAGAACAATCAAATGCACTGTACCACAGAACACTGACGTTCAGCTGTTCTTTGCACCAAAAATACATTATTAGACGGACAGTGCAAAGTGTGTGTAGCTACAGGCGTAAGCCCTGCTTACAGTTTGAGATGTTAATAAGGTGGAGGGGTTGTGAAGTTTGGGGTTGGAATTATAGGTAGTGAAGGGCCGGGCCCATGATGATGTTCAGTTAACAACTCTGGCATACATTGACTTTTTTGAAGGCACAGGTGGAACCTTATTTAAAGAAGGCAAACGACTCTACAAAGATAGTTTTTCTTCACGTCAATACTGCCTCACATTTGTTGAAGAAATTAGTAAGTGTCAATAAAATGCATTTCAAAGTCATTCGCTCGATGAACTGTTCGGCTTGTTCGTCTGACCCCAACCTGATTGAAAAATTGTGGAGCATTCCGAAGACGAAGGTTTGATTGACGGTAATTTACCCAGCAACGATTTGGAACGCACTCACGCGCGTGCGCGAGTGCACACACACACACACACACACACACACACACACACACACACACACACACACACACACACACACACACACACAGATATATATATAATATATATATAATTAGTATAAGTAAAAATAAATATAATTAATATAAGTAAAAGTATATATATATATATATATATATATATATATATATATATATATATATATATAGTAAAAAGTAAAAAGTTTGTCACTTATTGATTGATGTTACCTTCAGCATCCTGACTCCAGAGTTTCGTAGACGGGCCCATTCTTCCAAAATTCAGGGTATATCAGCAATTGACTGCTTGTATTTCTTGATTTTTCTTTTTTCTATGCATTTATTTGTGCAAGTTTATTTTTTTCGTAAAGTTTGTGTGCGTGTGTGCGTTTGCGCGGATGTGCGTACGTGTAGGATGTCGTTGTTATTTGTTCTTTTGTTCGTTTTTTCCTCTATTTTGCACTCACTCCTTATCTTTTTTCTCTTTTTTTCTCTTTTTCCTCTTTTTTCTCTTTTCTCTCTTTTTTCTCTTTTCTTTCAATTGTAGCTACTTGTTTTATTTATTATTATTGACATGGTATCGTTTATATATATATATATATATATATATATATATATATATATATATATATATATATATATATATGATATGTGTGTGTGTGTGTGTATGTGTGTGTGTATGTGTGTAGGGGTGTGCGTGTGTGTGTGTGGTGTGTGTAAAAATTTTCAGATATGATATTTCTGCAAAAGAACAATATGAATAAAGACAAATAGAAAACTTATTTTAGCCGACGCGTTTCGTCCTTTGAGAGACTTTGATAAAGTCTTCTAGGGAAGAAAGTCGTCGGCTAAAATATATTTTCCGTTTGTTTTATTCATTCATATCTCTCTCTCTCTCTCTCTCTCTCTCTCTATATATATATATATATATATATATATATATATATGCGATGCGGTGGGAACGAAAGTAATCTATAAATTATACAAATTCTAACGTTCGCAGCATTCATTCAAAAAAGAGCTCGATACAGATAGTAGAGCGATAATTATTTATTTATTATAATTTTATCATATAGACAAAACCATTTTACTCACAACAAAGATGCAACTTGGTTTCATGTATATATATATATATATATATATATATATATATATATATATATATGGGATGATGTATGTGTACATGTGGTTCTTCGTGTATAAGTATATTTTACGTTTTCCAGATAAATTAGATGCAGTGCAATCTGTTTCATTTAAAGAAATACATATAGACGACACACACACACACACACACACACACACACACACACACACACACACACACACACACACACACACACACATGTATTTGTCTATTTGTGGTTCTTCATGTATATGCATATTTGTCGTATTTCAGGTTACTGTCATATATATTGTAAAATTGTATTCTTCTCTATCGTTGTGGTGTACATCCTATTATAAATAATTCCATTTGTTAGAAACTCAAAGAAGAAATACTAAAATAAGATGTAATATAATTCCTCATATATAGCAGTGAATGCTGCACATTATCCTCACAGATGAAGAGGAAACTAGAGGAAAAAAAAGAGAACCAGGAAGAGACAATTGAATTTTTGAGGATACATTATGAAGAAGGGAGACTTGGAGAATTTGATACGCACAGAAACACATTTTACTTAGAGATAAAAAGCTTGGGTAGTTGTGGAGAGCAGTGATCAACCTACTCAACGAGCTTGTGTAAATAAATGGCCGAACAGAGACAGGGTGGAATAGTAAAGAAAGAAATATTACTTAGAATTAAAAGGTTTAGGAGGTTGTGGAGAGCTATGATCAACCTAATTAACGAGGTTCTGTAAGCGAATGGTCAAACAGGGACAGGAGGAATAGTAATAAAACAAATATTACTTAGAAATAAAAGGTTTAAGAAGTTGTGGAGAGACATGATCAATCTACTTAACGAACTTGTGTAAATGGATGACATGGAAGGGACAGGGAGGAATATTAAAAAAACACATTTTACTTGGATAGGAAGTTGTGGAGAGCTAGAATCGTCCACGTCCTGAAGGGATATATTGTTATTAATTGTGTAAATACAACACAGCTGAAGAACACCATATTCAGGTTTAATTTTAGAGGTGAGTAATTATCTTTATTATACACTAATTTTGTCTATCGAATGTCCTCATCTTTGTTGTTATCGAGGATAACTTGTGTCAGTTAATTCTTTGTTGGTATTTAGTCCTTGTCTTTTTCACTGAAACAAGTATATGATTTTTTTCACTACTCAACACAGGGATCAAACATAAAAGCACTAGAATACTTCAGTCTGCTTAACGAAAGCTTTTATCCACTATGTTTTCAGTGGAGTCTTAAAGCTAACGTAACCTTAAACCAAGTCTCGTACAATAAAGTATTAACTACAAATAAAATAGTAGAATATAAGGCAATTGAATGAATCAGTACAAATACTAATAACGCTATCAGCAGACCTAGGATAGAAATGAATACAATATAGAAGTCTTTAATTAAGAAGAATATATTTATATTAAACTAAAATATTCCACCACGTAATTCACGGTAAAAGTCATACTTTAGTCCAACAGAAGAGGCAGATAAATGCCATTAGTTTTAAGTTTTCAAGTTATTAACACGAAATTTCTCTGTGGGACATGGGCCCAAGTGAATAAATTCATTGGTAAAATGAAGTGAAACTAACGGTTGTGAGTTCAATCTATGGGTTGTGCAATGAAACAAAATCAGAGGAAGTGATATCTAAAGAACAAATTAACTAGATAGAACTAACTAGTAGCTTTCTGTACGGACAGAGGAATGAGAACAATCTTCATCATTGATTGAATAAAGAGTTTTGTTCAAAATCCTCAGAAAATTACCAGCTACGAAATACGTCTGAAGCAGGTTGAAGGATACAACGACCGAAAAGTACGAATATAACAACCAAGATGATACTAGTCCGATTTGCTATATTTGGTCGGATGCTGCCCAGCCCTCACATTCCAGTCTTGATAGAATAACCTCCGAATCCTTGTGGGTGATGAATTATTTTCCATCCTCCAACTTCTCTCTCTCTCTCTCTCTCTCTCTCTCTCACACACAGGCGGGATGTGGAGAGTCTCTCACTGCTCTATCGCTACTACCATGGAAAGTTCTCAGACGAACTATATTCCTTGGTTCCGCCAGGTCTAACATTCACGGCTAAGGCCCGACATGCCACTTACATAGTAGCAAACCACTTACATTCTCTTCCATCGGCGAGAAGTAAGTTCCAATGGAACAGTCACTCAAGTGGATGTTTCCCCAATGACCACAATCTTAGCCTGTTTAAGTCTAGAGTAACCGTCATCTTCCCCGCCTATTTATATTGTTAAGGGGTCTCCCCGTTTTCAACAAATGGACTCAACCGAGGTATACATATACTACTACCAGTGAATACCCGGAGAGTAGTATCAAAGTAGTATTTGAGGAGGGTAGCACAAGAGTCACCGTCACAAGCACCTAGACTCAGTAAGGAGTCATACCGCGATACTTCAATACCAAGACTGTATATATATTATTGCTACTAACCCGCATTCTTGGATCTACTAATCCGTATTACCAGTTTGTATTATTACGTTAATACATTTATTTTCCTTATCTATTCCTGGCGTTTGTCATTTATTGATATCGGATTTCATCCCGGAATCCACAACATATATAAACTACCTCTTAAGGCAACCCCCTCTCTCTCTCTCTCTCTCTCTCTCTCTCTCTCTCTCTCTCTATATATATATATATATATATATATATATATATATATATATATATATATATAGCCGAAAGCATTTGTATTCTTTTTATTTTTCTTCATCACTTTTATCCTTGACTATTCAACACCATCACTTTATAATCCACCAGAATTGTTGAAACAAAATGGCTATTTTTGTACTGATTTTGTAACATGTTGATATTATAATTTTCGAATAAATTATATTTTCTCTTCGCTGTATTGAGCACTCTTATAAGAATAGTATTTTTGGTTACTGGAATTTATTCCGTATACACCAATGCTATACTTTGGTTTATATATATATATATATATATATATATATATATATATATATATATATATATATATATATATATATATATATATTATGGGTATGATTTGTTTTTCTTTTCTTTTCATAACGGTCAGTTGATGAAAATCATCGTAATATTGTACTTGAAATTTTTATGTCACTCTTTAAATAACTCTTTTTTTATATTTATCTATTTTTTTCCTTGTAACTCATTAATTTAAATATATGAACAGCTGCAACTTTGTTTATCAGTGTTCCAGTTCAAATACTCACCGAACAGTTTTAAGAAATAGTTCAAGATCTGTTACAGTAAATGTTCTTAACCTGATGTGCTAATATGGACTCACTCAGTTTCATTTCTTGTCAAAAGTCAAATACTGTGATGTTGGATAAGTTGTTCATACTATTATCATTTGCATAATTCTATAAAGTGAATTACATAAATAATTTCACCCGCACATTTTTACAGTAATGATTTTTATCACTTTTCAGCGCATGCGCATAAGCAAATACACATTGGAATGCGTATTATCAGCGCTTACACAAATACGCACACACATAACCACATATAAGCACACTTGTTAGTTTAAATATCAATCGAAACATTTAGAAAACTGTATCCCAAACTTATGTATACAAATACGAAGAATATAGTGCACTCTTTCAAAAATTTCTATTGAGTTAAGGACGAGACTGGTGTATGAATTTTATATCTGAAGATTTACTATTTTGTACCAAATACAAGTGCTGACTGGAATAATAATGCTGGTGAGAATTTTCCAATTTATAAAATAAGTGGAAAATATTTTTATTTGTGGAAGAAAATAATTGTGCCGCGGAGAAAATTATTTGAAAAATAATAATAAGTAGATAGGTTCGCCTGTTGTCCTGATCACACTCTTCCCCGGTCTTTTGAACAGGAGTAAAAGTTTATCCTTTGTTTCTTGCTTGGGATTTGGTTTCCGGTTCCTTCTAATATCTTTTTATTCTCTTTCACTCCCAGTATCCCCTTACATCTTAGTAGAATTATCGCCTTGTTTGGGGTGAACTGATTTAAAAAAAAAATTTTTTTAAATTAGAAAAAAACGGTTCGTACCAAATAAACACCGAGTTAGGGGAAAAAGAAGGAAATTATTTAATGGTGCCGGAACTTGCATTTGATACACACGAGTATTTGTGCATATATGTCTGCTTATCCGCACGCAGAATCGTAGGTATAAATATATAAGTACTTGCTGATGTGTATATTATTGTATGAATAATATAAGTAAACGTGTAAATGATGAGTATCTATCTATATACGCGTGTGTGGTTATGCCTATTATATTGCTATATGGCTGCGAAACAGAATCATCCTGAGACAATCGACAACGAATTCAGTAAAAGAAACATTGAGGATGTTAGTATGAAGGAATTAATAGCATTTTGCACCTGTTTTCTGCGCTCAATGTTTTTGTAAAGTTAAATAAACACACTCACACCCAAAGTTCTTCCCACCCATCCCAAAATAATTCCATCTTCTTTTGCCATTTATTACGGATTTAATTTTCTTCAGAGTTTTTTTTTTTTTTTTCATTTTTAAAGTAAATGTTCCAAAGGAGAGCTTGGGCAATCACTTATCGTTAAAAAAATGGTGACGGCTCTTTATTTTTATACAATTGATCAGCTGTTTTCAGCTTTTAATCTGTCCCGAACTAAATCTTTATTCCAGATATAGATTTATGAACATCTTTGGGTAGGATATTCGTTTTAGGTGGAATTATTGTCATCTGTCAACGAATCAAATTTTTGAAAAGTTTTTCTAATTAAAATTTATTTCTAATTTAATTTATCTGTTAATTTTTAGTTTATATATATACTTGTTAATATTGCTCATGCAGATTAAAATACGTGAACAAGGAGAATCTTTCTTATCAATGTTTATCAGTCTCAACACATAATAAAGAAAGAACATATGATAAAACGATATTTAATTTTTTATAATTTTATATATCAACAAACAGTCTTTAGGAAAATATGAGAAACTGGAAAGGTTTTTTTTTGTAACGCGTTTCAACTGTTAGATTTTCATCGAATTTGGGTTTGTTGAAGTTGCCACGTCTTTACAAGGGCTGGTAGTTACAAAATTTTTGAAAGAATATTTTTGACAGAATATATATATATATATATATATATATATATATATATATATATATATATATATATATATATATATATATATTAATATATATATATATATAATTCAATCTAGCCGAAAGCATTTGTATTCTTTTTCTTTTTCTCCATCACATTTACTTGACTATACCACACTGTGACTATATAAAATCTACCAAGAATGGTGATATATTGTAAGAGCCTGTACGCTGTTTTATTGTAGCTGAACTAGCGACCAACTTTATATATTTACACACGTACACACAAACATATACATATACACCATATCTATCTATCTATCTATCTATCTATCTATCTATCTATCTATCTATATATATATATATATATATATATATATGCATGTATATATATATATGTATATATGTATATATATATGTATGCAAAATACACCATATATATATGTATATATATATATATATATACATATATATATATATTTACAAATGCACAATTTATATATATACAAATTAACTATATATATATATATATATATATATATATATATATATATACACAAATTAACTATATATATATATATATATATATATATATATATATATATATATATATATATATATATATATCTGCATCTGTGCGTGTTTTTTTTTCCGAAAGTGGCTGTAGTTAGAGTCTGGATGTAACCTTTGTTAAAAATCGAATCATTATATATATATATATATATATATATATATATATATATATATATATATATATATATAAAATTTTTCTCAAAGTTAACCTGTAGAAAAAGACAATATTTATAAATTTATATATATGTGTGTGTTTCTGTGAGTATGTGTATGTGTGTACATATATATATATACTAACGTTATATATATGCATACTAACAACGTATATATATATTATACTAGTGTTATATGGTCTGAGAATTGCGTATATTCATTAAAAAAACTGTCACCGTTCAGTAATGATGACTATGTTCACAGTGTTCATACTCTGTACCTGATTTTTCTCCCATAAATATAGCCTACTTAGAATGTAGATGTTTAGAACGCGCGTGCACTCACATACGCACATACACGCATATATATATTTATATATAAAATGACAACGTTTGATAAATTAAAATATAAATGAAATTCCATGTTTTCACATTCTTTTTTTTTAAATTTACACTTATAGGCACATTCAATGTAGAATGGAAAAAAATATTTTTAAAGGTTTCTATTTTTCGACAATTGGTATAGCGTAAATAATTTAAATTTATATCTCACAAAGTTGTCTATAAATGTAGCCTTGAACCAAACATAATTTAGTCGGACAAATTTATATTCTGTATACAATTATACAGTTAAAAATAAGTTCCTTCTGTTTTTTTTAATCATTTCACCGCAAGCAAGGCTGGAATTTCACTAGTACGCAGGAAGTTACAGAGAGTGACAATGAGAGAAAATACTGGGTATAGCGGGGGATTGAGGAAAGGATAAAAGCTGAACGAGATGCAAGAAGATGGCGATTGACGTCGCATTTAAATTTTTGAAGATTGTAGTTATCAGGGAAGCAAGTAAACTGAAGAGAGTTTCACGGGCGAGAAGTGCGAGAAAAAACCTTTGGAGCAAAATTAGCAGTTATACTTAACTATTTCAACAGTAAAAGGGTGGGACCTAGATGCCAATCGAGTAGCCCACTTAAATTCATGTCGTCGTGGCATCAGGGGAAAACAGCTCGCCAGAGCAGTTTCCAGTTGAAAATAATATTTGTAGAAAAGACAGAGGGAGAAGATAAATGTCGAGATGCCAAGTCAGGATGGATAACATTGCAGATCCTTCTTTCGATTTTATCAAGAACTTCGAGATGAATAGCAGGAGCACCAGACCAGATATGGCAACAGTATTTAATGCACGGATGAATGGTAGATTTGTAAATATCCTAGCAGCTATTTGTCTTTAGGATATAATCGTCTTTTAAGTGAAAACATCATATTAAAAACATTTAAATTTGTGACATGAATGAGGAGAGGCATAAATGAAAAGGAAATACTGGGTGAGAATAGAAGGATTGCCTGGAATAGAATCTCAAGACAGCTCAATGATAGAAGTCACTGACCAAACGTGTTGGGCAGCCAAATGAGGGATTTGTCAGGTGGCTGGATAAAACAGGTGCCCGAGAAACCGGACATACGAGGGACAGAACAGTCCAGTTACCGGAAGCTAACAGGGCCGTTAATGGAAGATGGCAGTTTTCTTTAACAAGGATCAAAGCTGACTATCAGTTACACTTTACAGGGCTAATGCGATCATTACTTTAGATACTGGTTGAAAAAGGCGTACAGTGCACATCTTGCAAGATATATCAAACTAGAATTATTCTAGAGCGAAGGAAGGAACTAAGAGAGGAACAAGTGAACCAGAACACGCTGTTAACTCGGGGAGGGCAGCGAGGGAGGAGCTTGAGTTTCAGAGTCAGCCTCATCCAGACGAGAATTGACAACCACACTTGCGGAGTGGGAGAAAAGTTTGCGGTTTGACCTCCGACCACCATACCAGGGACAACAGCACTTCTCTTGTCCTTAGAGTAGACGTACGCAAAATGCCATTAGATTTTAATGTGCTTGTCACAATGAAAATAAACAGACATTCTTATTTGATCTTCTTAAAGTAAGCTTTCTATAGAACTTTGAATGTAGGATTATATATATATATATATATATATATATATATATATATATATATATATATATATATATATATATATATATATATATATATATATATATATATCGAATATAATCAAAACTAAAATAATATATAAATTCTAACGTTCACAGCATTAATTCAAAAGATGGCTGAATATCGATAGTAGGGCAATAATTATTTATTATAATTTTTTCATATAGACAAAAACAATATATATATACATATATATATATATATATATATATATATATATATATATATATATATATATATATATATATATATATATATATATATATATATATATATGTAATATAAAAGTAATCACGATCCAATTCATGAATTGGATCGTGATTACTATTCCAATGTAATAAATTATAACCATGGAATATTAGTGTTTGAGCTTTTTATATTATATTCTTACTCTGTCCTGGACATTGAGTTCTACCTGGATTCTATCCTCTTGGAAATTTATATATATATATATATATATATATATATATATATATATATATATATATATATATATATTGATCATTCATACAAAAAGTAAATTAGTAAAGTTAATGATATAAAAGGCTGAATTTTTTTTTTAAGTTAATGCATCTTTAAAATTTTGTTAGCGATGGATTTCGACATTTTATATCATTAACTTTACTAATTTACTCTTTGTATGAATGATTCATTGTAATATATATATATATATATATATATATATATATATATATATATATATATATATATATATATATATATATATATATTTAAAATATGTGTAATTTGGCAGCAACTTTTCTTTTAAACAAAAAAAGTCTCATTAGAAAATATGAGAAAATTCAAAAGAAAATAGGCAGGACGATGTTGTCTTTAACATTCAACACAACATGTTTAATATATATATATATGGGGCCGGTGCATACAACCTGTGACCTCCCCCCCCCACGACCGTGTATTGAAAGCCTGTTTGCGGGTCCCGGGCAGTGCTTTGTGACCCACGCTATCTTATTAACATTTGCTTTTTTTCTATCTACTTTTTTATACGTTACAAATTAAAAGAACAACTGACTATTAAAGGATGAAAAGTTTTCTGCGGATTTAGACGTCATTCTGGCGTCTTTTTTTCCGTCATACTAATTTTCGAAAAAACACTATAATATATTCACTATTCTTTATCCATGTTGTTGAATGTGTTAAAATTATTCAACTATTTAAATAGAAAAAAAATCTGAAGCTGATGTTAAAAATTGCCGCAAAACACTGTTGCTTTACTTAAGATGGAATTATCCATTATGATATCTTTAATTTGTAATTAGATACACTCTCTAATTATTTAAAATTTTTCTAGTTGAATTTTTCACCTATATTACCTATGATCTATTTATTGTACATAATTCAGCTATAGTAAAATTTGTATTTTATATGAATACTACTTTATAACAATTGTGATTTAATAGAATTAAGTTCCCCCTATCATAGATTCGGGGGAGTGGGAAACGAGGCTCTTGCACCAGCCCTACGACACAAACACCACATCGGTGCTTGATATTCACTGTAGTTGAACAAAAATAACAAAATATGAACTTCGTTGTGAGTGTTTAATTAAAAAGGAATAATTTTGTTTAATTTTAAATAATGTACAACAATATATATATATATATATATATATATATATATATATATATATATATATATATATATAATATGTGTGTGTGTGTGTGTTTAATTAAAAAGGAATAATTTTGTTTGTTTAATTTTAAATGATGTACAACAATATATATATATATATATATATATATATATATATATATATATATTGTGTGTATATTTAGGCAGCATTTTTTCATTGATGCATGTTTCATTAAATAATATAGACAAGTGCTGTCTATTTATTTTAAGTAAGTTCCTTTCATATCGTCCGATAAGCTTAATAACATTATCATTAAACAATGAAAGAAAATCACAATATTGATACATATTTTTTAATCCAATCTAAGCTTTCGGCTTACATAAGCCATTATCAAAGATGACAATTAGTGTACAATATATTAAGCAATACACGGATTTTCTTTCTTCTTTAAAGAAAGTGTACAAATAAATAATTTAATTATAGATATTTTTAAGGGAGTACATAGCTTCGTCAATCGCCCGTTTCACACTCCTTCCCCGTCTATTGAACAGCAGTATATGTTTCTCCCTTGTTTCCTATTTATTTTCCAGTTCCTTCAAAAGACTTTTCATTCTCTTTCACTCCCAGTAATCCTCCGGTGTCTTAGTGGCATTAACGGCTTGCATGACGTAAAATGATCATATACATAAAGACATTTTATGTTTATACATATTCTTTTCGTGCCTTAATCGATTTATCCACAGAGGATCGTTCGATGAGAAGGTCGATTTTACTGCTTTTAAACTACAATCTTCCATGAATCTCTCATGTACATTCATATCTGCTCAAAGCGTATCCAACTGTAAGCAAATGACGTCACACATTATGAAATGGACAGTCCGACAATTATTTTAAGACATTTTTATGATTATACATTCATTTTATACATACAAATATTTAAGTAAATGCTCTGTTTTATAATAAACAGTATTAAACAACATTTACCGGCCTGAATGTCTGAGAAATTTTCATAGAAAATATGCGTCCTCCGACAGCAATCGAACCTGTATCCTATACGGAACCGTCATATAGCCTGACGTGCTTTTAACCGATTTGGCCACAGAGGAGTGTTTCGGTTAGCAAGGTCGATTTTACTGTTTTTTCTTTTACTTGAATATTTTATCTATAAAAAAAAAGTATGAACATAAAAATGTCTTAAAATAATTGTCGGACTTTGTCCATTTCATAATATATATATATATATATATATATATATATATATATATATATATATATATATATATATATATATATTGTTGACGATGAAGTATTTTATAGTAGATAATTGGGATTTTGCAGATGGGATATTATTGATGATGAAGTTTGCAGTTTTTATTTTTTATAGTAAATAATTTGGATCTTGCAAGTAAGTTATTATTATTGTCGATGAGGTTTGCAGTTTAAAATGAAAAATTTAAAACTACAAATTCATCGTCAACAATAACTCACCTGCCAGATCCAAATTATCTAATGTATATATGTGTGTTTATGTGTGTGTGTGTGTTTGAGTGTACAATCGGGCATATTTTATTTATATATAAACACACACACATATACCTTTCACACATATGTATACGCACACTGGCATGCATATAGGTACCCTCACATAGGCATACATAGAACATCAAAACATGCGCGCCTTCCTAAATTTAATGTCTTTATTTAATTTTTATGAAACACGAAAACGAACATAATCAAATGCAGCAAATGCAGGAAATCATAAGATAAATTGCGATAAAATATTTCTGTGTATTTGATGGATACTTAGTGATGTGGACCCGAAATAGTGACCACGAAAACGCGGAACACAAGTTAGAGGTAAGAAAGATATATTAAACAGAAAAGTTACAAAGAATAGTGTAAGCAGAGCTTACTATCCAGTGGTGTCCGATATTGGTATCGTACGCGGCTGCGCATTACTGTATTTAACAACCCACCCCCACACGGGCCGAATGTGGCACAAGGCCGGTTTAACGTGGGCTTACCGAGCCCGTAGGCTCGGCCAAAAATATGCCCATTTACAACCCGTATACACGAGTTTAGAGACTGTCTACCTCCCCGGACGAAACCTTGCCCTGCGGCAAAGCCTCGTCCGCGTTCCTCTCTGCCAAACAGAGTGTTCGACAGCAGAACACGTGGCTGCGCATTACTGGTGCTACTACTCCCATGATTCACATAATAATATAGTACTGGGAGAGTCCATGATGGAGGGAAGTATTGGTCTCACAACACTTAGAGAGAAGCATTTCGTATGTGTTGTTAGTGTAAAGATAAAGTGTTGCATTTAAAATGTTGATAGAATTTGATATGCAGAAACAAAAAAAATGCAGTAAAGCCAAGGAAAAGGCAAAACGACGCCGATCCAATTGTATGGAAACCCCAAATAATGTTGAATACGTTGATGAATTAATAACTAAAGGCTCTAAAATATTGTAATCAGATATTTTGACTAAAAAAATTTGAATAGCTCAACATCATCTTTGGGAGTTGTAAATTCTATAATTTCATACCTTACATCAGTGCTTTCCAAAAGGTGTGGCGCGCCTCATAGGTGCGGCGGAAGAGGATAGCAGGTGAGGCAGAATGATATAAAGACAATCACAGATTTAGAAATAGTTTTAAAAATTCATATGTGATAAATAAATATGATTTTAAAATTTAAAATATTATTATGAATTACTTGTAATTGCATGCAACCGTCCCAGTATAAATAGTTATAAATAATTATTGACCAATTTTATCATTGTGATAATTTTGCATTATATCAAGTATTAAGAATATTCCACACTCTCACGTGTAAATAGGGTCCGCAAATTGGAGGAGAGAATTATCAATGAGACGCGACAAATTTTAATTCCGAAAATGCGACCTAGAGAAAAAAAATTGGAACCACTGTCATACATGCACATGTAAATAAAATTTAATATAAGATCACTTTGAATGTTTACGAAGCAGGGTCGAACACATTATCTTAGTTTTAGAAAATCAGTAACTAACAAAGAGTTCCAAATTTTCCGTGCATGTATATATTATGAAATGGACAAAGTCCGACAATTATTTTAAGACATTTTATGTTTATACATTCTTTTTTTTTATAGATAGAAATATTTAAGTAAATGGTCTGTTTGTAATAAACAGTATTAACAACACTTACCGGCCTGAATGTCCGAGAAATTGTCATAGAAAATGTGTCCTCCGACAGGAATCGAACCTGTTTCCTATACGGAACCGTCATATAGCCTGACGTGCCTTAACCGATTCAGCCACAGAGGACCGTTCGATGAGAAGGTCAATTTTACTGCTTTTAAACTACACTCTTCAATGAAGCTCTAATGTACATTCATATCTGCTCAAAGCGTATCCAAATGTAAACAAATCACATCACACATTATGAAATGGACAAAGTCCGACAATCATTTTTAAGACATTTTTATGTTTATATTTAAAAAAGAATGTATAAAGATAAAAATGTCTCAATATATATATATATATATATATATATATATATATATATATATATATATATATATATATATGAATATTCTCCCGGAAATCCGATTGAGCTCTCTATGGAAAGGGCTTTAAGCATTACTCTTCAAGTATGAATTGAGTTTTCCGAGTGGCTGGGGTATTTCGTATAGAGAAAAACGTTAAAATTCCCTTCTTTTCTACTGTGCTCTGAGGTTAGATATCTGACTGATGTCAAATCAGTCGGGTTTCGATCCCGGACGTCTAGCCACATTGAGAAGCTGCGATACATGAGTGTCTGTGGATGACCACACACACACACATATATATATATATATATATATATATATATATATATATATATATATATATATATATATATATATATATATATATGTATATATAAATTAATGATATGAAATATCCGAAGAAATTATGTAAGAAGGAATACATGAAAATCAGTTGGATGTTTACATTTTTTATTTCCTTGTATGAATGCATATATTTATATGAATATATATTAATGTATATTTGGGCAGCATCATTTCTTTGAAACATCTTTTTAAATATGGCAGACAAGGAGAGTTTAATTATTTTTTTTTTTAGTTTTTTCCAGCGTCCTTACGTTTTCCCATTTGGTGGGTATAATAAAGGAGTACACAATATATAAACAAATTTTCAATAACGTTCATAGATCCAAGCGCTTTCGGCCACTTCTTCAGCCATTTTCAAGGGGGTTTTGTTTTTGGTGGTATTATTTTTTCTTAATGTTTTAACTGTTTAAATATATATATATATATATATATATATATATATATATGTGTGTGTGTGTGTGTGTGTGTGTGTGTGTGTGCGCGCGTGTGTGTAAAAATTTATATATATATATATATATATATAAAAGTGAACATAGAAGTCAACACTTAGAGGCGACAGTCTGTTTCATGCTAGAGGCAATCATCGGGTGGCCCGATGATTGCATCTAGCATGAAACAGACTGTCGCCTCTAAGTGTTGACTTCTATGTTCACTTTTATATTTACACACGCTCTATCTATGATATTGAGCACTTTATCCCATAAATATAGCACACTTTAAGACTATATTTCTTCATTCATATATATATATATATATATATATATATATATATATATATATATATATATATATATATATATATAAATCTATCTATCTATATATATATATATACTAAAAGAGGCAGCATATAATTTTATATTACAAAGAGTTAATCATACCTTGACAATAATTGCATTAATATTGCTAATTGATTCGAGGTATGATTAACTCTTTGTAATATATATATATATATATATATATATATATATGTATGCAGGTGTGCATTGAAATAGGAAAGAACACGTTAGGTAGATAATCCGGTGTTCCTTAATATTTAGCTTTATTTTCAAAAGGACAGTGCTCCATACAGAAGTAGAGCGGAGGAATCATATTTTTAAAAACTAAAAATATTATTATAATATATATATATATATATATATATATATATATATATATATATATATATATATATATATATATATATATATATATATATATGTATGTATGAATAAAGACAAAAGGAAAACTTTTCTTAGCCGACGTTATTTTTCATCCTCTCATAGCAAATGTAAGGATTTTATTTTGCAGAAGTAAAAATGTCATTATTTTTTCATAGATTTAAAATTCAATAACGCTTATAAATATAGTTAAGCTTAATTGAAAACCAAGGTGAATTATTGGAGCTGCTAAGTGTTGTAATTTAATGTCTAATAAACAAAAGTGACTAAATGTATTTATTGTTGTTGTTTTATAATGTAATTATTATTTATATTATTTTAGCCTCAGAAATTAATTTATATATTATATATTTTAAATAATAGAAGGTTTTGAATCTAACCGTTTTCTTTTAATTGACGTGTTGACAACCTAGTGATAGTTCTACGGAGACTTTATCTGTAAAACATAATTTAAGAAAAGCGCCGTTTTTATATGATTCTTAAGGGGTTAGTAATCTTAAAAAATTAGAAAAATACTCTCCGTAATTTAATGTTTTATTAAATTACAGGAATGTGGATTTTAATCTACTATAGTTATCGTTTTTTCTCATAATCTCGTGTATGGTAGTCCGTACTTATAAAAATGGGCACGTTTATGCACATACAAATTTTTAAAAAACTTTTAAAAAATATTGGTGTTTGATGATTTGTATTAAGCTTTTCCATTTATGATTAGTAAATATAGTTTTCACTTAATAATATTAACATCTAAAAGGCTGGAATAAATACAGAATTTAAAAAGATGTAAAACTTAAATTTTTCTAATTAAAATTAAAAACTTGAAAACAATTTTTGTAAAAATTCATTATTAATCTGAAAACCTTTTTTTCTTAAGACAATAGCGTCCTCTCTATATATGTTATTTATAAAAGCAGTTACAAGTCTTCTGATTAAATAATGTCAGTTTTATTGAATTTTCTATTTTACGATTCAGAGCAGATTTTTCGGTAAATTGCGTTTCTGTTTAACAAAAACAAATTGGTGATTTAAATTCTCCAATGAGTCCTACATTTAATTAATAGAAATTTGAAATTAAGTGGGGATAAGAGATGTAAAAAAGGAAATTACCCCGATCGTCTTAAAAAGATATTTTTTTAAATATTTCATTTGTGAATAAGTCCTGAAAATCTCATTAAAATCCAATAATTATTTGATTTTTTTCAAGAATTTCTAAATCCATGTGTGTTTTAACGTAAAAATGACGCTAAAATTCCTTTAGTACACCTTTGTGCAAATTAATTGAGACAACCGCTTTAGTTTCCTTTCATTTACCATACGTCCAGTTTTAGACCCACTGGAGTGTCAGGGTGTAATCAATTTCTATTTTTTCCTCAGATTAGGTCATTTGCAGTTGTGTGCAGTAATATGAATTCATTTTCGCGGTGTATGATGGACTTTGTTTGGCCTTGAAAAATATTGCATCAACCGTGATTACATCAGATTTTTATCACGCCCAGACACTATTGTCCATACTGTCGATTAGTTGTCCTACAGCCATTGTCTGCGATGGACGTTACTCCAAGAAAGCGTACGAAAATTGTACGAACACACTGGCAAGCCTTACCAGTGAGCAAATCAAAGTACTATAGACTGCCCCGGAACTCTCCTGATTTAAATCCAATCGAAAATCTGTGATCAATGTGCAAGTTACTGTCTTTTAAAGAGGCAGGACCTATAAGGCAGCAGGTTGTTTCCTCCTCCTAGACTGGTTACTAGTTAAGGCTATAGGACCCAGTCTGTTCTGCTAATTTAACCATAGCTGGGGTCAAAAGATGTATTCATTCCTTTCCCAAGTGTATTAGTACGTAAGTAAATGTAACGAACTCGACTGGAATTCCAACTCGGCTTACCGATTCTTCAATCCGTGCCGCTAACCGGGTCCCCTCTGACTGATATAATATATCTGTTAAATAACACTTTTCAGTGGTAGTTTTTGTTGTGCAACAACTGTGTACTTCAACGTGGTGTAACGGTTAGCAAGCTCGTGTCGATAGATCAATTACGACTGAGTAGTGAATTTGGTCCTCATGGCGTGCGCCATACTTTCGGCGTTGTGCCAAATCTAAGCTACGATTAGAAAATCATTGTGGGCACTTCGATGTGGTTCAACCTTGTCTCGATAGATCAGTTTCGACCGAGTAGTAAGTTGGATCATCACTGGGTACTCCATACGTTCGGCCTTGTGTCATATCGAAGATACACTTAGAAAATCATTTTGGAGCACTTCGAGGTGGTGCAATCTTGTCTCGATAGATCAGTTACGACTGAGTAGTGAGTTCGATCATCACTGGGTACTCCATACGTTCAGCCTTGTGTCACATCGAAGATCCACTTAGAAATTCATATTGGAGCACTTCGAGGTGGTGTAATCGTATCGTTAGATCAATTACAACTGAGTAGTGAGTTCGATAACGACGGGGTGCTCTACACTTTCGGCCTTGTACCACATCTAAGCTACAAGTTCAAAATGGCACCTCGACGTGGTGTAATGATTAGCAAGCTTGTCTGGATAAATTAACTACAACTGCTCCATATTTTCAACCTTGTGCCACATCCATTTCTTTAATATTCAGGCCGGTAAATGTGATTAATAGCGTTTAATTAAAACAACGTATAAACAGAATATATATATATATATATATATATATATATATATATATATATATATATATATATATATGAATAGTTATATAGATAGATATATAAATATATATGAGACAACGATATATATATATATATTCATATTTCAAGAACAATATTGGGGAAAATGTATGACAAAGTGGAAAAGTTGTCTTCTGACTTCATCGGACTAAATTTATTATGTTGGTTCGACATGAGTACGTACGAGGGATACTGACAAGCGCAATGAATAAAAAAATATTATATTATTCTACCATTTAACTCTATCACATCTACAAATTTAAAGAATCTATCTAAGCTCAACATAAAATTTGTTACTACTACATCCAAAACAATAAAAAAATTAGTCAATACTAGACAAAACAATAAGCGAAAACCTGAAGGACGATTTTACTCCATCGCTTTTAATATTTGTCATAAAAATACATCGGAGAAACGTCAAGGAATCTCAATAAAAGATTATATGAACACAAAAGGGACATTTTACAAAACAATACGTCAAATGCCTTGGTTGTCCACCGTAACGAGACTGACCACTACTTTGACATAAAAAAGGTGAAAACAATTCACTACGCCGAAAATGTATAGAAAGCGACATGATCGCATGGTCATCTACAGTTGATTTTCCCCTGGGCTCTTACAACATTTTACTATTCCTAGCAGAACTTCTGTTATGACAGTGTGGATATCTACTAAGAAAAGTGATGGAAAGAAAAAGAAAAAGAATCTATATTAAATCGGCAAAAAAAAAAATTAAATTCCCAGCATCCCTCGTTCGTACGCATGTGTAGTCCGATGAAGTCCTGAAGGAGAAGACGGCTCACAAGAAAAAAATTTCCACTTTGTCATATATATATGTTATCTATACTTTTTTATGTTTTACATTAAACGCAGAGCAAAAAACGCAACATTCAACGAAGGACAACTAGAGTCGCTACTTAAGTTTGACGATCTGGCGATCTTCAGGCGACAAGAGCGCAAATATATATAACGCAAATGTATATATATAATACGAAACCCAACTACATTTACGCGAAAAGAAAAATTGAGACTAAACCTATAAGAAATCTGAGTGAGTAATTGAAAGAATAAAATTCAAAAGAATGAAGAGATTATGTTATATTAAACAGTAAGTCAGTCTGCACTTTTAAAAGTTATAAATTACTCGAAGTATTAAAAAATCCGTAATCTCCAGATCATGCACTTGACAAGATTTAATGAAGTGCTTACTTGTGAAATATGCAGTAAATTAAATGAAATGAACACGTGGTTAAGCAAGAGCAAGAAATAGAAACAGAAAGATAGAAAAACAAAAAGGAAAGAGATGGAGGAAGACAGAAAAAGTAAGAGAAGTAAGAGAGTTAAAAGAGGTGGGATAACTGAAGAAAAGAAAAGAGAATAAGTAGAGAGTATAAAATAAGTAGAGAGTATTAAATAAGAGAGAGAGAGAGTGGGGAGGAATAATAATAATAATTGTACTAGTAATGTCCCGACACGTGCCTTTGAGGCTATATAGGCAAATTATTAAAAATTACAAAGCGGAATAATCTGACATATGTTAAAATTACGAAACAGTCCTTTCGAATAAACTGTTATTGTTTTGGATATTTACCCCGTTTCGTAATCATATAACGACTCAGATAATTAATTTTAATTGCTTAATTATGCAAGTGAAATTCACGTTTATAAATTTTTCATTTAATAGTTCACCAAATGGTCACAGTAAGCCTATAAAGCCATAAAACTATACTTTGAAGTTGACAATAACATGCTTAAATGATTACCACTCTTTTAGCTATTTCGACTATAGTAATAAAAAACAAAAAAAAATTAAAATGACGGGATATATATGATGATGTAATTCCTTATAAAAAAGTAAATATACTGTTTTTTATCATATCTGTCATTTCAGGAGGATGGTTACTCCTTTGGAAAAGAAATCATCTACTGATCTTGTGCGCTTATCCACTCAGCTATGAAGAGCGTCACATTACAGGTAAGCACTATTTTCCCTTTAAAGGAAATCACACCTCCTAAATATTTTTCTCGAAAAGCCAATATCGGCCCAGTTTCATATCCGAAACGTAAACGAAGTAATTTCTAAAGATTTAATGGATTTATTTTTAATCGATATTCACTGGCTGCTCTATACTTTCGGCCTTGTGCCACATTCAAGATGCGCTTAGAAAATCATTTTTTGGCACTTCGACGTGGTGTAATGGTTAACATGCTTGTATCGATAGATCAATTACGACTGAGTAGTGAGTTCCATCCTCTTTCGGCCGTGTAACCCATTTAAGCTACGCTTAGAAAATCACTGTGTGAAGCAATTTCTAGTCAGTCAATGAGGTGGCATACGTGCTTGGGAGATCATGTCTCTTTCAGTTCAGACTGACTACACTGGTTGACAATCAAGGTCATATGACCAAATCTGTCCTGCTTTTCAACCAATAGTTAGAAGAGATGTATTCATACCCTTTTACCACGTAACTGAGTGTAAGGAACCCGACTGACTTGGATTCGAAATCGCTTCTCACTGTGAACCGTTATCCATAGAACTACAGCGCATCAAGTACAAATGTGAATTCGCTTCGCAAAGCAACCTGTCGAGTTAAAGTTTTTAACAACTATTTGCAGAAAGGATTTAAAAATAAGTTTTGGCTCATGGTCTGTGGACAGCGCAATTAATTAAATTGTTTTGAATCCATGTTTATAACTTCAAACGTTATTATAATGGATACTCGTGTTTGAAATAGATGTCATATTTTATTTTTACGTTAAACGGTGTGCTTTGCGTCTATTGGTCTGAAAAATCGATAAATCTTAATAAATAAAATGTGATCGTCGGCAGAAATGTAAAAATGTTTGTGGGGTCTGACACACTTCACAAGATATGACCAAATCATCAGAATTGATATATACAATATGCTTATAATGTCTTTGTGCAATTTTAAATACTCATATCTTTGAAGCTGAAAAATTTATTTATTCCACTGTTTAACGGATTAGATTTAATTGGGGAATACAGTGATTCATAAAGGTCATGCACCTTGTCCCTTAGGCAGTTTGTAAATTAACAATTGCCTAACAAGTGGTTCGGAAGAGATGGAACATTATCTTGACCCCCACAATTACCAGACTTGACACCACGAGATTTGTTTTTATGGGGACATGTGAAAAGTAATGTTTATTCAAATAAACCTCGATCTTTAGAGGAATTGCAAACTAGGATTATATATATATATATATATATATATATATATATATATATATATATTATTTATTTAAAAATTATAACATTATGTTATAAAATCACTACAAAAATAGCCATTTTGTTTCAACACCTCCGATGTCTTACTTGATAAGACACCGGAGGTGTTGAAACAAAATGGCTATTTTTGTAGTGATTTTATAACATATTTATGTTATAATTTTTAAATAAATAATTATATCTGCTCTACTCTGTATTGAGCACTCTTTTAAGAATAGTATTTTTTGGTTATTGGAATTTATTCCGTATATACCAATGCTATACTTGGGTATATATATATATATATATATATATATATATATATATATATATATATATGTATGTGTGTGTGTGTGTGTGTGTGTGTGTGTATATATATATATACATATGTATATATATATACATATGTATATATATATACATATATATATATAGTTATGTTCAATAATTCGTCGAAAAAACAGCATAGCATGATAAAAAAAAGGCTCCAAACTTAATAAAAACAAAGTTTTATTGTGAAAAAGTTTATGTTATTAATAATTGAAAAGACCAAAGTATTTTTTTAACTATTTTTTTTAATTTTTTTATTTCTTTCTAGCACGTTTGGAATTTTGGTTGAAAATATTTTTTTTTGTTTATTTTTTTACGTCAGCAGTCGCGTAATATGTAGCATTAGTTTTTTTTTAGCGCCTTTTTCTGTCGAAAAACACATAAATTAGGAAATTCTTGGAAAAATTAAATGTTGAATTTTAATGAAACTTTCAGAACTTATTAAAAAATGAATGAAATAATTTAAGAAAGGTTTGTTTTTTAGAAAGTCATGGTAAAAATATTTTTTTTACATCCGTTACCCCCACCCCTTACTTAATTTTATGAAAACTCGAAAAATCGAATATATGTACTTTGCAATTTCTTAATTAAATGAAAATATATATATATAAATATATATAAATATATATATAAATAAATATATATAAATATATATATATATATAAATATTTTTTGGCAAATCGCGGAGCGTTTCTACCCAAACGTTAGCTCTAAATTTTAAAATACGAAACCCAATAAAAATTAAGAAGTAAAAAATAAAACGTTTTTATTGACTTTTATGAATAATATATATATATATATATATATATATATATATATATATATATATATATATATATATATATACAAGTTTAGGATTGGTATATACGGAATGAAATCCAATAACCAACAATCAATATTCTTTAAAGAGTGCTCAATACAGAGTAGAGCAGATATAATTATTTATTTGAATATTACAACATAAATATGTTATAAAATCACGACAAAAGTAGCCATTTTGTTTCAACACTTCTTGTGTCTTGTCAAGTGATGATATAGAATATAGAATAAATGGTTTTAAAAGTTTCAAATTAATCAACGATCCTTAGCTAAGAGTAAACGCTGTTACGTAAGCCAGAGTGGCCAATCAAAAAGCAAGTATAGGATGATTCGAAAAATTTGACAACTAAGCAAGGCTATCTAGATATTAAAAGATTTATAAAATTTGAAATTAAAATTAAAAATAAAATTAAAATTACCTATTAAGAAATCTAAATCAGATCTCTATTAAGTTTTAAATTGTAAAATTACTAAGGAGAAAAAAAAAAAAAAAAAAAAAAAAAAAAAAAAATCTAAAAATAAAAATAAAAGTAAAAGATATATATGCTATTTAATTTATATTTTCATTGAAATTAAGTTGAAAGTTGTATTTAGAGTCCCAGACATAGATGTATACATTTTTCGTTACATTTCAGCATGTTAGTCGCCTCTCACGTGAAATCACTCGAACAACGGCATGCCAAACGCTCGGACGCATCTAGATATATACACACACATACAAAAAAGCAAACCACACATAGGCAAATGCACTACACCTACACACACACATCGATACACACAGGCACACACATCTACATTCAATATGATCCAGACGGTCAAATGTCGAAGCTATTCGTGGCTTAATATGTTATTAAACGAATTTAAACTTGAAAAATTTAAACAAATAACCATATATAAATATATATATATACATATATATATATATATACATATATATACATATATATATATATACATATACATATACACACACATACACATATATATACATATATACATTTTTGAAAACATATAGTTTTCGACACATTTACAGACAAAAGTAAATAACCACCTCCACATATAATTGAACACTCGCACATCCGCATATAAATTAATACATGCACCCGCATAGACACATATAAGGATAATAGGTACGCATACACAGACCTACGTACATAAACATACACATAGATAAGCACATATAAATATATTGACCCATACGTCGACGCAGAAAAGTAAATAAGGCAAGTGAAGAAATACATATAAAGATGCAACCATATACAAGCACACACATACATACATACACATCTAGATGTACATACATAAGCACGCATGCATATATGTATATACACCAAATATATATATAGACATTTACAAATACAAGTGTATACATGAAAAATTAAACAAACGTAAATTAAAACGACATGAGTATAAAAATGCATATACACATCCGCTAGTACATATATATACACACATACATACGCAACTACACATAGATATATACACATATATATCTACAGACAAACATATACATACATACATACATATTCACAAATATACATACGCATATATACACATATACATATATATATATATATATATATATATATATATATATATATATACATACACACATAAACACACATACACATATACATACACACACATACACATATACGCACACACACATATACCTATACAAACACATATACATATATACATAAACATATAGACACATGCATAAAAAAGGAAAAAGAAATAAGCATACATAGACCAACTTATATTCTAATAATATTCCAACAACATTATGATAAAATATATTAAAAGTTAATCATAATTTAAGAAAAGAACAAAGGTCTGTAAGCAATTAAAGGTACTTTATCAACAAAAGTAGATTTTAGTTTGTATCTATGATACATTCCAAGACACTAAAGCCTACATACAAATACACATACAATGACACACCAACATATATATATAAATATCTAATCCTATATAAATACCCATATCGACACATCCAGATAAACAATACAGAGACAGTCGAGCTCAACCATATAATCACCCACACATACATATAAATATACACCCATATACAAACACATATACATAAACATATACATATTTAAACATACATATATATACATATATATGCATATATAAACCTATACATACACATAGAAACATACATACTACATATACATACATATATGCACACTCACACATACATATACATACATATGCAATAGGCATACATATATCTACACTCACACAAGTACACATAAATATCCCCATATACCCATACATATACTCACACATTTAGTGGTAGACACTTACCAGAAATGGCTACTTTTGTCGTGATTTTATAACATATTTATGTTGTAATATTCAAATAAATAATTATATATATATATATATATATATATATATATATATATATATATATATATATATATATATATATATATATATCAAGGACATTGTTGTCTGAAGCCAAAATATTTTCTGATGAAAAATGAATTTTTACAAGAATTGTTTTCTTTTTCTTAAATTTTAAATACAAAATGTGATAAACTTGTTACTGAATTTAAAATTAAGTTTGAATATGTTTATCTCTGGAAAGATCTACTTTTACAGATTTTAAATTTGAAAGCTTATTACAATTTGCGAAACTTTTCTGTTTTTACAATCATTTTTATTATGCTAAAAATGTATTAAAATGTTTTTGGAAATTCAGAATTAATGTCCCGTGTTTTAAGAGCTGTTTGTCTTGATTGCGAGAATTCGGACTCATAAATTGACTGACAGAACATCATCGTCGCATTTACAAAATTTTTAATTTTCTTTCTTACATATTTCACTAAATATTTTCTTTTCTTTTCCTTTTTTTATTTTTTTAAATATAATCATTTATTTATTTTACAGTGAGAGGCATACTGCAATTATTAATTTTTCTTTTTTTAGATTCAATTTTAGGGGCGGAAACAGTGCAGACTTTAAAAAAATCTTCGTTAAAAAAAGTACCTAAAAAACTCAGTAAGACATGAGACTTTTGAAAATATTTAATTTTTAAGAATTACTTTATAGGTAAATAAGCTGATTCACTTAAAATTCGAGAATACTGTTACTTCTGTCCTTCCGTCCGATAAATTGCACTGGCGTTAGTTGTCGATTCATTGACGTAAACGTCAATGCACACCTCCAAAACCAATCACCACAGTATGATTCTCTTATTTTCAACTAATTTTTTTTCTGCTAAAAATTAATTAATCTTTGTTTCCATTTACATTAAGTATACTTTAAATTTTCTAACTTTCCTAAAATAACTTTTGAAAAAAAGATTTTAAACGGAGAATTTCACTTATGTTTACAAAGTTGTCAAAAATGACTGACATGATTAATTTTATGTAAATTTTGCTAACTAAAAAAACAAAACAAAAAACAAGATTTTTTAACTAAAATTTCGGACGTGTTAGAAAGGATTAAAAATATTAAAAAATACTTTAGTCTTTCCTCTTAATAATAACAAATTTAGACGATAAAAAATTGTTTAATCAACTTTGGGTCCTTTTTTTTCATCAGGTTATGTTCTTTTTGAGTAATGTATTGAAGATACCTATACATACATATATATATATATATATTGGCTTCAGACAACAATGTCCTTGATATATATATATATATATATATATATATATATATATACCAAAGTACAGAGTTGGTACACATGGAATAAAATTTCAATAAACAAAAACAGTATTCTTAAAAGAGAGCTCAATACCAAGTAGAGCTAATAATATTTATTGAAATTTATAACATTTATGTGAATGTGTTTGTCCTGTCATTTGAATATTCCCTTCCTTCTCTACCTTCTTATTTGAATTCTGATTTCCATGTATCAAATGTGTGCAGTGATCGCAGATACTTTGTTTTAACAGCGCATAACTTCAATGATAAATTGGCATTTTGCGAACAATAATATTTTATATACATTTTTTCTCCTGATTTCATTTCTAAATAATCTTAAAATAATATTAAGCCCGATGCTTGGTTAACTTAAGAATTTTTAATATTTAATTTTAAATTCAACTATTAACTTAAATTTAATTTCTATATTGATTTCTAATTTAATCTAATTTTAACTAATTTCTAATTTAATTTAATTTAAATTTTTTAATGCACTAATATATTGTACTTATACCATAGTATGTTATGATGTCATTTTAATTACCATATACTTGTATTCTAATTGGTCATCATAGGTTTGAGGGTGTTTGGTTGGCGTTTTAACTTATAAAATCGATTATATTCCATTCAACATTATCACTTGACAAGACACCAGCAGTGATGAAACAAAATTGCAACTTTTGTAGTGATCTTATATGTATATGTTATAAATTTGAATACACACACACACACACACACACACACACACACACACACACACACACACATATATATATATATATATATGTGTATATATATATATATATATATATATATATATATATATATATATATTTCTCAAATTTAATGGATTATGTTTATTAATCCGACGTATTTTATACCTTATCCAGGTAATGAATTATCCAACTCAAAATAACATTTAAGTAATATATATATATATATATATATATATATATATATATATATATATATATATATATATATATATATATATATATGTATGTATTTATGAAGAAATATAGTTTTAAGGTATGCTATATTTATGGGATAAAGTGCTCAATATCAGAGATAGAGCGTATGTAAATATAAAAGTGAACATTGAAGTCAACACTCAAGGGCGACAGGCTGTTTCATACTAGATGATGCCTGACGATTGCGTCTAACATGAAATAAATTGTCAGGCAGACAGAGGCGACAGAGTGTAGACTTCAATGTTCACATATATATATATATATATATATATATATATATATATATATATGTGTATATGTAAGAGAACATTATATATATATATATATATATATATATATATATATATATATGCATGTATGTATGTATCTATTATGAAATGGATTAAATCCGACAATTATTTAATATATTTTCTGTTTATACGTTATTTAATAGATACAATTTATTTAAGTAAATGCTCTGTTTTTTTTTTAAATAAACGGTATTAATTACATCTACCGCCCTGAATATTCGAGAAATTTCGTAGAAGATATGCATTCTCCTCTATACGAAACCGTCAATTGATCTGATGTGCTATACCACTCAGCTTCAGAGTCAAAATTTCTGCGTATAAACGCAAAATCTTTGACGATTTTCCCGAACGATATCTGCTCACGAATCGTACCTTAACGGAAACATTGACAACATATTATGAAATTATTTAATATATTTTCTGTTTATGCGTTATGTTTAATAGATGCACTTTATTTAAATAAATGCTTTGTTTTTTTTAAATAAACAATATTAATTACATTTACCTGCCTGAATGTTTGAGAAATTTCGTAGAAAATATGTGCTTCTCTGACAGAAATCGAACCTGTAACCACAAGGGGAACTATTATTTGATCTGATGTGCCGTTAACCAGTCAGTCATGAAGAAGCGTCTGGTTAGAAATTCCGAATTACTGCTTATAAACACCAAATCTTCGACGATCTTTCCCGTACGATCATATTTGCTCACGAAACGTAACTTAACGTAAACACTGATAACAAATGAAATGGATTAAGTGAGCAGCTAAAATAAAAAAATTTCCTTTAATCATTTAGACTTCAATTAAAGCTAAAAAGAAAGCTACAAGTATGCTTTTTCATTTTTAAAAATTCATTTTAAATCTTACGTAGCGAAAATTTAGTGAACGTTCCTACCTAAAATGTTTAAGCTGATTTTTTAAAACTTGTTTCATACCATTAATTCATATCGACTATTTCTTTTATGTGGCTTCATAAGAGGAAACCTTAGATTTAGCGGAAAATATTGGCCATGTATACATGTAAGCACACGCGTTTGTTTGATGCGCATACGTACGTGCTTGTAAAGGATGGGCTTCGAAGCCATCTTATTTGGCATCCATATATGCGATTTCTATTAATTAAGAATCATTTCCTTTTCCTTTATTTTTATTTACATTTTTGGAAATGTGTACCATGCAAGTGCTTTTCATAATTGGACACGGACCAATGAACTTTATTGACGTATATATTTGAGTATAGTACGAGTTTTACGTTCAGTTTTTTTACACAAAAATACGGGGTTGCACTATACACAGGTAAATTTTTTTGAAGAGGTTAAAAATCATGTATTTTCGGAGACGGGTTGCGCCATGCAGAGGTAATATTTTTGAAGAGGGTAAGATAGAGTGTCGCACAATACACAGATAATTTTTGAGAAGGTTAAAAATCATGCATTTTCGGAGACGGGTTGCGTTATGCAGAGGTATTATTTTTGAAGAGGGTAAGATAGGGTGTCGCACTACCCACAGATAATTTTTGAGGAGGTTAAAAATTATGTATTTTCGGCGACGGGTTGCACTACACACAAGATATTTTCCGGAGGGGTTAAAATTCATGAAATATACTAGGAATATACTCAGTACTACTGTATTTTATTACGGTAGTCTTACTAGTATTGCTCAGAAGCTATATGAAAAAATAAGAGATCACGTTATACATGAATTAGGCTTATAGACGGGTATATACGGTACTTAAAGCATATAAATGAAACTCATGTCCCAATTTCATCATGGTTAATTTATCAGGAAAGCGACTTCTTGATGTTAACGGTCTGTTGGAGGCGATACCAGCATGCGGCAACTTTGGAAAGTGCTTGAAAATCATAACACAGGTTGACCCAACCGTTGTGAGCGAAATTGGGTAGACGGAACTCCTAGGGATCCATCGATGGTTGTGCTATTATAACTCACCGGGGGTTTTGAGCGTACTGGCGTTGTTAAGACTGTTGATCACGCTAGATAACGCGTTATCTCCCAGAAACTGTAACTAATGTCTGCTCAATTGCAGTATAAACCGCCTGAGCAGACGTCTGCAGTATTGATTGGCTAGTCGCCCTACTAGACGGATATCCTCGGATACGAGTGGCCAGGCTTTTTTATTTATTCATACATGTTGGCTATCAACACTGAAAGCAGAATTGGTGAATCATCTTCGAGTTCTGTTTGAGATTACACCTTTCGCAATATCTTTTGGGAATACATAAATCCAACTTCTTTTGAGTTCTGTTACACTGCCAATCATCTTGAACATTGCTATAATTACGATTGATAGGCGAATTTGTACAGGGAAAATCAACATTATAATAATCGCATTACTTACTCATGCACTGGTACAAAAATGCCTGCTGCACCCATTACAAAAATTGAAAATGTATTTATTAAGCTTTTTAATAGATTGACACAAAGTCATAAGTTGTTTACAGTTCTTTAAAATGTAATATAATATGATCAACTCTCAGGGTACTGTCTCTCCAGATAATCACTTCCTTTCAAGAAAAGGCTAGAGCTAAACATCGGGGCTGCGGCGTCTCCAGAGGAAAAGTACAGAAGGAGTTTGAATTTTTCTCCCTTGGTTATATGGCCACATTCGACATTGCTTAACTTTGACAATAGGACGAGAACAAGTACTCTCTGCGTGTTTTCACCGTAGGCCATTTCATGGATATTTACTAAACTAAATTACAAGCGGGAATCTAAGTCATTACGCTCAAGAAACAGTCCCCGAGACGAGTAAGATATCACTCTGCAGTTGGTGCCCATTATTTTGCTTTGACAAATAAAAGTAAAGACCACTAAACACAACGCCAATTCCACACTTTTGCAAAACACAGCTAAACAAACATGTGTATATACATACGTTGAGCCATTAAGCTTATTCGCTAGGCCAATTACGACTGAATAGTAAGTTCTATCTGCATTAGGTGTCCGATACTTTCCGCCTTGAGTCACATCTAAGCTACTCTTATAACATCCCCATAACCTTGAGTCATTATAGATAAACCCCTTATACAGGATGCACGAGGTAATTGAGAACAAATCATACAGAAAAATAAATATATTCAATACAAAGTCAAAATGACAAAAAGTATATTTTAAAAAATAATGTAAGATGCCTTCCAAAAGCTAAACAATGTATTAGGAAATTGGAAATTATAAACAAGGTAGTAATGGAGAGCGAGAAGAAAGGACTGACCATCAGTTGTAAGAAGAAAGAATGTCTGGTTGTCAGCAAAAGGGACAGCCATAGATGTGAGCTACAAATTAGAGATGTCAAAATCAAGCATTTAAATATCTGGGAAATGTTTTAACAGTGGATGGAAAATGTGGCAGTGAGATCTGAAGACACATTGGAATAGCAAAAGATGCCTTCCAAAAGCTAAACAAAGTATTAAGAAATTGGAAATTGAAATAAAGAATGTATGATTGTCAGCAAAAGGGACAGTCATAGATGCAAGCTACAAATTAGAGATATCAAAATCAAGCATGTAAAGAGATTTAAATATCTGGGAAATGTTTTAACAGTGGATGGAAAATGTGGCAGTGAAATCTGAAGACACATTGGAATAGCAAAAGATGCCTTCCAAAAGCTAAACAAAGTATTAAGAAATTGGAAATTGAAATAAAGAATGTATGATTGTCAGCAAAAGGGACAGCCATAGATGCAAGCTACAAATTAGAGATATCAAAATCAAGCATGTAAAGAGATTTAAATATCTGGGAAATGTTTTAACAGTGGATGGAAAATGTGGCAGTGAAATCTGAAGACACATTGGAATAGCAAAAGATGCCTTCCAAAAGCTAAACAAAGTATTAAGAAATTGGAAATTGAAATAAAGAATGTATGATTGTCAGCAAAAGGGACAGCCATAGATGCAAGCTACAAATTAGAGATATCAAAATCAAGCATGTAAAGAGATTTAAATATCTGGGAAATGTTTTAACAGTGGATGGAAAATGTGGCAGTGAAATCTGAAGACACATTGGAATAGCAAAAGATGCCTTCCAAAAGCTAAACAAAGTATTAAGAAATTGGAAATTGAAATAAACAATGTATGATTGTCAGCAAAAGGGACAGCCATAGATGCAAGCTACAAATTAGAGATATCAAAATCAAGCATGTAAAGAGATTTAAATATCTGGGAAATGTTTTAACAGTGGATGGAAAATGTGGCAGTGAAATCTGAAGACACATTGGAATAGCAAAAGATGCCTTCCAAAAGCTAAACAAAGTATTAAGAAATTGGAAATTGAAATAAACAATGTATGATTGTCAGCAAAAGGGACAGCCATAGATGCAAGCTACAAATTAGAGATATCAAAATCAAGCATGTAAAGAGATTTAAATATCTGGGAAATGTTTTAACAGTGGATGGAAAATGTGGCAGTGAAATCTGAAGACACATTGGAATAGCAAAAGATGCCTTCCAAAAGCTAAACAAAGTATTAAGAAACAGGAAAGTTTCATTATAAACAAAGAAAAGAGTTGTGAAATTTCAGTCTTTCTATATGAGAGTGAATTCTGGATTATTTCCTTATAGTTTAAGAGGAAACGTTTGGTAACAGATATGGGGTTCTACATAAGGATGCTGAGAATAACATGGATAGAGCATCTGACTAACAAAGTCATATTTAGAATCAAAAGAGAAGACTTGAAATTTCTAGGACGCATAATGAGGGAGGGGGTTTGGAGAATTTGACACTGACAAATCGTATAGGTAAGAGGCATAGAGGAAAATAGCAAATAAGCTACTTATCGAGCATGTGTAAATGGATAGCAAAACACGGAATGTGATGAATATTATAACGGTAAAAACTGCTAAGAGCTATGAAGGATAGGAAGTAGTAGAGTACCATGATCGCCCACGTCCTGAAGGGATATGGCTGACAGAAGTAAAATATATTATTTCTTATTGCTATAAAAGCTTCGGCTATCGGAGTTGTTTTTCTGATGGAAAAAGAGAATAGAAGACCAATTCCTGTCGGGAGGGAAATATTCCTTTAGTGCGGCTTCTTGATCTAGGCCGGTTGATATTAATTTCACTGCGAATAACCTACTTAACGAGCTTGTTTAAATGGGTGGCAAAAATGGGATACGATAAATATTATAAAGATAAACACTGCTAACTTGTGGGAAGTTGTTGAGCGCTAGGATCGTCCACGACCTAAAGGGACCGGCGCATAGATGTAGAAGATAGATGCTCAACTTAGAAAAGCAGAAAAATGTTATTCAATAAAAATCGCTCAACTTCGAGGTTTCCTTGGAAGTGATTTGCATGCCTAGCTCATGTGGTTTTGTTCGTGTTATACATTATGTACATGATTGTCGCTATTAATATATTTTGTATTGTGAGTTTACTGGTTGGCCTCTCTCTCTCGTCGACACCCCAAACATAGTTGCCTAAGGAACTCGTCAGGAAAGATGCTAGGAAACCACGTAATTGAAGTTGGTGTCATGATTGTGAAAATATAGGCTAGCCATTCCTGGATCATGCAAGCCACGAGGAGAAAATAATGATATAATCAAGATGTTGATATTCCACACTACTTAGAACAAAAGGTTAGAAAGGAAACTCCCATCAATACAGGAAAGAACGATAATAGTACTTGACTTGAGAGACACGATTTCCCTGGAAAATTGTTTTAAGAGAAAGATTTTATTATTTCCAACCAAAAAATACTAGTGGCTGCTCGGTCAATGAATGCCGAATGTTTCCTTATAAGGAAATGGATAATATTACCATATTACTATTAACAGGTGATGCTAAGATACATTAACATAACATAATTATTAAAAAGAAAAGGCAAAAATGAAGATGTCGTTTTCTTTCACCGATAGTCGTCAAACAAAAATGTATAAACATTTATTTTTAAATAGATTTTTAATCCGATATTATTTATTCTTGTTATAAATGGTTCTGCTATAGGAGTGGTCTCCCTAATTGAAAAAGGGAATATGAGTTTGATTCCCGTCAGAAGTTACATTTTCCTTTGGTACGGCTTCTCCATCTAGGCCGGTTGACATTAATTTCATTGTTTAAGAAAAAAAAACAGAAAAGAAAAAAACAGGGATGTCAGTTCAAACACTTATACCCACAAAAATAAGAAATATAGCAGCGTTTCGCAACCTTTAAAAAACGAGGGAATACAGATTTGATTTCTGCCGAGCGACGCATTTTCCTTTATTAGAATATCGATCTAGGCCGGTTGATATTAATTTAACAGTTTAAGAAAATAAAAAGAAGTAATACCCTCAAACACGTTTACTCAATAAAAATGTTTATAGTAATAACCATTTATCTAAATGAATCTGTTTTTAATTTTATGTGCAAAGGTGAACGAAACGGGAGGAACTTGGAATTAAACTATTTCAGGGAAAAATCTAATTATTTCTAAGCAACTTAGAAAATTTTCGGAGTGAATTCCTTCTGCACCTCTACCTGTAAAAATTCCTCTAGTACGAGAATGTAGTATGTGAGAATATGAAGATGAACATTGTAACTTTTATCAAGGGCCGCTTTAGGCATCCAAATTCCCTCCAAAGGAAAAATATTAACATGAAATTTAACATGAAATCTTATCTCTCAACAAAAGATTTTAACAACTTAAATTAAAATTTTAACAACTGAAATCTTAACATGAAATTTTCAATCTTAATTTAACATGAAATTTCAATATGGAATATTAACATAAAATTTGACATTAAATATTAAAATGAAATATTAACAAGAAATTTAACATGAAATATTAACATGAAATTTAACATGAATATTGACGTAAAATTTAAATAAAATATTGATGTGAAATATTAACATGAAATTTAACATGGATATTAACATGAAATATTAACATGAAATATTAACAGGAAATTTAACATGAAATATTAACATGGAATATTAACAGGAAATTTAACAAAAAATATTAACTTGAAATTTAACAGGAAATATTGACGTGAAATTTAAATGAAATATTGACATGAAATATTAACATGAAATGAAATTTTCCTCCAGTACGTAACTACTATCAAGATCCGCTTTCAGCATTCAAATTTGTCCCTTATAAATAGCAGCTTTAAAATAACGATGTCACTATTTAAACGAATATATTCGTTCAACAAATACTCTTGCTGAACACAAAATTTTAAACCTGTTTATATAACGCACAATCTTTTAACTTATTCATTAATAACTTGAGGTACGGTTTATAAAATGTCGCCATATGGGAAAAGGTGCTTTTGCATTTAGAACATTTCTTTTATCTCTTATCTGAGAATTTATGAAAAATATCTTATTTTGTGATTGAAGTTAAAATTCCGGAAACGTTTTCGACATATTATTACTCTAATGTTTTGCTTTGAAATATATATTAAAATATTTTACTTCTATTTATAGTCAACTACATAATACTTTATTTGAAAAAGATTATTAGTTATTGCAGCCATCTTTGCAATGCTGTGGATGCAGGATTGAATAATGGATAATGGTTCGAATTGAGAAATCGAAGATCTGAGTTCGAGTTCTAGTCGAGTTCAGTATATTCACTTACATGCTAATACCCTTAGGAAAGGTATGGATCCATCTCTTCCCTCGCCTCTGGCTACGCATATCTAGCAAAACAGATTGGGTCCTATAGCCTTGATAGGCAATCAGCCTAGGAGAAGGAAAACTATGAATTCAAACCAGCCTGAAGTGGGTTGGGCTCCATCAGACTTACCCTAAACACACCACATCTGCTATGGCCATAAGAAGTTACAAGATACGTGATAATAGTAATTGTTGAAATTATCAATTTGTTTGGGATATTATATTGCATAATTAAATATATTATTTTCTTATATTATTTTCTCATTTCTGTAAAGTAAAAGATTTTGTCTTTTCCTTTGTATAGTCTGCAATTTTAATTAAAATAATATTCTTCGTCTAATTTTGATTGTTATGAGATTGAAGCAAAGAATTGAGAATTGGCAATATTTTTGCTTATGTTAATGAATATTTCAGATGTCTTGGGTGGGAAAACATGTATTCTTTCATCCAGATTGTTAGAACTGTTGGCAAATTTTCTATATATTATTTATGGGAAGTGTTTTAACAGAGGCCGGAAAATGTGGCACTGAAATCCGAAGGTGCATTGGGATAGCAAAAGATGCCTTCAAAAAGCCAAGCAAAGTATTAAGAAACAGAAAAATCCGTTAGAAATGAAGAAAAGCGTACTGAACTGGTACTTAATATCAGTCTTCCTATTTCGCAGGGAATGCTGCACAGTCTTATCACAGATGTAGAAGAGACTTAAAGCAACAGAAATGTGGTTCTACAGAAGGATGTTGAGAATAAGAGGAATCGGACACGTGAGCAACGAGGAAGTTTTAGAGAAAATGAAAACAAACAGGACACTTGTACTTAACATTAGGGCGAGAGTGTTGATATTCCTAGGACATATAATGATTTAATTTAATTGATTCGTATTTTTACGGCTTATCAGTCCTTTGCAGGTTATTTAAAGGCAGAAATGTTTTAGAGATTGTAAGAATGTTTTTTATAGATAATAATGATTTAATGATACAACTTTTACTAATTAATCCATAGCTGGGGAGAAAAGAAACAGATTCATAGCTTTCCTAAGGGTATTTGCAGGTAAGTGAATATAATGCACCCAACTGAAATTGGAACTCGGTTCTCCGGTTAGCAATTTCGAAACAAAGGAAGGTTAGCTTGGAAAATCTGATACACACAAGACAAATTGAAGGCAAGAGGGTCAGAAGAAACAACGCATAAGCTACCTAGCGAGCCCGAGTAAATGGATACTCTATAAAGGACAGGAAATTGTGGAGAGCCATGATCGCTTACGTCCTGATGGCACATGGCACACAGAAGAAGCAGAATGAGCTCGAGTAAATGGTTGGCAGAACAAGGTTTAGGAGAGAGAACAAAAAGACAAAATTTATTAAGAGCTACAAAGGATGGGAAATTGTGGAGAGCCATGATCGCTTACGTCCTGATGGCACACGATATATAGAAGAAGAATGAGCTTGAGTAAATGGATGGCAGAACAAGGTTTAGGAGAATGGTCAAAAAGACAAAATTTATTATGAGCTACAAAGGACAGGAAATTGTGGAGAGCCATGATCACCAACGTCCTGAAGGAACACGGCTCATAGAAGAAGAAGAATGAGCTTGAGTAAATGGATGGTGGAACAAGGTTTAGGAGAATGGTCAAAAATACAAAATTTATTAAGAGCTACTAAGGACAAGAAATTGTGGAGAGCCATGATCGCTGACGTCCTGATGGCACACGATACATAGAAGAAGAAGAAGAATAAGCTTGTGTAAATGGATGACGGAACAAGGTTTAGGAGAGATAACAAAAAGACAAAATTTATTAAGAGTTACAAAGAAGAGGAAATTGTGGAGAGCCATGATCGCTTACGTCCTGATAGCACACGATACATAGAAGAAGAAGAATGAGTTTGTGTAAATGGTTGGCAGAACAAGGTTTAGGAGAGATAACAAAAAGACAAAATTTATTAAGAGCTACAAAGGACAAGAAATTGTGGAGAGCCATAATCGCCAACGTGTTCCCATCCACGAACTGTTATCGATCGTTCTGTTATTGATGTTAGTTTCCTTCCCAACCTTTTGTTTAAGGTAGTGTGGAAGTTATCATATTGATTATATCATTATTTTCCCTTCTAGTTATATGTGTTATTTATTTTAGTTCTTATTGCTGTTGCAAGTTTTAAGTATTTTTCTTATTTCGTATTGCTCTGGTAAATAATTAGTTTAGTATAGCTCTTGTAAACAATAAATTTGTCATGCAGCTCGAAAAGTTGAACACTTTCCTTAAAATATTTTCCTTTCTAGGTATGGGTTTTATCAATGGTAGTTGTTATTGCTGTTGCAAATTTTAAGTGATGTTTTTTTTGTTATTTAGTGTTGACAATAGATTTAGTAACGTATTCTAGACAATAGGTTTGTCACGCAGCTCGAAAAGTTGAACACTTTCTTTAAAAATAGTGGCTTTGAGATAGATATATTATTTCACATGAAATTAGAAAGTTGGTCGTAGATTTTCTTCATAACTAAAATTATTGTAAACTGGATTTGAACCTATGAACAGATACGTAAACCTAGTGAATGTATTATTAGTACCTTATCTCTTCCCCAATGCATTCAATTACTAAATAAATAAAACAGACCATAAGATACGTTCAAATGTTTCAGGTGTCAATGACTGGTAGATTTAGAAACTGAGTCTAGATGCGAATATGTTGTAAATTTAGAAAATTCATTTAAGTGATAAAGTTATGGATTAATGTTTTACAAACTTTCATTTTTTTATTTTCCTCTTTTTTAAAAAATTCACCCCAAGCAAGGCAATATAGCAACTTAGACGCAAGGAGTTAGTGATAGTGAAAGAAACCGAGAAAACCTTATTAAAGAGAAAGGACAATAAAATGACAGATTTAAAAATGACAGAAGATAACTATTGATATTTCATTTAATTTTTTGAAAATCATAGTTAACAGGAAAGCAAGAAAACGGAAGAGAGTTCCACAGGTGAAAAATGTAGAAGAAAATATTAAAGTAGAATTTACTACTAATTTAATTTGTAAAAGGATAAGACCTAACCGCCAGTTTAGTACTGCACTTGAGTTTATAAGGTCTAGGTACCACAGAGAACAATTACAATGAAAGTATTTATAGAAAAAGTACAGGGAAGCTACACGACAGCGGTGGAGAAGTTAATGAAATCGAGATGTCAAGTCAAGACCGATAACATTGCAGATTCTTCTTTGGATTCAGTCAAGAATCTTTAGATAAATAGCAGAAGCACCAACACAAATGTTGCAGCTGTATTTGAAGCACGGTCGAATGACAGATTTATAAGGGCACAAGATTAATCGTAAAATGAATAAATTAATTTAAAATATTTCAGAATGTTATATTTAATAATTATTTTGTAATGTTAAATTTTAATTGATGAACAAAAATTCTAAAACTAGGTATAAATTTTCCGGTTTATTAATTTTCGTATCATTTGGAAATTTTTGGTAACTGGATTTTGCATTTCTATCATGAAATGATTTTTAAAATATTGGGTGTAATTGTATGTTAAGTAATAAAACTTTTAATTTTTCAAAAAAAATAATGAAAATTTATTGTACTAAGCTAAGCACCCTAGTAAAACCAACTACTTTGTATCCACCGTACTTGCTTGTACTTCTCTTTAAAATTTGGTTTCGATCGGTCAATGCAAGGCTATTTTAGAGAGTGTGATAGATGGACAGACTAATGAAAGTTACAGAATTTTATATATAGATTGTACTAAGCTAAGCATCTCATTAAAACCAACTGTACTTTGTGCTCCCTTATTTTACTTCTCTCCAAAATTTGGTTTTGATTGGTCAATGTATGACTATTTTAGGAGGCGTGACGGACGGAGGAATGGACGGAGGGATGGACGGAGGAAGGGACGGAGGGATGGACGGAGGGAGGGACGGTGGGAGGGATGGACGGAGGGAGGGATGGACGGAGGGACGGACGGAGGGATGGACAGAGGGACGGACAGAGGGATGGACAGGCGGAGGGATGGACAGAGGGACGGACAGAGGGATGGACGGAGGGACGGACGGAGGGATGGACAGAGGGACGGACAGAGGGATGGACGGAGGGACGGACGGAGGGATGGACAGAGGGACGGACGGAGGGATGGACAGAGGGATGGACGGAGGCACAGACGGACGGAGGGATGGACGGAGGGACAGACGGAGATATGGACGGACGGACGGATGGACGGAGGGACGGACGGAGGGACGAACGGAGCGACAGACGGACGGAGGGATGGACGGAGAGAGGGACGGTGGGAGGGATGGACGGAGGGAGGGATGGACGGAGGGACGGACGGAGGGATGGACAGAGGGACAGACAGAGGGGTGGACGGAGGGACGGACGGAGGGACGGACAGAGGGACGGACAGAGGGACGGACAGAGGGATGGACGGAGGCACAGACGGACGGAGGGATGGACGGAGGGACGGACGGACGGACGGACGGAGATATGGACGAAGGTAGGGATGGAGGGATGAACGGAGGAACGGACAGACGGAGGGGGGACGGAGGGATGGACGGAGGGACGGACGGAGGGACGGACAGAGGGATGGACGGGGATGGACGGAGAGACGGACGGACGGAGGGATGGACGGACGGACGGACGGATGGACGGAGGGACGGACGGAGGGACGGACGGAGGGATGGACGGAGGGATGGACGGAGGGACAGACGGACGGAGGGATGGATGGACGGAGGGTGATCGGATGGATGGACGGAGGGACGGACGGACGGACGGAGGTACAGAGGGACGGACGGACGGATGGACAGAGGGTGGGATGGAGAGACAGACTAACGGAAGTCACAGATTTTCCAACAAACTATATAAATGCCACAAATATTTTCAAAATGTAAAACCTGTTAAAAAAATGAAAAAAAAGTTTACGGCTTGATTTAAAATCCATTCCTATCTATGCTCACCCACTGTTATTTATCAATGCTGAAAAATTAAGTGTTTTCATTTAGTTGGTAGTAGACATCAGAACTTATGCTAAGTCATTACGTAATATGAATTATTTCCGAATTTTTCTTTTTTGTTTTACAGGTTAATCGTAGCAGATAGGCTATCGTCCGGTGCGCACTCATTTCATATCTATTGAACATGAATATAGGTTCATCCCTTGTTCCCTGCTCAAGATATGGTTAACCGGTTCTGTTTCTTCCTCTTACCAGGGCTTAAATGATTTATCTGTCTTAACTCTTTGGTGATCAGTGTAACCAGTAGCTGTGACTTTCCATTATGAGGATACTGGGTTGGCAATTTGCTGTCTGCTGCTTCCGACTGGTCGTTATGAGCCCAAACTCTTTGATAGCGCTTACAGAGACTGCTCCAACAGTACCATAATATCGGGGTTATCTGTAGTGCCATGTCGTGCATGGGTAAGTGTCCCTGCATGTATTTCCAGTGGGCAACCCTCGGGTCACATTATGCTCTTCCTCAGCAATGATTGTCAGCACTGACTGGTTTGTATTGCCATTGACGACAGATAGTGACAATTATGATGGTCTTCTTCCTCTCTTCTCAAAACATCTCATGGAAATCACAACAAAAAGAAATAAAACTAAACCAGCTAACTAAAAACCACCGACCTGACTCAATCTTTCTTTCTCCAATATTCGCGGTATCCGTTCCAACTTCTGCAGCGTAGAATCCTTCCTCCTGGAACGGTCTTCAGATATTTTTGCCCTTTGTGAAACCAACTAGAATTCTTCTACTGCGACCAATGAATTCTTGGTTCCAGGGTATCTTCCCCATTGCCGAAAAGATTCCAGCATTCACATACATGGCTTTGGTTTTTACATCCGGGATAATCTGCCGATGGCTAAAGAATTGTCTCTCGAGGTCGTTGACTATTCTTTCATGTGCTTCCATCTTTTGCTACTAAACTCTGTCAGCTATATCTTTTTCCTTTATCGATCCCCCTCTTCCCCAAACTGCAGTATATTAAACGCAATACTTGACAATATAGAAAAGACACTTTCTCTTCATCCACCTGCAAACTGTATAAATAATAATAGATATAGTAATAAACTGTATAATAAATGCCTCACTGCCTCCTGGTTTCCTGCCTGCTGGAGGCCATAGTTTGTTCTTTCAGTTTTAATAATTTTTGAAACGTCTCACCCATTGAACTATCGGCCTATTAGCCTTCTGTCACTGTTTGTGAAACTCCTAAAGGATCTAATCAATGCTGAATTGGTTCGTCATCTGTTTATCATAGGGCCTTTTCTCAGACAAGCAATATGGCTTTCGTTTTGTCCAGATCAACCGGTGATGTACTAACGATAATTTCAGAAAGAATCTATCGTACTTTAGATAAAAACGGTGAAGTCCAGGTTGTAGCCTTTGACAGAATCTGAAGGTTTTCTCCACAAGCTTAAAAGCTACGGTATCTTCGGGCACGTTTTTGAGCTGATCCAGTAGTTCCTATAAAATCGTGAATAGAAAGTTGTTCTGAACGGCCACTCGTCTACATCCTTTCGTACTAATGCGGGTACCCCATAGGTCTCCATCCTTGGTCCTACTCTGTTTTTAATCTTCATTAACAATCTTCCCGATGACATCAGCTCTAAACTTGGCATCTACGCTGAGGACAGTCAAGGTCAAAATGGCAGCCGATGTAGAAAACGAACTCAAGACCGTCGTTAACTGGGGCAAAAGATGGCTTGTCAATTTTAACGCCCCCAAAACTAAACTGCTCTCCATTAATCATCTGAGAGACCCCTTCCGGCCTGGCTATCGTATCTCCCAACTTCAAGAAAGTGATTCATTGCGCCTTCTCGGGCTAACATGAGATGGAAATCCTACATTGAATCTATCATCAGATCAGCTGCTAAAAAAGTTGGTTCACTATGTCGAGCGAGACAATTTTTATCTCCGGAATCTATCGTGGATATCTATACCATTTGTCCATGCTTAGAATATTGCTGCCACATATGGTCCGGTGCCCCTGCTATTTACCTTGAGCTCCTTGATAAGATAGAAAGAAGAATCAGCAATATTATTGGTCCTGATTTGGGAGCTCGGCTTTAGTCACTTCCCCACAATCGTAAGATTGCCTCTCTGTGCCATTTAAAAAAATACTTTAATGGTAATTGTTCGGATGAGCTCCTCGCTATTGTATGTGTCTAAGCGCAATACTAGATTGGCGGCGAGGTCTCATCAATTTACAGTTGAGCTGGCTAGATGTAGCCGCAAGTTCTTTGCTAACATTTTCTTCTCTCGCACTTCTCGTTTGCGGAACTACCTCCTGGCTCCATGTATTCCAACCAAACTTTAGTCTGCAAAAATTAGAATGCAATGTCACTTGCTATCTACTATTCTCCTGATGGCTCATTTATTTCTCCTTATTACTAATGTTTCTGTTCCTAATTCCTCCACACCATGTAACACCATGAGTGTTAGTGGCTGTACTGCCTTGCGTGGAGTAATGCCGATGAAAAAAGCTTGTACTAAGCTACGCACACTAATACCAACTGTACTTTGTAGCCCCATACCTGTTTGCACTTTTCCCCAAAATCTGGTTTTGATCGGTCAATGTATAGCTATATTAGAGAGCGTGATGGACGGACAGAGACTAATGTAAGTCACAGAATTTTATATATAGATATGTTATTATACGAAAAGAAATGTTCTAATATTGCGATTCATTTAAGATGTCTTATTAAATAATTTAATTCGTATAATAGATAATGTAAATAGTGTTTGGATCTCCAATTACATTAAATTATTTGTGGCGTTCTACTGAGATGTTGGATAAACTTTAACTAAACTAACCACTCACCTTTAAGCAATTTGTACTCTTTGGCAAATATACTAGATGAAATCTTTTTCAGATGGCTGGTCGAACTCTCTGAATCTGAGCGGAGAGGAACCCAAACGAGGCTATGCCGAAGGGAAGTCACGTCTTGGGTGGTAGACCGACCCGACCCCGTTTTTTACGGGGTCTACGGGTAATTTTTGGCCGAGCCTACGGGCTCGGATACCCCACGTTAAATTCGGTCTTGTGCCACATCCGACCGCGTGGGGGGGGGCAAATATTCTAGCTTAAATCTTTTCAGGTATACAGTTGAATTCTCTGCCTTAGGGCAGAGAAAAAACCAGATGAGGCTATGCCGAAGGGCAGCGTCTCGTGTGGGGAGGTAGAGAGCAAGCTGACCCCGTTTTTACGGGGTCTACGGGGAATTTTTGCCCGAGCCTACGGGCTCGGAAACCCCTCTTTAAATTCGGCCTTGTGACACATCTGATCGCGTGGGGCGGTTGGTAAATATCCTCGCTGAAATCTTTTTCGGCTTGCTGGTCGAACTCTCTGCCTCTGAGCAGACAGGAACCCTGACGAGGCTCTGCCGAAAGGCAGAGTCTCGTTCGAGGAGGTAGACCGACACGATTCGGTTTTTGCGGGTTATACAGGGAATTTTTGGCCGAGCCTATAGGCTCGGAAGACCCACGTTAAACTTGGCCTTGTGCCACATCTACCCTCGTCGGGGGTGGCTAGTATATAGAATAGTGAATAGTTGTACTAATGAAATATGGTCATTATTATCGATAATAATCTAGCAGTGCTAGTAAAATATGAAAAGTGTTTTACCTGTTTATTAGTAACAAACATGTTAGATTAGTAAATGGTAGTACTTTACATTTCGGACATGTCTTACAATGATACCGAAAAATAGTTCAGATTATTTAAATTATTGATTATATTTGTAAACCATTTTGTTTTTAATAGAATGACAGCCATGTCTATATATTTAATTGGTTATCTTTTTTGTAAATTCATTGAAACCAAGAATATTTGACTCTTTTTTTGCAGACCTGTTAGTAGAATGTAAATGAGATCATTTCGTCGATCCTCTAAAACACACAAAAGAAAAGAAAGAAAAAGAAAAAAGAAAGAAAGCAAAGAAGAAACAAGGAAGAAAAAGAAAGGGATAAAGAAGAAAAAGGAAAGAAGAATAGAAAGAAAGAAAATTGTAAAAAGAAAGAAAGAAATAAAGAAGAAAAAAGGAGAAAAGAAAGATTGAAAGAAGATAGAAAAAGAAATAATAAAGAAAGAAAGAAAGCAAAGAAGAAATAAAAAGAAAGAAAGAAAGAAAGAAAAAAGAAAACAGAAAGAAGAATAGAAAGAAAAAGAGATTGAAAGAGAAAAGAAAAGAAAGAATAAAGAAAGAAAGAAAGCAAAAGAAAGAAGAAAAGAAAGAAAGAAGAAAAGAAAGAAAGAAAGAAGAAAAAAGAAATAAAAATAATGAAGAAAAAAGAAGAAAGAAGAAAAGAACAAAAAAGAAAGAATAAAAGAAGAAAGAAAGAAAGATAGAAAGAAAGAAGAAAGAAAAAGAAAGAAGAAAGAAAAAGAAAGAATAAAAAAGAAAGAAGAAAGAAAAAGGAAGAACGAAAGAAAGAGAAAGAAGAAAAAGAAGAAAAGAATAAAAAAGAAAGAAAGAAGATAGAAATAATGTAAGAAGAAAGAAAAGAAAGAAAAAGAAGAAAAAAAGGAAGAAATAAAGAAAAAGAAAGAAGAAAAAAGTAAGAAAGAAGAATGAATAACTAAAAAGAGTAGGATTCATATCATCTATCTTAATATTTGGAGTCTGTTACAAGCATAAAATCTTGGATATTATATGGTTGTTGGATTTACAGCGATGAACTGCTGAAATACATCTGCTTATGTCATTAAAAGTTTAACCAAAAAGGAAGAAAATAAAGAAATAAAGTTACGTGATAGTATAATTTAAAGAATCTTGTCTGGCGATCATTAAACCGGCATCATTCTTTTATTTTTTCGACTTATACCATACGAAGAATAATAAGCAAAACCTTACCCTATCTTGTTACATTTTGAAACCTATAGTTTTCAAATAGGCTTTTATAACGAGAAAGATGTTCACTGAACTGTGTGATTGGACAATTTCTCAGGAGAATTCTAGGAGAGAAATGTATTAGTAACAGTTTGAACCGAGAGAAAATGACTTTGAACTTTGCCATTCACTTACCCAATGAATATATCATCCATTTTTTACTAATAAAAAACTAATGTTTATAGCATTTTATGCTCCACGAAAATTGCAGTAATTTATTATTGGTTCGATAAGTGTGATTAAAAAAAATCTGAGAGATGTTTGTTAAGTAACTAAGGACGCTAAATTGGTGAATTTAATTAGTAAAACTTCAATTTATACCAAAAGGGCTGATTCAAATTTATTTATTTATTTAACCAGCTGTTATTATGCTATTTGATTCGCATATAATCATATTTATATGATAATATTTATATAATATTTATGATAGGTTCACATTTACGCCATGTTCACATTTATAAAGGAGAAACATCCAGTTAACGTTTATACAATTTGAAGAATTAACACTGACCATGATGATATTAAAATTATTTACACTTGGACGAATGTCCTCACCTTTGTGGTTATTATCACAGCGTTTCGGCGGTTGGGCTCTCCGTCCTTCTTAAGCTGCCATAAGATCTTTGTAAACTAAAACATAATGGCGGAGGGTACAACAGCTGGAACGCCGAGATAACAATAACAAGGATGAGGAAAATAGTCCGCACGTGAATAATACAAACAATAATAACTCCTCATCTCAGAAATCCAGACTGAAATTATTACATCTCGCAATTAAAATAATTTGGAGGCATTTTTCACTCTTTCTTTCTTTCTTTCTTTCTTTCTTTCTTTCTTTCTTTCATTCTTTCTTTCTTTAATACTCATCAGTTGATGCATTTGGGGATAAGTGTTCATTCCATTACACCACGTGGGTAGGGACCAAAAGCACGACACGAATTTGGCAATAAGGAGTGACTTCTTTTCTTTTTATGTGCCATGTCCTTTCAGGGCGTAGACGATCATGGCTCTCCACCCACTCTCTCTATCCATTGCAGCTCTTAACAAGTCTCTTCTCTCTGCTTCCTCCGCCAGACCACGTTCTGTTATCTACATGTTTAAACCCGCCAGGTACGTCACGCGCTGTTTTCCTTTGTCTCTCTTTCCCTCTATTTGACTAGTGAGTATCAGATTCTCCAGGCCCCCCTTCCTCATTATGTTTCTCAGAAACTTCAGCTGCCTCTTTCTGGTGTTAAGTATAAGCCTCCTCCTTGTTTGCATCCTCTCTAAGACTTCATCGTTGCTCACACGCTCCGTTGATGATATCCTTATCCGAACGGAATACTTAATATCCATATACTCATAACAGCCATTATTATATATAATATATATATATTTATCCTCGTAGATGCATTATCCAATATATATATATATATATATATATATATATATATATATATATATATATATATATATATATATATATATATAAGCACATTTCATTGAATACGACAGACAAGGTGCTTTTATTTAGTTTTTTTATACAATTTCTCATGCGATCTAATAATTTTTTTCTTTTCAGATGATATAAAATATTATATAAAACTGTCCGAATGTTCTTTTTATCTGAACGCTTTCGGGTATACATTTAGCCATTTTCAAGGATTAAATATTTTATCGGTTAAAATAAGAAATAGTTTGTATGTATGTATATTTTTCAAGATATTATGTTCATGTTCAAAGTTAATATTATTAAGTGTTTTTTTGTTTTGATTTTATTAATAAGGCTTCCATTATTTTTATCCTTTTTTTGCATGTAAATGATGCTATTATATTAGTGTTGTCAAGAAGTATGTTACGAATAGTGTCCGGTAGGTCTCCATGAATATTTAAATGAGATCTAATTTTTATATAATTTATCATCCGAAAAGAAAAAAAAAATTAGATCGGATGAGAAATTGTATAAAAAACTAAATCAAAGCACCTTGTCTGTCGTATTCAATGAAATGTGCATGAAAGAAGGATTGCTGCCTAAATACACACACACACACACACACATATTCCGGTTTATCGTGGCATAACTCACCCACCTCCACCCTCTGAGCTTACTTTTCTATTTAGCGTAGATCTGACATTTAATTGGTTAATCAAGACATACCCACAAGTCTATTTTTAATTCTGACCTTATGTCCTCCCATCCTTTAACTTTCGGGAAAGAGTTAAAAAAAAAATTCTTTAAAAAATCATTTAATCACCAGTTACTTACTATCACCTGAAGAAGTACAATCATGGTATTGAAACATGAAAGCTTTTGTGTAGCGATTTCAAAATGTTTTATTATAATTTCTTACAATAAAAAACAAATATATATATATATATGAATATTGAGAGACACGGTGGAGTAGTGAATAGCGGCTCGCATTGTGGAATGTAGTGCACCAGGTTTCTGTATTCGGCCTTTCAAAAAAAAAAAAAAGCCTTCACCATTATCATCAAATAATATGTGCTGGTGTCTGGGCTGTCAGTTCCTAGGAATTGAGCTGCTTGACCCCATACGTCGAATACGACGAGAGAATGCATCATAGGAATAAAGATAAAAGGAAAACTTACCACAGCCGATGCATTTCATCCTCTCATAGACTTTATAAAGACAAATGTAAGGATTCTATTTTGCAATAAGTACTTACAAACAAAAGTAAAAATGTCAGTTTTTGAAATATTTTAAATTTAAGAAACGCTCATAAATATTAATTCTGACTAAATGAGAAGACTAGGCAAAATATGGATGATGCTAAGTGACATAATTTAGTATCCTACATGATTTAAATTGACTTCTCAGTCAATATTTATCATCATTTCTTAAATCTAAAAATTTTGAAATACTAACGATATTTTTACATTTTTTAAAATAAATAATTGTTTCAAAATAAAATTTTTACATTTGATAAAGTCCATCAGAGAATGAAACGCGTCGGGTAAAAAAGTTCATCTTTTGTCTTTATTTATATTGTCCATTGAAAGATATATTTTTAGTTATGTTTGAAATTTTACGCGCGCACACACACACACACACACACACACACACACACACACACACACACACACACACACACACGCGTTCGCGCTAGTTAATAAAACAAGGGCAAACGAAATGGTACCAATATAATTAGTACGAAAAACATTTATTAAATATTGATTATTAAACATATGACAGAAATGAAGCACAAAGAAAGATTTTAAGTTCGGAATTTTCGGACACTCCTGTGTCCTTCATCAACGGACGGAGGAATAAACACAAAAATCCGCTTTTTTTTAATCAATTTATTTACTTTTCTCATAAGTAAAGGGACTGCTCCACTATCTTACCAATAGGTTTTAAATATTGTCACATCACAACGATCAGTTTTTAATTTGTACTTTACGATTGTTACGCGCATGAAATTCAGATTTAAAGCGAAACAGTGAGAAACAAATACATATTTATTTAGTATAATTTCTTTATGTTGAATACAGTTTTATTACTACCAACATCACTCACTGGACTATTATATATATATATATATATATATATATATATATATATATATATATATATATATATAGTTTAAAACAATAGGCATTTTTGTTAAATTTAATGACCTTTTTAAATTCTGCGAATATCCTTTAGCTAACGTAGTTGCTGTGTGTGTATAATTTGGACAAAATTCATGTAATTCATGTAATTTATGTGTTATCCATATTTGCCCCTCACATGACTCATCATCAATTTGGGCAAAACAACACGAATTTTATTCATTTTATCCACACAGAATCACATTTGTAAAAGGATATGTGTACATTGGGAAATATAAAAGCGTGTAATGACACCCATATTCAGTGAAAATTGATCTAAAAAAAGTTATAAATTTATAGCCATGAGAAAAAAATCCACTCATTATTTTTCATAGGTTTGGCAAAAATAATATCACAGTAGAATCTACAGAAATCAATATTTTTATTACTTTGCTACAAAATTGATGTGTTATTAATATGGAGGATAATATTTATTGCTGTATGCAATGAAAAAACAACAGCATTATTTTGAAAATAACAACAATAGCAACAATAGAAATAACAACAACAGCAATAATAATAATAATAATAGCAATAATAATAATAATAATGGAAAATCTGCTGCTTTTACGGGAAGGAAACTGCAAGAAACTTGTATGAACATCACTCACACCCCGTTACAGCGATAGGAACTGTAACAAATTTATGGAACTTTACAATACACACAAACAGAATAATCAAAGCTAATCGCCCAGACACCATGATCAAAGATTCACGAAAACAGAATGTGTTTTCTTATTGGCATGCCTGTTCACGCAGATTGTAATGTATCCTTGAAGATCTTTAAAAAAAAAAAACATTATCAAAATACAAAGATCTTGAAGTGGAAAACTAAAAAGTGTGGCACTTGGATACATCGATAATTCCAGTTAGGGTTGGGTCATGAATTTCACTGGAAAAGTTCTGATAGACTCATTGAAGGGATCCTGGTAGCTCATGCCTTAAAGAAATACAAAAAGTTGTACCCCCAAGTACAGCTCATATATTACGAAGAATTTTTTTTATATATATATATATATATAATTATTTATTTAAATATTATAACATAAATATGTTATAAAATCACTACAAAAATAGCCATTTTGTTTCAACACTCCCCGTGTCTTGTCAAGTGATGATGTTGAATGTCGAACATATGTTGAATGTTCGACATTCAACATCATCACTTGACAAGACAAGGGGAGTATTGAAACAAAATGGCTATTTTTGTAGTGATTTTATAACATATTTATGTTATAATATTTAAATAAATAATTATATCTGCTCTACTCTGTATTGAGAGCAGTCTTTAAAGAATAATAATTGTTGGTTATTGGAATTTACTCCGTATATACCAATCCCACACTTGGGTATATATATATATATATATATATATATATATATATATATATATATATATATATATATATATATATATATATATATATATATATATATATATATATAATGTGTGTGATCTTAGGTTGTTTTTATTTTTTGTTTTGTTCCTGAAAGAAATACGTATACAAAAGAAATCCAATAAGGAAATAATAATAATAATAATAATAATAATAATAATAATAATAATAATAATAATAATAATTAGAGAATTGGAGCATGATGAACCTTATAAGTACCTAGGAATTAGTAAAGGAGATGGCATACAACACCCCCAAATGAAAGAGAAGGTAAGAAAGGAGTACTACAGGCGTGTACGCGTGGTACTAAATACCGAGCTAAACTAAAAAAAACAGAATATCAGCCATAAACACCTTGGCTGTTCCTGTGGTGCAATACAGCTTTAATGTTCTTAACTGGACCATAGCTGAAATTAAGCGAATGGACGCCAAAACGAGAAAGCTCCTCATTTGCTACCGCATGCATCATCCCAAAGCTGATATTGATCGCCTGTATGTGCCCAGATCCGAAGGAGGCAGAGGACTAGTTCAACTAGAACTATCCCACAAAACTACAACAATTGGCCTCCAAAGATACTTGGAAAATACAGAAGACTGGATGATGGTATATGTCAAGGAACATGAAAGTAGTAAATGTCTTTACTCTGTAGTAAAGGAAGCCGACAAATTCAAAATGGAGTTTCAAATGGGCGCAGAAATGCAAATACATCACTGTACACTGGCTGAAGCTGCAAAATACTTAAAAAAGAATGCAATGCAGAGGCAACCGATAAGATACAGAAACAATGGCAAAATAAACCGGTTCATGGCCAATACTCTGCCCATACCAAACAAGCTGACGTAGACAAAAACCGCACCCATCAAACTTAGGTAACACTCAGTTAAAATTATTTCCACCGTTTGAAACTGTCACCACGCAAATTTCAATAATAATAATAATAATAATAATAATAATGATAATAATAATTGTTCTTTCGAGTACAGCTCACACCTTACGGAGGGCTTTATCTATGTAAAATATGTTTTTTTTTTCTTTAATTGGTCAGGAGAAAATGTCATGATGTCATTTCTGACCTTAGGTCCCTGGGCGGGACCCGGAAAGAAATGCATACATACCAGAAATCAAAGGGAATAAAACAATAATAATAATAACAAGAACAAGAACAATAATAATAACAAGGACCTTGAAATAGAAATCTCAAAAATGTGGCACATGGGATCATCAACAATTCCTGTTGTAGTTGGAGCCCTTGGACTGGTTGGAAAAGATTCCAGTAAGCTAATTGAAGGGATCCCTGGAAGTCCATGCCTCAAAGAGATACAAAAATTGTTCTGACAAGTACAGCCCACACTTTACGAAGGGCTTTATCTATGTAATTATTTTTTCATTTTATTTAATTTTTTTATTTTTATTTTTTTTGCAGTGGAAAGTGTCATGATGCCATTTCTAACCTTAGGTCCCTGGGCAGGACCCGGAAAGAAATGTGTAAACGCAGATATCAAAGGAAATAATAATAATAATAATAATAATAATAATAATAATAATAATAATAATAATAATAATAATAATAATAATAATAATAATACATTCTTCACATGCTTTTTAACAATAGAATTTCGTGTATACCATATTTACTTAAAAAAAGCAATTATTATTTATAAAAATTTGCCATTTTGACACAATGGTGAGACAAAAAATTATGACAACTTGTCTGTTGGTTATCCAAATGCATTTCGTCATGGACTATAAAATTTCTAAACTTTTACCTAGGGATCTGATGCCGGGATTTTAACAGCAGTTATTTTATCTGTGCTATAAGATATGTATTTCGACTAAATGAATTTATTGGGACTTATGGCCATATCACGTTGAAACATCGGTTCTCGTTAAACAACATCAAGCATGGTCAGTATTTAGATGAGTTTCAACATGGGAATACTAGCTGCTATACGCTTGCATGTATGGGTGGTATAATGGATAACGGCTCGTAATTGGAAATCAAGTTCGTTATAGTTTTACGCGCAAATACCGTTGGGAAAAGGTATTAATCTATTTTCTCCCCCAGCTATGGATTAATTAGTAGGACTTATATAAGTAAATCATTATTATCTCTCCACAAAATTCTTATTGTTTAATGACATTTTGTGGCTTTAAATAACCTACAAAAATCGTTAAAAATAAATCAATAAATCATTGAACTTATAGGTTCAGTATATCACATAAATACTCAATGAGACGTTGCCATCACAACAGAGTGAATTATTCTCTATGTTCTATTCATAGTGTTGGTCAACGTATTTCTTTTGGCTGGGATGAAAGCGCAGTATTTGTTATTTGAGAAGGAGGAAGGCACCAGGCCCAACTTTGCAGCAATGTCTTCCTTATTGCATTAAGTGAAGGGAAGTCGGTGTAATATCGTGAAAGTGGTCGTGGGGACTGGCCAGTTTTTGTCCTTGCTTCATATACATATGTATACGCATGGGCTCCCCACACGAAGAAAGACTTTGTGTCACAATCTAAGTTGGAAAGTCAGGGAAATATCTTATCGTAGAAGATAGTTGCTTTGAAGCAAAATACATAGTGTTTAATGACCTTTTGCTAAATGATACATGACAGTCTAATTCCCACAGCAAATGTTAAATGGCCGCTTTTATTTCCACCGTGTATCCTAGGACCATAATTTCCGCAGAATAACGACGCACGCATATTCTGCTATCCACTCAGAAGAAGAGACTCATCCATGTGCCCACTTGCACAGAATGTGACACAAGGTTGAGATTAAAGTGTAATTTCGGTAGCCGTTCAAAAAACTGATAAACTCCCCTCGGCATTTTCCCCTTTAGGTACTCAAATATTCTTATCTTTCCGCGACTTAAAGTTTCACGTGAACTCCCAGTTTGTTATGTGGCTGTCTCATAAGCTTCAGGCGGTTTAAGTGCAAGATAATCTTATATAGCCTCCGTTTATATATTATACAGGGTGTCCCAAAATAATGTATACACTCTTTGAATCTTTATAACTTATTCAATTTATGTATTTTGACTTGTAAATAAGATTAATACAAGAGAAAGATTACAAATTTAAAAATTTGAGAGTTAAATATACAAAAAAACATAGAAAATTAACTTTAATAAGATAAAAGCTACTTGGGGCAATGGCAGAGTGTTCATATAATGATGAGTTCCCATCAAGTGCTCAAACTGGTTGCCGTTCTGTACACTTTTCATATCTTGAAGAAATAGACCTACAAACGTCCAGTATCATTTCCTCTGGTATTTGAGCACATTCTTCTTCAATTGCTACTCTCATTTCAGCAATTGTTCCCGGTTTCCTGCTGTAAACTTTGTCTTTTAGAAACCCTCACAAAAAGAAATCCAAGGGGGTCAGATCTGGTGATCTAGGTGGGTATTTAACTCTCCCTCTTCTTCCAATCCATCTGTTTTGCATATTTTCATCTATATAAGTTCTCACATCATGGTAATATATTATTAACTATTAATATTTAAATAGTGTTTACATTATTTTGGGAGACCCTGTATTTACATATTATATTTTACATCGAACACTGTTCTTATATCGCCTGTATTTATTTTATTATACTATATATATATATATATATATATATATATATATATATATATATAGAGAGAGAGAGAGAGAGAGAGAGAGAGAGAAAGAGAGAGAGAGAACAATCAGATTAACAATCCACAATTCTTTAGAATTTATTGTTTTAAAAATATTTTATCATCGCGACACGGAAATTTCTGTTTCGGAACTGATAGTTAAAATTATTGTTCCATTTTCAAGCGATCTTGAATAACTTAGAAAAAATGATTTACTTTTGCAAACGAAGTAGTATTATATTGAAGAGTTTAAAATAGGTGGGGGAAGGAAATTTCAAAATTTTATTATGGGTGTTGTCATTTTTGTCGAATCTAAATACAGATCTAAGTTAAATTGAAAAAGTGAAAATGTAGGTTAGAGATTAGCTGTGGGTATGTAATGTTTTTTTTTGTTTTTTTTAAGCGTATCACCCCAAGCAAGGCTGGAGGCCACTATCACGCATGGGGTTACAGAAGGGTTGGAGGAAGAGCAGATAGGAGTGGTAAAGGAGAGGATGTGGAGAAAGAGAAAGACAGTGGGTCGATCAAGGCAAGGGGGTTACAGAAGATTTGGAGCGAGAGCAGATAGGAATGAAAGATGAAAGGATGTGGAGAAGGGAAGTGGATAGATCAAGGCAACTGGAGATGTCGATTGACGCTACACTTAAACCGTTGGAGATTGTATTTGTCAGGGAAACAGTAATAGGGAAGGAAGTTCCATAGGCTAGATGTGCGAGACATGAAGCTATTGGAGTAGAAGAGACGTCTACATCTAACAGTTTCCACGGTGAAGGGGTGGGAGCGGGATGCCAGCCTCGTAGGACGTTTAAATTCATGAGGCCTAGGGACAAGCGAAAGCAGCTCCTCGGAGCAATTACCGTGAAAGTACTTGTAAAAAAGGCAGAGCGAGGCAACATCGCGTCTGTGAGAGAGCGACTGCAAACGAGATGACAGATCAGGGCCAATCACATTGCATATCCGTCTCTGGATCTTATCAAGAACCCTGAGGCAAACAGCAGGGGCCTCAGACCATATATGGCAGCAATACTCCATGCAAGGGCGAATGGTCGATTTATAGACTTGGAGTAAGTTGTCTAGAATTGCCAGTCGTTTATTAAACGTGTCATCCTCACTTTCTTTGTTAGAATATTTATAAGATACACTGAAACACAAAGAGGTGCATGTATCGAGCCATGGGCTAATTTTGGCATTTTTCTATTTATGTTTTATACTTTAGGGTTGTCTTAAAGGGGCTTTTTATATGATTTAATCATTTTTATATGTATTTTTATACAATTAATTACAATGATCTAAAATTTAAGGGTACATTAAACATGGCAATATTGAAATTAAAATTTAGTGAATAAGATACACATTTTTTGTACAATTATATGTAATTAAATAATAGATATATGATTTTAAAATATAGATTTTTTTATAAAAATCCTATTAATTATGTTTTAATGTGAAAGTAACACAGTATCTACAAAAACAGTTAATTTGTTTCGTTTATTTAATAAATCTTTATTTTTAAGAAACTTAATATATAACTTTTCATGTAGACATAGAGGACATGGCTCATTTAATGACCTAAATGTTCTCGTATTTTTTTTAATAATTTCCATGTAACTGATTTTTTTGTTTCTTTTAAATGCCAAAAATATTTAGAGAGGGATATTTGGTTTCGATACCCATTGTTGTTGAAGGACGTAAGATGTTGGTACCATCTTAATTTGAAATGATTTTTTGTGCTACCAATATAAAATTTTTAATACCTGGATTTTCAGTAGATGAAATAGTACATTGGTAAACTATAGATTCTATAAAACATTTATTTTGCAAAGGACAATATATGATTTCTACAATTACATAATTTTTTCATTAATATTATTGATTTTCGTTCGGGAATCGCTATTATTATGATTTTGGTTTAAGTATTTAATTTTAGTGTATTTTTATTGAAAATCTTGCTAAGAGGATTTTTTCTTGGAAAGTGTTTTTCAATCAAAGCAAAAATATTTTGGCCTAACATACTATACTATTTGGTTAAAAGTAGGTGTGTACCAAATTATTTTTCTATTTATATTTTTCTATGGTTATTTTTATTATCCTTATTATATTTAATATCGGGTCATTTATAGCCACTATTCTTTAAAGCTTTATTATAAAAATTACAATGTTTGTAAAATATCTCTTCATTTGCAGAGTTTATACTAATTCGTTTCTCTATTGAAAAAGGTACATATTTTATTATTAGATGGGGGTGACTTGACTTCGGGGGGATATATAAAGGATTGGTATTTTGTTTCTTATATGGTTGGTATATATTTTTCATTAGGTCTAATGACACATCGAGGAAGTTTACCTTTTTTAATTTTGTATTAACAGTAACTTTTAAATTTAGATACTTAAATTCTCTATGTATTAGTTTTCTAATCTTGACAATTTTGAAGTTAGACTTTTAGATGGAGGGGTGATTTGACGTTCGAAGATTTATATTCTTCAAAGTTTTCTGAATTTAATTAAAAAATACAGAAATGTACATATTCGAGTTTTCAAGTTTTCTTAAAATTAAGGAAGTGGTGTAACAGATGTAAAAAGAAAATATTTTTACGATGATTTTCTAAAAAAACAAACATTTCTAAAAGTATTTCATCCATTTTTGAATGAGTTCTGTATTTCTGTATTTAACTATGAAGTATTTCTTAAAATTAAATACATTCAAATGTCTTATATTTTATTGATTTTTATGCACTTTTTAACGAAGATACGTCCAAAACCTGCATTGTTTTCTTCCCTAAAATTGAGTCTAAAAAAGAAAAAAAATAATAATCACAGCATGTCTCTCACTGTAAAAGAAAAAAAATGATTATATTTAAAAACTGAAAAGACAATATTTAGTGAAATACAGGGTGTCCATAAAGTTCGTGTACACTTTAAAAAAATTATAACTTTATCTGTATTTGCGATAGAAATAATCTGTAAAAAATGTTATAAAGTTTAATGTACCTAGTTTCAAGTATAGCTGAAACTAATGTGATTTCAGGCATTACTGTAAATCAGTTGGCAAATGTTTTCCGCGAACTGCAAAATCGTATTACCCTTTGTATTGCTAATGATGGAGGACACGTGGAAACTTAAATAAAATTTCAATAAAACCTTAAAAATATAGATTTACTTCTTTCGAATCCTTTCTACAAATTATTTCTATGGCAAATACAAATAAAGTTACAAATTTTTAAAGTGCACACAAAATTTATGGACACCCGAAAAATGTGAATGTGAATGTGAAAAAAAAAAAAGAAAATTAAAAATTTTGAAAATGCGGCGATGATGGCCGGTCAGTCAGAGAATTTGACACGAAATCAACACAATTTATGAGGCCAGATCCTTGCTATCAGGAGAAACAACTCTTAAAACACGTGATATTTCTGAATTGTGCCTCCGTAGTTTTGCCAGAAAAGTTTTTAATACATCTTTTGGCATATTAAAAATATTATTGTAAAAATAGAAACGCTCTGCAGAATGTAATAAGCTTTCAAATTTAAGATCTGTAAAAATAGATCTTTTAATAAGAGCATTTCCAGAGATACACATATTACTTAATTTTAAGATATTTAACTTTATCACATTTTGTATTTAAAATTGGAAAAAAGGAAACAATTCTTGTAAAAATTCATTTTTCATCAGAAAATATTTTGGCTTCAAACAATAATGTTCTTAATACATATTATTCATAAAAGCCATTAAATGCTTTTTTAATTAAATAATTTTTTTTAGTTTTATTGAGTTTTGTATTTTACAATTCAGAGTTAAAGTTTGTGTAGAAACGCTCCTCGATTTACCAACAAATTGATGATTTATATTCTTCTGCATTTAATTAAGTTATAAAAGTACACATATTCGAATTTTCGAGTTCTCATAAAATAAAGGAATGGGTGTGTAACAGATGTAAAAATTATTTTTACCATGATTTTCTAAAAAACAAACATTTCTAAAATTATTTAATTCATTTTTTTAATAAGTTCATTAAAATCCGACAATTATTTAATTTTTGCAAGAATTTCCAAATTAATGTTTTTCAACAGAAAAAAGCGCTAAAAAACTAATACTAAATATTACGCGAACTTTGACCTAAAAAAAAGGAAAAAAAAAGATTTCCAACCAAAATTTCGAACGTGCCAGAAAGGAATAAAAAATAATTAATATATACTTTGGGATTTCCTCTTATTAATAACATGAAGTTTCTCACGATAAAACTTTGTTTTTATTAAGTTTGGAGCCTTTTTTTTCTTCGCGATAAAACTTTGTTTTTAGTAAGTTTCTTTTTCCTTGATGCTATGATGTTTTTCGGCGAATTATTGAATATACCTAGTATAGTACCTAAGATTTACTAGCTTGAATGACAACCTATGATTGTACCAACTACGTTTGAAAGTACTTTCAGTACATCCTACGTACGTTTTATTTTGGCCATTAATATCTGTTACTTCTGCTTTATAGATTATTACGTTGGTTTTCCAAGTTCCATCTAATGGACACCTATTCTTATTTCTACAGTTGCATTAATTACTAGTGTTAAGTATATTTTGCTGTGTATTAGTTTTGAAATTTCTGGCATTTTGTCTATTTATTATTGTTTCTAAATAACTAGTGCAGCTGTAGCTTAATTTAATTGTGTTTTATTGAGATTTTTAAAGTAAAAAGCTGTACATGTTACTTTTACTTTATTTTTTTCAAACGTGTATTGAGCACTTTTTAATACCACCGTTTCCTGGTCTGCTTCAACTATGACTATAAACCTTTTATGCATTTTATATATATATATATATATATATATATATATATATATATATATATATATAATGCAATAATATATATATATATATATAATGCAATAATATATATATATATATATATAATGCAATAATATATATATATATATAATGCAATAATATATATATATATAATGCAATAATATATATATATATATAATGCAATAATATATATATATAATGCAATAATATATATATATATATGTATGTATATGTATATATATATATAATGCAATAATATATATATATATATGTATGTATATGTATATATATATATAATGCAATAATATATATATATATATATGTATATATATATATATAATGCAATAATATATATATATATATGTATATATATATATATATATAATGCAATAATATATATATATATATTATTTATTTATTATAATTTTTTCATATAGACAAAACCATTTTACTCACAACAAAGATGCAACTTGGTTTCAGTGCATTTTAACTGCACATCTACGGGTGAGGGTCGGAAATGTTTATGAATGGTTATAAAGTCATCGGATATATATATATATATATATATATATATATATATATATATATATATATATATATATATAATGCATAAAAGGTTTATAGTCAAAGTTGAAGCAGACCAGGAAACGGTGGTATATTAAACACTTTGTTGAATATGACAGACAAGGAATATTTAATTCATTTTTTATTTAGTTTCTTTGGCATTACTGGAAATAGTAAATAAAAAATAGTAAAAAAAATGTGTGTGACTGTGCATAAGTGTCTGTGTTTTTCTTTTACTATAAACGTTATTTTTAGTCGGTACACGTGATTGACTTTCTACCGATGTTTTCATTTTATGAAACAGTGAAATTAATATCACCCGGTCTAGATCGAGAAGACCTATTAAAGAAAAAAAAACAAAAGGGAGAAAGAAAGAAAATATGGAATGACCGAAAGAAAATAAAAGTAAAGAAAGAAAGTAAGAAAGAAAAGAAAAGAAAATATGGAATGACAGAAAGAAAAATAAAGAAAGAAAGAAAAAAGAAAAGAAGAAAGAAAAGAAAATATGGAATGACAGAAAGAAAATAAAATAAAAGTAAAGAAAGAAAGAAAAGAAAAGAAAAGAAAAAAGAATGAAAGAAAGAAAAGAAAATATGGAATAACCGAAAGAAAAAAAAGTAAAGAAAATATGCAAACACAGAAAAAAAAGAAAGAAAAGTAAAGAAAGAAAGAAAGAAAGAAAGAAAGAAAATATAGAATGGCGGAAAGAAAAGGAAGAAACAAAGGAAACAAGATAACAAGTTAGAAAATATGTTCTCGGTTTGAAACAATAAAGAAATAATTAAAAATAAAATAAAATAAATAAAAATAAAAGAAAGAAAAGTAAATAAATAAAGAAGTAAAAAGAAAGAAAGAAAAAAGAAAGAAAAAAAGAAAAAAAGAAAAGATAAGTTAGACAAATACGTTCGCGATTTAAAAATAAATAAATAAAAAACAGAATGGAAAGGAAAAAGTAAAATAAAAAAAACATATGCATAAGTCATTTACTTCTTTAATGATACAAAACAAAACTTACTGAATTTTAATTTAAAAAATACTTATGCCTCCTAAAAGTATGAAAAGTAACAGAAATGATGACGTCACTAAAAAAAATAATATTTTGTGCATTTTTAAGTCTTTAGAATATTTTTTATTTCCATTGAATATTTTTTCTAGCATTAAATTTGTTTTCATTTCTTTTTAATTTTATAATTCACACAAGAGATTTTACATTCCAGTGTTAATTGCTCTGGGAAGAAAATCTGTACTTTATATTCATACTTATTCCTAATGATTCAATTCTAAACCTCGGCTTCAATTAGCAATGAATAAATGAACGAGTTTTTTCTTTATTTTTGTTTGAAAAATATATTAATTTTGTTTTTTGTTTGTTTTTGTTTTTTCTTTTTCTTTTTTTCTTCTGGAATATGTCAACTGAAATTAGAGTTGTTACAAGAATGAGTTCAAAACAAAATCTCATCGGCCAGTCGAAAATCAGCAACACCTTATCTGCTTCGACAATTACATTGATTCAGTCAACAAAAATGAAAATAAAATCAGAGCATCTTCTGTGATGTTAAAACAGTTCGGTAGTCCTACATATTGACACACCTATGTCCACTGTTTGTACACCACGATATACGCTACTTTCGGGATAGATCGCTTTATCAGACAGTCGGGAGATGACGTGCAAAACTGTGAGGTAAAAGAAAACCAATTCGGAACCATGATTAGCAGCATCAAAGAAAGGAAACGCCGATCCTGCTTCATTTAAACAATAATTGCACACGGTCCCTTATAAATATGCCTATAAGTAATATAAAAAGTTATTCAATGTAAATTAGATGCAAAAGTAAAAGAGAAGAAAACTTAAATTGTATTTTTTTAGTCAACCAGTCAGGGATGATAACTTATACTATTTTCGAAATGAAAATTAGTCCACAGAGACCGAATAGCACTCACGTTGTGTAGCGATACATGAAACATTCAGTATTTAACTAAAATATCCATTCTTTTGATGAAATTATTTAATTTAACTTCAAATGGTATATGCAGTGTTTCTGTTTGTGAGAGCGCGCGCATGCGTACTCCTGTGCCTGTTTTTGTTTGAATGTATTAATTCAAAGTTTTTTGAAATGTGATGATTTTGAACCTAATTCAAATTATTAATAAATTTGTAGCAGGTCTTAATTTTAAAGTCTGCTTTTTTCATACATGTAATTCACTCATATTTTATCACTTTTTAAATGTTGATGCCCACTTGACTATATCAGTTAACTTCTTTTATGTATATTTATTTTAAAAATATAATCTTGATTTTCACATATTCAGTTGTTTGAAGTTTCAAACCTCCGATCAAATGTAATAATTTTTAGTCTGATCAACCACAAAAAATCGGATATCTTCTCCACTCTGTTGAAGAGTAAATGTTAGACAAGAATGAGCATTTCCAGTATAAGTAACTGGTATGTAATAGTTTTATGTCAGACTATAGTAAAATTGGTACATACTAAAATTAACTAGCCTATCCGTTTCGTTTTTACTTAATTTTACTTACAGGAAATTATAAATTCCTCAATCTTGTATACTTAAGAAACGTCCTCTTAGATTTTGGAAGTTATTTAAAGATAAAAGATAAATCAATTTATCCATTGTTCAGCATAATTAATTAACAGTTGAGGATAATTCCAAATACCTGAAAAAAAATTATCGAATTCCTGGAATATCGATTAAATTTTGGCTACTTTCAACTGGATCTGAATATATTGTTTTTACCTCACAGTGATTGATGAAATGTTTTATTAATATAAAATTTATTCCGTTCATGAAGTCTTCTGTTTATTAATTTTTCAGTATCTCCATTACAGATCTCTAAAAAATAAATTGTCGTATGCATTCATAATGCGAAGTCAGCTTTGTAGATACATGGGCGATACAGCTGCAGATTTGACATTGACGCCATAGTAGTTATAATTTTGACCGATTGTAGTGTCCATTGGTGGAGCAGGTTGGGACATGGACTGTGGAGGACGGAATCCAAGAATGTCATTAACTGTATGAGATGATGGCCAAGCCCTCATCATGCACGGTGTTACCGCGGACATTGCTCCCGGTTTTGTATTTAATGGTAAACCACCGGTTTGCGACGGATGTTGCGGAGTCGGTACAGTAGGCATAGCTTGAGCCGGGCACGTGTATGGATAGAACTGGTTATAGAGTGGCGCTGCTGTAGGATTTTTATCGTACTGTGGACTTGCTGGCTGGGTAGTGTTATTACTAGTGTTGTTATGGTTGCTGTTTCCGATTTTATTTCTAAGTATTCTACTGATTGAGCTGACAGAAGGAACGTTGTATTTGTCACAGACGGCATCAGCAAGTAGCTTATCTCTTATCTCCCACGCAAATATTCCAGGATCTTTTTCTTTATACATCTTAATGTGTCGTACGACATTCGGTGTAGTCACTCTGGGTTTACTTCCCCCAATAGCTCCTGGAAGTATTGAACCAGTCTCATTGTACCTTGCTAGTATCTTACTGACGCAGCCATGAGATACACGTAGCTGTCGACTGATATCACATGGTCTTACCCCCAGCTGAGCAAGTTCCACAATACGCAGTCGGATGGCATTTGGGAGTGGTCGACCATTCACGAATACGCCACCAAGCTGGTTGACTTCTCCAAATGTTTGTTCTGTAAAAAATAAAATAAATTTTAAAATGTATCAATGTATGAAAATTTATTATTGTTAAAAAATAAAAAAGGAAAGAAAAGAAAAAAGAAAAGAAAAGAAAAGAAAAAAGAAAAGAAAAGAAAAGAAGAGAAAAGAAGAGAGAAAAGAAGAGAGAAAAGAAAAGAGAAAAGAAAAGGAAAGAAAAGAAAAGAAAAAAGAAAAGGAAAGAAAAGAAAAGAAAAAAGAAAAGGAAAGAAAAGAAAAGAAAAGAAAAGAGAAAAGAAAAAGTAAAGAAAAGAAAAGAAAAAAGTAAAGAAAAGAAAAGAAAAAAGAAAAGAAAAGAAAAGAAAAGAAAAAAAGAAAAGAAGAGAAAAGAAAAGAAAAGAGAAAAGAAAAGAAAAAAGGAAAGAAGAGAGAAAAGAAGAGAGAAAAGAAAAGAGAAAAGAAAAGGAAAGAAAAGAAAAGAGAAAAGAAAAGAAAAAAGTAAGGAAAAGAAAAGAAAAGAAAAAAGTAAAGAAAAGAAAAGAAAAAAGAAAAGAAAAGAAAAAAGAAAAGAAAAAAAGAAAAAAGAAAAAGTAAAGAAAAGAAAAGAAAAAAGAAAAGAAAAAAAAGAAAAGAAAAGAAAAAAGAAAAGAAAAGAAAAAAGAAAAGAAAAAAGAAAAGAAAAGAAAAGAAAGAGAAAAGAAAAGCGAAAACTGTAAATATATACAAATTTTATAAAGAATAATGTTAATAAATTTGAACGATTCTTATATGAAAATGTAAAGAAAATATTGGTAGAAATTATTTTGCTTAAACGTAAAATTAAGAAAAAATAATTAAGAATAATTAGTGAAATTTTTACCAAAGAACAGATAAAAAAATCAGTTAAAGAATGTAAAGGAATTATAAAGTCGAAGAAAGAAAGTGAGAAAATGGTTATATATGTATAATATATCTATTATAAATTTATTCAACAGCCATATCAAAACATTACAACTACTACTATTATTACTATTACTACTACTACTACTACTACTACTACTACTACTACTAATAATAATAATAATAATAATAAAGATTGTAGATATAGTTAGCGTAAGACTTAGTCTCACGCCTTACTTTCAAATGATATTCGGACAAAGAAGATCACTTGAGACGTGAAACTGAGTCACCTCACACTTATATAATTTTTAACTACCCAGTAATCTTAAAAATTTAGGAAAATATTCACTGTAATCTAATGTTTTATTGAATTTTATGTACTTTGGCTTTAAATTTACTATAGCTACCGCTCTTATTTTTCGATAATGTCGTGTATGGACGTCTATATTTACAAAAATCGGCACGTTTATTGACAGATAGACAAGATATTCAAAATTCTAATTAAAATACTGGGGGTCAATGAATTGTAATAAGCTTTTCCATTTATGATTAATAAATATAGATTTTACTTAATAACGATATTATCTAACCCGTAAAAATTAATACAAAATTTTAAAAGATTTACAACTTTACAAATTATAGTAATTAAAAGAAAAAATGAAAACAATTCTTGTTAAAATTCATTAATCATTAATCACCAAAAATTATTTTTCTTAAAACAATAGTGTTCATAATATATTTTATTCATATAAAAAATTAAAAGCTTTTATTATTAAATAATGTCTTAGTTTTATAGCATATTTTTTATTTTCTGATTCAGAGCAGATTTTCGTTAAATTGGGAGTCCTGTTTTACAAAAGAATTGATGACTTAAATTCTCCATGGACTTCTACTTATAACTAATATAAACATTAAGCCTTATAAAAATGAATTTCTTGAAATTTCATAAATTAAATGTGAGTGGTAACAGATTTAAAAAAAGAAATGTTTTTATCAAGATTTAAAAAAACATTTTCTAAAATAATTTCATTCATTTGTAAATAAGTCCTGAAAGTTTCATTGATATCTGACAATTATCTGATTTTTGCAAGAATTTCCAAATCAATGTATTTTTCTTCGCTAAAGATCCTAAAATTTCCTATACTAAATTTTGGCCAGCCGTTGACGCAAGAAAAATAAAATTTTAACCAAAATTTCGAACGTTCAAAAAATGATAAAAAAAAATTTATATTTAAATTTTTCTTTTCTCTTAATAATAAAATAAAATATTTTGACGATAAAACTTTGTTTTTATTAAGTTTGGGGCTTGGTTTCAACATGGTATACTTATTTTTAGCGAATTTTTGGAGGTACACAGTGTCCAATTGTGGTTTATGCTGAATCTAAACTGAAGAAAACTGTTACAGTTTCTGGGAGAGAGTGCATAATATTGTGTGATCGCTAGTTTGAATAATGCCAGTACACTCAAACCCTCGGTCACGATGACTCGTCATTTCGCGCTAGCACAATCACCGACATCTCTCAACCTAATTTCAGTTCAAATACTTGAGTCAACCCTAGGTATGGTTACCAAAAGTTTTTGTACGCTGGAATCGTCTCTCTAAACCGATAACATCACCTTCCTTACAAATCGATTTTCGGCTACACTTTTAGCCATTATCAAGGATGTTGTTTATGTTTTTACATTTAACTGATTTTTTAGGTATATAACTAGAATTATAGGAATGTTTTATTTTCCAAACTTGGTCAGCACATTGATAGATAAAGAAAAATTCCGTACATTCAGTGAAAAGTGAAAAGTAAAAAGTAAAAATAAATAAAGCCATACTTGATAAAGGCTAAAAGTATTAACGAAAGCTCATGAACATACAAAACATTTGTACAATTTCTACATAATTTATATCCAGAAAAGAAAAAAAATTATAAGAACACAAGAAAAATTCAATAAAAACTTAACCATAGTAACTTGTCAGTCGTTTTTAACAAAACTTGTATATATATATGTATATTATGAAATGGATAAAGTCCGACAATTATTTTAAGACATTTTTATACTTAACATTCTTTTTATAGATACAAATATTTAAGTAAATGCTCTGTTTATAATAAAAAGTATTAAACAACATTTACCGGCTTGAATGTCCGAGAAATTTTCATAGAAAATATTCGTCCTCCAACAGGATTCGAACCTGTATCCTATACGGAACCGTCATATAGCCCTGACATGCCTTAATTTTTTTTTATTTTGAATACATGTTGTCGGTGTATAGTCTAGCTGATTTCATTTAGTTTCTTTTTCTTTACGTTTTTATCACTTTTGTTATTAAATATCCCACATTGTGGTGACAGAAGTTCTGCAAAGAAATATAAAACCTGGACGTAAACTTATTGCGAATGATCTAGCGATTAAGGCACTTTCTATACATTTCTGTCTTAGTAAATTACTGTTTCTTTTAATTAGAGTAGTATTTTTCAAATGAAAATTATGGTCAATCTCGTTAATGCATTGTGATGACAGAAGTTCAGCAAAGAAATATAAAACCTGGACGTAAACTTATTGCGAATGATCTAGCGATTAAGGCACTTTCTATACATTTCTGTCTTAGTAAATTACTGTTTCTTTTAATTAGAGTAGTATTTTTCAAATGAAAATTATGGTCAATCTCGTTAATGCATTGAGCGCATTGTAAAAGATCTATTTTGTGTTCATATAATATTTTATTTAAATTTTTTGGGTTCATCCTATTTAACAATTATTACAGCTGAGAAAGTAAATTACTTATTCAGATTTTAGCCTATTATTATTTTGTTTTGTATTAATTAAGTCTTTTATTGTTTTAGATGTATTTGTAACAAATTTTGTCAAGATTAAAAAATTCTTTTCAATTGTAGTTGTGTCAGAGATAGTGGGTAGAGCAATATATTTTTATTCGTTGGTTTTTGTCAGAAAGTTTTTTTCCAATTTTTCATAACTTTCCCTAAAAGTTATTTTTGATATATAAAATTTAAACAAAAATACATATGTATGTGTGTGTTTGCGTGTACATGTAGGTGCAAAAATGCATAACAGTTAAGTAAGTACTTCTTTATCGGCGCGGAACGTAAATTCGCAAAAACGATCTGCAATGCTGGTTCCTTTTGTTCACTTAATAGTAATACCTTTGAGAAAGGCATGAACGCATAAGTCCCTGTGGTCTGTCTTGAGGAAAAATGGTTTTGTATTGATATGCCACGATGGTTGATGGATTGATGAACAAAGGAGTGTGTGAGTAGACACTTGGGAAAACTAATTTACTTTAACTACATTCCCGCCAAACGAAAAGCTGTTGCCCAACTACTGATACTCACTCACACACACACACACACACACACACACACACACACAGAGTGTGCGTCTATATATACATACATATATATATATATATATATATATATATATATATATGTATATATATATATATATATATTTTAAGTAATGTAGGTATACATATGTTTAATTTTGTTTTTTCAAAGTACTGGTTATAATCTCTTGTATAAAGACCTTGCTAAATCAGAACAAAGGCTTTAAACAATGTATTATAACGGTCACTGTGAAACCAAACTAAAAGTGAAATTACATTACCAGGGAACACATAAATTCACGCCCGAGCCCGCGTGCACACACACATATAAGCATACATAAGTACGCTTATATATGATTAAAAGTAATAAATATTCAGCTTCATCAGTAATCATTTGTAAAAACTTTTTCATAAAGAAACGTATGAAGTTAAAATAAAAGCGAAACATTAAATTTTGTATTTATTCTTTATCTCTCTCTCTCTATATATATATATAAATACACGTACATATGTGTATATGTATATATATATATATATATATATATATATATATATATATATACACACATACACACACACACACACACACATATATAAATGAAAACAATAAATATATAATATATATATATAACTCTAATATATATATATATATATATATATATATATATATATATATATTATATAGATCAGTCAGTTATGTGCTCTGCATGATACACGATTAAGCGATCATGTATCTTTCGATATGTGACTGACGGGGCAGATTTCTTTCTGTGGTAGACCAGTTGCCATCCAAGTCTATAGAACTCGGAACGATAAAGAAGTACCCGGTTTGATCTGCTATTTACCATAGTTGGGAGTGGACAGAAGAAAGGTATTAGCACGTAAGTGAATGTGATTGATTCGACTGGAATTCGAATTCAGCTCATCGATTATTCAATCCGAGCTGCTATCCACCTCTTATATATATATATATATATATATATATATATATATATATATATATATATATACAGACACACATATATATAAATGGTAACAATAAATATATAATAACAATATATAATTCTAATTACAATTTATTATTTCCTTAGATGTTTTGAAACATACTCATTTCGTACAGGGTCCCAACCAGTGACCTAAGGTCAGAAATGCCATCATGACATTTTCCACTAAGCATTTTTTGAGGAAAAAAAGAAAACCTAAGATCACACATATTTTACATAGATAAAGCATAAGGTGTGGGCTGTACATGTGAGTACATTTTTTTGTATTCCTTTAAGGTATGAGCTACCAGGGATTCCGTTAATGAGTCTATTTGAATATTTTCTAATCAATCCGAGGGCTCCAACTACAACTCAAATTATTGATGTCCTCATGTACCACACTTTTCAGATTTCCACTTCAAGATCCTTGGATTTTGATAGTTTTTGTGAAGATCTTCAAAGATGCATTACAATCACCAAGGACTCTCATGTCAATAAGAAAGCACATTCTGTTTTTGTGATCTTGGGTATATCTTTAAGGCATGGGCTATCAGGAATCCCTTCAATGAGTCTATCAGAACCTTTTCCAATCAATCCGAGGGCTCCAACTACAACTCAAATTATTGATGTCCTCGTGTGCCACATTTTTGAGATTTCCACTTCAAGATCCTTGTATTTTGATAGGTTTTTGAAGATCTTCAAAGATACATTACAATCTGCAGGGACTGCCATGTCAATAAGAAAGCACATTCTGTTTTTGTGATCTTGGGTATTTCTTTAAGGCATGGGCTACCAGTAATCCCTTCAATGAGTCTATCAGAACCTTTTCCAATCAATCCGAGGGCTCCAACTACAACTCAAATTATTGATGTCCTCATGTGCCACATTTTTGAGATTTCCACTTCAAGATCCTTGTATTTTGATAGGTTTTTGAAGATCTTCAAAGATACATTACAATCTGCAAGGACTTCCATGTCAATAAGAAAGCACATTCTGTTTTTGGGATCTTGGGTATTTCTTTAAGGCATGGGCTACCAGTAATCCCTTCAATGAGTCTATCAGAACCTTTTCCAATCAATCCGAGGGCTCCAACTACAACTCAAATTATTGATGTCCTCATGTGCCACATTTTTAAGATTTCCACTTCAAGATCCTTGTATTTTGATAGTGTTTTTGAAGATCTTCAAAGATACATTACAATCTGCAAGGACTTCCATGTCAATAAGAAAGCACATAGTGTCTGCCGTCTCTGATCAAGATGTCTGGGTAATTAGCTTTGATTGTTTCGTCTGTAGATGTCGTAAAGTCCTATAAAATTGTTACAGGTCATATCTCTGTAACCGAGTCTGCGTAGTGTTCATTATTATTATTATTATTATTATTATTATTATTATTATTATTGTTATTATTACTACTACAACACTTAGGAAAAGAGCGTGATTTACGAAAATAAAAATAAAAGACAGTGTGTAATAATGTTTTCAACAGTATGCATGTCTGTTTTCAAGCCCTGTTGATGTATACAAGTATTGGAAAATATACAAAATACAAGTTTTAGTACAAACGTCGTTTGCCTTGAGAAAGACATTTGCACTGGCAATAAGCGAATGAAATCGCACACTTTTCTAAGTGCTGCAAGTTATTGAAAGTGTTACGTCAGTCATTTTGTTTATTATTATTATTATTATTATTATTATTATTATTATTATTATTATTATTATTATTATTATTATTATTATTTTATACCCTCTGGTTTCTGATGTGTACTCATTTCTTTCCGGGTCCCGACCAGAGATCTAAGGTCAGAAATAGTATCATAACATTTTCCACTGAACAGTTTTGAAAAAAAAAACTGTACATATTCTACATAAATAAAGCTCTTCATAAGGTGTGGATTGTACTTTTTAGTACAATTTTTTGTATTTCTTTAAAGCATGGGCTACAGTGATTCCGTCAATGAGTCTATTGAAATCTTTTCCAATCAATCACATTTTTGAGATTTCGATTTCAAGGTTTTGATCTTCAAAGATACATTGCAGTCTGCAGGGACTGCCGTGTCAATAAGGAGGTACACTTTGTCTTTGCTGTCTCTAATCACGACGTCAGGGCGATTAGCTTTGATTGTTCTGTCTGTGTATTGCAAAGTCCCATAAAATTGTTACATGTCCTATCTCCGTAACAGGGTCTGGATTCTGTTCATACCAATTTCTTGCAATTTCCTTTCCGTAAGTGTTGTAGATTTTCCAGTGCAGGTATTAGCCCACTCTGTCGCGCCGTGTTTTATATTCAGTGGGTGCCAATACTGCGCAACCTGATACAAGATGATCAATTGTTTATTAATATTATTTTTATTATTGTTATTATTATACAGTAATATAGCTTGACCTGAGTTCACTAGAGTGTTAAGCGCAGTACAGCTAAAGTCAGTCATTCAGTCCAGTGAAGGGATTCAAGTTATTTTTTCTTTTCTTTTTTTTAAAAAATATATTTGCTTATATGTAAAAGCGCAACCATAAATTATATATGTACTCAAATCATGACTTATAAATAATATTTGTACTCAAATCTTGACTTATTTATAAGTCATGATTTGAGTACAAATATTATTTATAATATTTGTACTCAAATCATGACTTATAAATAATATTTGTACTCAAATCATGACTTATAAATAATATTTGTACTCAAATCCAGATCTATAAAATAATACATGTACTGAAATCATTATTTATAAATAATATATGTACTCAAATCCTGATTTATAAATAATATATATACCCAAATTCTGATTTATAAATAATATATGTACTCAAATCCTGATGTATAAATATGTACTCAAATCATTATTTATAAATAATATATGTACTCAAATCATAACCTATAAATAGAATATGCACTCAAATTATAATCTATAAATAATATATGTAGTCAAAAAACATGTAAAAATTAAATAATATTAAATATAAAGTTTATTTATGTGTAAGTGACGTGATTTTGTGTTTGTTATGTAATGTGCTACTAAAATGCGTTTTCTCAACAAGAGAATAATCATCAGAACTAGTGGGATATATTTTTGCTGAGTAAATGCATGTGGAGTGCATGTGTATGTACAGACAACAAAACGTATACAACTATTACTACTACTACTACTACTACTACTACTACTACTACTACTACTACTACTACTAATAATAATAATAATAATATTGTATTCAAATATAATAATATTCAGTCTTCAAAGATAGAAACTACAGAAAACTGGATGATGGTTTGTGTCAAGGAACATGAAAGAAATAAGAAACTTTTTTAGTAATAAAGGAAGCCAACAAATTCAAAATGGAATCTTAAGTGGATGAAGAAGAGAAAATAAAATATAATGTGACTACTGCAGCGGCAAAGGCAAAGGCAAAAAAAGAAAAAAAAACTGAAAAGGAAGGCAAAAACAAATGCGATGGACCAAATGCAGAAACGATGGTAAGATAAGTCTCTTCATGATCAATACTCTGCCCATGCCAAAGAAGCTGACGAGGACAAACCTCGTACCCATTAGTGGTTACGTAGTAAAGGGTTAAAAACCGAAACTGAAGATTTTATTCTTACTGCACAAAACCATTCTTGCTAACTAAATATTATCAAGCAAACATACTGAAAAATTGCGTTGAGTCCAAATGTAGATTGTGATGAATATCTAAAAATAATTGACCATATTGCATCAGATTGCGCGGTATTTATATAAAACACGGTATGAGAGAGTGAACCAATAGCTGCAATGGGACTTTTCAATACACACAAACAGAACAATCAAACCTAGATCACAAGAACAGAATGTGCTTTTTTTTATTGATATGGAAATTCCTGCAGACTTATAATGTATCTTTGAAGATCTTCAAAAAACTATCAAAATACAAAGAAATTCACAAAAATGTAGCAAATGAAGGCAACACTAACTCCAGTTGTTTTGGGGCCCCTTGGGTTGATTGGAGAAGTTTCTGATATGCTCATTGGTAGCTCGTGCCTTAAAAAAGAAATACAAAACATTGTCCTCCCAAATACAGCTCACACCTTACGATGTTTTTTTTCTATGTAAAATAGGTTTGCTCTTAAGTCTATAGTACTTTGATTTGCTCACTGTTAAGGCTTGCCAGTGTGTTCGTGCAGCGTTACAATTTTCGTACGCTTCCTTGGAGTAACGTCCATCACAGACAATAGCCGTAGGACAACTAATCGACAGTCGAGACAATAGTGTCTAGGAGTGATGAAAATCTGATGCAATCATGGATGACGCAATATTTTTCAAGGCCAAACAAATTTCATCATACACCCCGAAAATAAATTCATATTATTGCACACCACTGCAAATGACCCAAACTGGGGAAAAAATAGAAACCGATTACACCCTGTCACTCCAGGGGGTCTAAAACTGACTGAATGGTGAAAGAAAGGAAACTAAAGCGGTGGTTTCACTTAATTTGCACAAGGGTGTAGCTAAGAAAACCGAGGATCGTTTGAATATGGAATATCATGATTGTAAAGTAAGGCGATTATATTGAGGACTTGAACCTTTATAAATTATCATTTTGAAATGCATTGTGTACTTCTATTACATTTGTTGTAATTAAAGAAGCACAGGCTTTAATTTTTTTACTAATCTTCGTATACTAACTGAATACTAATTGAATACTACCGTCCTATCTGGTCGGATGCTTCTACTATATATCTCGATATATAATGTTGAAACATCAGTTCTCGTAAGATCACCAAAGATAAGTAGCGCCGAGACTGGTCAGTACCAAGACGGGTCACCGCTTGGGAATAACAGATGATGTAAGCTTGGATGTACGGGTATTGTAATGGATAAAACCTCAGCAATGGAGAGCCGATTTCGAATTCCAGTCAGGTTTGTAATATTCATTTATGCGTAAATACATTTGGGAAAGGGGTGTGCATTTACTCCTTTTTTCCACTCCCCCTCAGCTATGGGTTAATTAATAGCGCTTGTAACAGTAAATCATTATCATCTTAAAAAAAATTCTTACAATCTAAAAATATTTTCTGCAAAATGTTGTAAAACACGAATCAATCAATCGAGATTCTTGACAAAATTCAATGAATGGTCTGTAATGTAATGAAAATGTTGCTAGAACAATACAACACTACTTGCCTTAGGTAGTCCCGCAGATTTAATAGGTAGTAATATTTAGTCCCCCCCCACCACCAACAAGGGCTACATGTGACACAAGGCCGGGTTTAATGTGGGTTTCCGAGCCTCGTCCGGGTTCCTTTCTGCCTGGAGGCAGCGAGTTCGACCAAATAACTAGACGTGGGGAGGTAGTATGAAATAATAATAATAATAATAATAAGAAGAAGAAGAAGAAGGAGAAGAAGAAGAAGAAGAAGAAGAAGAAGAAGAAGAAGAAGAAGAAGAAGAAGAAGAAGAAGAAGAAGAAGAAGAAATTAGCAATATTAAGGTTGGCAGATTTTAAATTTTAGGTAGCCTCTCTGTAAAAAATTAGATGTCATGTGCTAATGGGTTAAATCGATTCAGCATCCTAACTTAATAGGAGTTAATTAAACTAAATTAGTTATGAAACATAATTATTAAAGTTGTCCATGGTCGGAATCTTGAAATTATCCAGATATATCTTGATTTGGTATTATCTGTACTTTGAATCCACCCTTTAATCTATTTGGAGATTTCATTAATCAATCGATAAATCTTTTTATAGTAATACAGGATGTTACAAAACGCAAATGACGATTGGCAGAAAACGTAGACTTGTGAAATAGCAAGCAGGGAAATAGAACAACAAAATAATTTCGTAAATTCTTTTTCTACTGAATTTTTTTTATCAATTCACCCCAAGCAAGGTGATAATGTCACTATGATGCAAACGGCTACTGGGAGTGAAAGTGAATTAGAAGACTTTAGAAGGGATCAGAAACCCAATCCTAACAAATAAAGAAGGGATAAATCTCTAATCCTGTTCAAAAGACAAGGGAGGAGTGTGAACTGGACGATAGGTGAATCTATCTACAGAGTGTTCCAAAAGCCAAGCAACAACTGGCAGAAAATGTACATTTGTGAAATAGCAACCAGGGAAAATTTGCATGACATTATATTCCATAATTCGACCAATAAAATTTCTTAATAATATATAGTCATATACAAAACATGATTCCATTTGCTAAATAAATGTAGAATTTACAAGGTTATCAATGTTACTGCAACTTTTGGGACACCCTGTATTTTACGTGGTAATGGGCATTTCGGCTTGGAGTAATGATTGAGTCGATAGTTCGATCCTCACTTGGTGCTCCATATTTTCGGGCTTGTGCCACGTCTAAGCTACGCTTAGTAAATTTAGTAAATAGCAATATTTCATTTGCTGAAAAAGGAAAATACATTATAAAAGTAATATATCTATCCATATTTCTGAGATTTACACTATTTAC
>OZ038520.1:42634983-42642483 GCA_964036315.1 Acanthosepion esculentum
AAAATGGCTACTTTTGTCGTGATTTTATAACATATTTATGTTGTAATATTCAAATAAATAATTATATATATATATATATATATATATATATATATATATATATATATATATATATATATATATATGTATGTATATATGTATATGTATGTATATATATGTATAAATAATATAAATATAATATAAATATACTCGTTTGGAAAAACCTTAGGTGTTTTGACTTGTAAATGAACAAACCAATACCCAAGGAAAAATAAGGGATAAAAAAGAAAGAACTAAGAACATGAAATTGAGGCGAAAACAATCGTCCAGAATACAAGCTCAGAGTCCAAAGAAAAAAACCTCCAAAACAAGTAAAGCGAAATTAACGTTAATGTAAAGTGCTCAATACACTAAGTAGAGCAAATCTATGAACCTAAAGAGCCAGGTAAAACTTACCTAGTTTTTACCTACACGGATCGTCAGGGCAAGCTGAACCTTTATATATATATATATATATATATATATATATATATATATATATATAATGTGTGTGTATCTGTATGTGAGAGAGATAGATAGAAAGTGAGTGTTTAGACGGATTAATAAGTTCGCTATGACAGTTATTAAGGGAATTTTATCTGATATTTTCATTAGATAAGGTTCTATATACGTAATAGTGTTGGATCAAATGCATTGATAGTAAGAAAGAAGGTTATGCTGGAAAATAAATATTTGTTCTGTAAAATAAATGTTTTTTTCATTAAATTAAAGACATATGTAAATCAGATAATAGAATTTTATATAAACTTTCAAGTTTAAATCAATAATTATACAAAATATCAAATTATGAAAAATATATTAAAGTGAATAATATAAATGTTCATATTCACTTTTTTTTCTATTTTAATTGGAATTAAATGAATTGCTGATGCTGTGAATCCCATTCTATTAAATAAAAAATGTGGCGGACTGCTCAGGGTGTCAATTTGCCGGATGCAAGTGAACGTCTGATGGAGTGAGCCACTTATGTAGTGAGCCACTGATGTAGTGAGTCTCCTATACCAAGCAAAAATGCAATAAAAAAACCAACCAAGATAATTTTTTTAGTAATAAAATGGAATAAGAACTTTATAAAGTAACCTGCATACTATCAGTTACTCAAATCCAATGTGAGAGGTCGTTTTCAAAACTAAAGATTATAAAAGATTATAAAAAATACGATCAAGAAATTCGCTGTCTGAGAAGAATTTGAAACCATAAATGTTGTTATCCATTGAAAAGAAATTGTTAGATAAATTTGATGCAGAAATTATTGTGCTTCACCGAAGTTAAGCAACGTCGAACCTGGTCAGTTTCTAGATTGATGACCGCTTGGGAATACCAGATGCTGTAATCTTTGATGTGCAGGTAGTGTAATGGTTCGTAATTGTTAATCGGAGAGCAGTGTTCCAATTCCTGTGCGTTCGTTATACTCACTTATGCAGGGAAAGTTATGAATCCACCTCTTCTCCCCCAGCCATAGGTTAACTAGTAAGACTTATATCACTAAGTAATTACTATCTCCTAAAAAATTCTTACAAGCTAAAAAATATTTTCTGGCTTTAAATAACATGCAAAGGGTTGATAATCCGTAGAAAACGAATCAGCCAATAAAAAATCTGTTGTGTTTTTGAACTATCTACTAATGTGTAAATTTGTCAGTAAATTATTAAAAAACATCTATTAATTACTTAAAATTAAAAAAGAAGCATGACTAAAATATTCAATTATAACATTCTATGTTTATGTTTGGTAACTACCAGTAATATATACAGTACATATACACTGTAATTACTAAGAAATACATATATTCCACCAAAGATTTCAATTGAACCCTTTTTTCCTTATGTATTTTTTGAAAAATTTATTTATTCGTTATGAAAATTAAATGATAGCATTGTAATTGTGAATGGTCCTTCTTTGTAGTTCTGGAAGGGCAATCAATATTTTAAACTCACTCCAATACTGAATAAGAGAATTTGAAAGTATCAAACCCGACCATTAGAAATGTATGCTGCGGAACACAATCTTTCATAAAATGGGCCTTTTCTTTCCTTTATGACAGATATTATTAATATTATTTGAAAGACAATGCCCCCCCCCGCTGACATGGATTTTCAAAGATTAAAATTATTTACTGCAACTTGACAGTAATATAATTACTAATTGTAGATACGTTAAATTTATTATTTCACTAATCGAGTACTCACGCCAGTAGTAACTGCTGACTTACATTCGAAATTAAATAGCAGCAATATATGAAAGCTCCCTCATTCTGTCTTCAATTATTGAAGACAGAATGATGGAGCTTTGTCGTCTGGATTCATCCAGCTATCCTACTTATTTCTATTTCCTCCAATATCTTTTCTCTTCTCAGTTTCCACGTGATCCGATAAAAATTGACATCACTCTCACCTTTAGATAAATTACACAACTTCTACAGATTTTTGACAAAGTCAAGACACTTTTTTTTTTATTTTCACTTTATTTCAAATCTAATCTGTGGTTCTCTGCAGCAGCCAGATCCACTAATTGGCATATTTTATTCTTTTTCTTCACAAATGCTAGATTAAGCCTGGATCGGGTGATTTGTTAGTATTTCAAAGTGTGAAAGGATCACAGGATGTTCTGTAGTTGCGCAAATGAATATAAAATTCGTCATGATAGAGTGGGGCAATATTTTCACTGAACAATGTGCAAACACTTTGACCGGTACTGGGTGATGTTCATACCAGTGTTTATTAATATTATTTAAACAATGGTATGAACATTACCCAATACCGGTTAGAGAAATAGAAGACATCACAATTGTATGAGTTTGCCTTTCTAATTGATAGTAACATAACAAGCAAGGAATTTATAAAATCTAAGTATAAAGACCTGGAAATCAAAATAGAAAAAATGTAGAAATTGAAAACAAGAATGGTCCCTGTTATAGTTGATGTGCTTGGAATGATAACAAAAGGAACACAACAACACATTGAAAAAAATTCCTGGAAATCCCAGCTTAAGAGAAATACAAAAAATGAGGTGTTTAGAAATTGTACAATTATAGACATTAACAATGAACTATTTTAAATTACAAAATTGTATTTGGATTAAACGAAAATTACTTATAATATAATACATATTATTTATAATACATTCCTTCTTGCCGTCAATTTTGACGGCACGGGCACACTACTACTACTACTACTAATAATAATAATAATTGCGGTCAACTAACGAAAACTACAGATTTAGACTTTGATATCAACAGCAAGATTAAGGAACTAGACCAAGATGGTACATACAAAATCTTAGGAATTAATGAAGGAGACGGAATACAACATTCAATTAAGAAAAAGATCCGAAAAGCATATTATAGGAGAGTGCATTTGATACTAGAAAGCGAATTTAATAGGGTCAATAAAATGAAGGCTATCAGAACCATAGCTATACACGTGGTAACATACAGCTTCAACATTATTAAATCGAAGTTGAATGACATTGAGAGATTGGACGCCAAAACCAGAAAAATGTTTACCCAAATGAGGATGCACCACTCGTAATCAGATGTTGATAGGCTGTACATATCAAGAGCTTTAGGAGGCCGAGGTCTAATCCAACTTGAACTGACTCTGAAAGCTACAACAATCGGATTGGAAGCCTACCTCACAAAAACCAATGAACTTCTCCTACAAATAATAAAATACCAAATTCCTCCCATCGACAAAGAAGATGCACTCTTCAAGAAGCAGCTTGATATACTTGAAACCCTACCAACAAAAGACAATGCGAATACCTTCTACGCCAAACGAGTAAAACAGAAAACAAAACGACTTGGCCAAATGAAATTACAAAAATCCTGCATGACAAATACCAAAAACAGAACGAAAGAAGATGTGGAACAATAGAAAATATCAGTGGCTGTAGGGCATCGGGTTGAAATCTGAGACAGAAGGCCTAATTATTGCAGCCCAGGACCAAAGCTTCGCAACCAGATCCTATCACTTTCACATAAGTAGTGGCATATATGCATTGGAAGATATGCAAGAAGCACAAAATCGAAATCGCTGAAAGATGGTATGAGATACAGATATCCAAAATAACGATGTGACTATCCTCTGGGACATGCCATTTCAAACTGACAGGGAAATAAATCCAACAGACCTGATATTATCGTAAAAGACAAGAAATTCAGGAAGTGTATGCTTATAGCAGTATCATCTGTGAGAAACATCTCCATGAAATTTATCGAGAAATTGTCCAAATACAAGGACGTGGAGATCGAGATTAACAGGATGTGGGGAATGAAGAGTGAGACTGTACCAATAGTAATCGGAGCTGTGGGCATCGTAAGAAAAGGAATTTTACTAACAGTATCCCAGGTAATATCAATGTACAGGTTGCCCAGAAGATCGGCCTACTAGGAACATCCCATATACTAAGAAAAGTGCTATCAATTAAATAACAATTCTCCTATAGGGTGTAAGGGCCATAGTTTGGACCCGGCTCTACAGGATACAGATCAGGAATAATAATAATAATAATAATAATAATAATAATAATAATAATAATAATAATAATAATAATAATAATAATAATCGAAGTATAAAGAGCTGGAAATCGAAATAGAAAAAATGTGGAAATTGAAAACAAGTATAGTCCCGTCATAGTAGATGCGCTTGGAATAATAAAAAAGGAACACAACAATATATTTAAAAAAATCCCTGGAAATCCCAGCTTAAGAGAAATACAAAAATTCTCTTGATATGTACAGCCTACACACCAAGAACTTTGTCCATCTAACGATAATGATGTTATGTGAGTTAGAAAAACAAATTATGAAATGTAGCCATAGCAACACACCTTTACCTGCCTTACGTCTTCCAGCAGACTTGGTAAGTAGTGCGACCATAGCAGAAATCGAAATATAATATTATTATTATAATTATTATTATTATTAAGGTAAAAGGATTTATATTTTTTATACTTGTATGCAATTTTTAATAACTTGAACACAAACATACTGTCGAAATATTGTTAAACTGTTGTTTCTTTTTCTTTTCTTAAATCCTTCTCTAAATTTTGTAATAATAATAATAATAATAATAATAATAATGAAATGATGATAATGATGATGATTAAAATACAGATGAATACGAAAACCACAATTTGGATTTGTTAAGAATGAAGACAACTTTTTATTAATAATTTCAACCCAATCAAGATAATAAAACCACTAAGATGCAAGGGATTACTGAATATGAGAGAAGATGAAGAAAAAAAACATTGTTAAGGAGAGAGAACTAAAAAAGGAATGGAATTAAGAAGACAGAAGATAATGATTGACGTTGTATTTACATTTTTGAAGATCAAATTTGACTGGAATGCAAAACCCGGAAGAGACTTCCACAAACGAGTAGCGTGAGAGAAGAAACTGCTAACATAGAATTTACGGTTACACATAGCCATTTTAACTGCAAACTCTTGAGACCTTGCTGCCAATCTAGTACTGCACTTCAATTCATAGAGTCTAGGTACTATAGAGGAAAGTTTATCAAAACAATTACCTCGGAAATATAGATAAGGCACAGGGAAGCTACGTTACGTCGGTGGGAAAGTGACAGGTCAGGACCAGTAACATTACAGATTCTTCAAGGCAATAAAGCCACTAAAATGCAAGGGTTTACTGAGTGTTAAAGAATATGAAAAAAATACTATTAAGGAGAGAGAAGAATAAAAGAACTGGAATTGCGAAGACAGAAGATAAGGGTTAACACTGTATTTAGATCTTGGAAAATTAAAGGTGACTAGGAAGCTGGTAGAGAGTTCTACAGGCGAGAAGTGTGAGAGAAGAAATATCTAGGAATTATATATAGCAATTCCAACTGTAAGACGATGAGACCTTGCCGCCAATCTAGTACTATCTATGAATAGTGGAAGATTTAATGAAGTAGAAGGAAATGAATTACATTTATAACATCTAATAGTGGAAGATTTAATGAAGTAGAAGGAAATGAATGACATTTATAACATCTAATATCTAAGAAGAGGAGTGAAAATATTCGATTCAGTAGCAGAAACAGGGCCAAAGGATTAAATATCTGTGACGTATTCACTGTGTGATATTCGGAACTGTGTGAACTGCTGAAGGGATGAACTAAGAAATTTGGATCAAAGAATGTAGAAAGTAGAAAGTCTTATTACGACGTATGAGAAAATGACGTTGATAGGCTTATGCCATTAGATGTGAGGATTGTGTTATTAAGCGACAATGGGCAGTAATGAAATAATAATTATGACAACTAAAGTTGCAATAGATCTGACGGAAAGAGGAATAGACATGCAGTAAATTAAGCCAAAAAATATAAAGAAAAGAACACATCAAACATTTCAAGAGACAAATAAAATGACGTACAGATGAGACAACATAGATATAGTTCTGAAGAGGTCATTTGAAGAGAGAAACTGAATCCCTATTAAAGGCAGCCCAAAATAATATTAAAAGAAGAAATTATATTAATGCCAAGATTGAACGCAGCACCGTCGTAAATCTAGACTATCAATCATCTAAAATGCGTATTCAACAAATTGGCTCAGTAGGAGTTAAAAAAGAAAGAAAAAAAAAAGAAATAAGTATGACTGGGCGGGAAAAGTAATCCATTATGCACTGTGGAAGTAACTTGGATCTGGTCATGCAAACCAACGGTAAATGCACAAACCAAATTCCGTTTTAAAGGAAAAGAAATCTGTGAGTTGTTAGATTCAAATGGATCACTCAACACAGGCAATGAAAATTATATGTATGTATGGCTAACAAGCAAAGATTTTGTTAAATTGCAGATGTTGCCGTTCCAGGAGTTCATAGAGTAAAATTGAAAGAAAAATGATTTTTCCCAGCTTTTTTTCACATTCGTAAACGTAATTAATATATATATATATATATATATATATATATATATATATATATATATATATATATTTATGTATGTATATATATATATGTATGTATATATATATATGTATGTATATATATATATATATATGTATATATATATATATGTATATATATATATGTATATATATATATGTATATATATATGTATATATATATATATATGTATGTATATATATATATATATATATATGTATATATATATGTATATATATATGTATATATGTATATATATGTGTGTATATATATATGTATATATGTATATATATATATGTATATATATATATGTATATATGTATATATATATGTATATATGTATATATATATGTTTATATGTATATATATATGTATATATATATATGTATATATATATATACGTATATATGTATATGTATATATATATATGTATATATATATATATATATATGTATATATATATATATATGTATATATATATATATATATGTATATATATATATGTATATATATATATATATATATGTATATATATATATGTATATGTATATATATATATATACACA
>OZ038520.1:42647483-42657483 GCA_964036315.1 Acanthosepion esculentum
GGTTAACTCTTGCAGAGAATTAGAAAACCATGGAAGAAACAGGAAACACAATCCTAAGCAAGAAACAAAGGTTAATCCTCTACTCCTGTCCAAAATAACAGAAAGGTATTATTTAGGTAGTAAGAATTCTTTAAGACAAGTTTTATTAAACAATACCAACAACGTCTGTCTGACTGACTTTTTATTTAGTATTTCTAACTTCGTACTAAGTTGTTTTATGTCAGAATTATGCCAGTTCACTTACTGTATCCATCTGAGTACATTTGACTGTCACTGCAGTTGTTATCAAGAACTGCGGTTATTAGTTTTGCGTGTTATTGGAATTGATTAGCCAATTCCAGCGTTTCTTAGTTGGAACCAATTTCAAGTCACTTATAGGTACGACATCTACAAAAATCAAACTGAATTTATACACGCATTTTTTAAGTCGCCATGATGAGAGCTGTTACGACTTAACAGCACACTGCAAATCATCGTCAACAACTTTGCAAATACCTATTAGCAAACCTCAGTATACTCAGTATCCTGTATTAACTCACTAAGCTCTTCAAAGCTTTTTTACGGGAATGATAGAAATGTATTGATAGTTTTAATGGTAATGGTAGTATTAACCGTTTCCCTATAAGGAAACGTTTGACATTCATTGATCGAGCAGCCAGTACTGTTATCGGTTGAAATTTCTAAAATCTTTCTCTTAAAACAACTTCTCAGGAAAATAGGTTTGTCAAGTCCAGTAGCTGTTATCGCTCTTTCAAGTATTGATGGGTGTTTGCTTATCTCTTCTCAACCTCCGGATGAACATATCATTTGTCCTAAGAATAATTCAAATTTTATTTTATATTATATTCAATAATGCTAATGGTAATATTAGCCGTTTCCCTATAAGGAAACATTTGGCATTCATTGACTGAGCAGCCAGTACTGTTGTCGGTTAAAATTTCTAAAATCTTTCTCTTAAAACAATTTCTCAGGAAAATAGGTTTGTCAAGTCCAGTAGCTGTTATCGCTCTTTCAAGTATTGATGGGTGTTTGCTTATCTCTTCTCAACCTCCGGAGAGAACATATCATTTGTCCTAAGAATCATTCAAATTTTATTTTATATTATATTCAATAATGCTAATGGTAATATTAGCCGTTTCCCTATAAGGAAACATTTGGCATTCATTGACTGAGCAGCCAGTACTGTTGTCAGTTGAAATTTCTAAAATCTTTCTCTTAAAACAATTTCTCAGGAAAATAAGTTTGTCAAGTCCAGTAGCTGTTATCGCTCTTTCAAGTATTGATGGGTGTTTGCTTATCTCTTCTCAACCTCCGGATGAACATATCATTTGTCCTAAGAATCATTCAAATTTTATTTTATATTATATTCAATAATGCTAATGGTAATATTAGCCGTTTCCCTATAAGGAAACATTTGGCATTCATTGACTGAGCAGCCAGTACTGTTGTCAGTTGAAATTTCTAAAATCTTTCTCTTAAAACAATTTCTCAGGAAAATAGGTTTGTCAAGTCCAGTAGCTGTTATCGCTCTTTCAAGTATTGATGGGTGTTTGCTTATCTCTTCTCAACCTCCGGATGAACATATCATTTGTCCTAAGAATCATTCAAATTTTATTTTATATTATATTCAATAATGCTAATGGTAATATTAGCCGTTTCCCTATAAGGAAACATTTGGCATTCATTGACTGAGCAGCCAGTACTGTTGTCAGTTGAAATTTCTAAAATCTTTCTCTTAAAACAATTTCTCAGGAAAATAAGTTTGTCAAGTCCAGTAGCTGTTATCGCTCTTTCAAGTATTGATGGGTGTTTGCTTATCTCTTCTCAACCTCCGGATGAACATATCATTTGTCCTAAGAATCATTCAAATTTTATTTTATATTATATTCAATAATGCTAATGGTAATATTAGCCGTTTCCCTATAAGGAAACATTTGGCATTCATTGACTGAGCAGCCAGTACTGTTGTCAGTTGAAATTTCTAAAATCTTTCTCTTAAAACAATTTCTCAGGAAAATAAGTTTGTCAAGTCCAGTAGCTGTTATCGCTCTTTCAAGTATTGATGGGTGTTTGCTTATCTCTTCTCAACCTCCGGAGAGAACATATCATTTGTCCTAAGAATCATTCAAATTTTATTTTATATTATATTCAATAATGCTAATGGTAATATTAGCCGTTTCCCTATAAGGAAACATTTGGCATTCATTGACTGAGCAGCCAGTACTGTTGTCGGTTAAAATTTCTAAAATCTTTCTCTTAAAACAATTTCTCAGGAAAATAGGTTTGTCAAGTCCAGTAGCTGTTATCGCTCTTTCAAGTATTGATGGGTGTTTGCTTATCTCTTCTCAACCTCCGGATGAACATATCATTTGTCCTAAAAATCATTCAAATTTTATTTTATATTATATTCAATAATGCTAATGGTAATATTAGCCGTTTCCCTATAAGGAAACATTTGGCATTCATTGACTGAGCAGCCAGTACTGTTGTCGGTTAAAATTTCTAAAATCTTTCTCTTAAAACAATTTCTCAGGAAAATAGGTTTGTCAAGTCCAGTAGCTGTTATCGCTCTTTCAAGTATTGATGGGTGTTTGCTTATCTCTTCTCAACCTCCGGATGAACATATCATTTGTCCTAAAAATCATTCAAATTTTATTTTATATTATATTCAATAATGCTAATGGTAATATTAGCCGTTTCCCTATAAGGAAACATTTGGCATTCATTGACTGAGCAGCCAGTACTGTTGTCAGTCGAAATTTCTAAAATCTTTCTCTTAAAACAATTTCTCAGGAAAATAGGTTTGTCAAGTCCAGTAGCTGTTATCGCTCTTTCAAGTATTGATGGGTGTTTGCTTATCTCTTCTCAACCTCCGGATGAACATATCATTTGTCCTAAGAATCATTCAAATTTTATTTTATATTATATTCAATAATGCTAATGGTAATATTAGCCGTTTCCCTATAAGGAAACATTTGGCATTCATTGACTGAGCAGCCAGTACTGTTGTCGGTTGAAATTTCTAAAATCTTTCTCTTAAAACAATTTCTCAGGAAAATAGGTTTGTCAAGTCCAGTAGCTGTTATCGCTCTTTCAAGTATTGATGGGTGTTTGCTTATCTCTTCTCAACCTCCGGATGAACATATCATTTGTCCTAAGAATCATTCAAATTTTATTTTATATTATATTCAATAATGCTAATGGTAATATTAGCCGTTTCCCTATAAGGAAACTTTTGGCATTCATTGACTGAGCAGCCAATACTGTTGTCAGTTGAAATTTTTAAAATATTTATCTTAAAACACTTAAGTCCAGTACGTTTTAATGCGTTTCCCAGTGACGCTTGCTGTGCCCACACTATCTATCTATCTATCTATCTGAGTGGTTAGAACGTTCACATTCTGACCATGAGACATGGGTTCGAATCACACCATTGTCGATTTTTCAGGAAGGAAACTTCCTGATGTTATCTGACTGGAGTGGTCGATCCCAGCGTACGGCACCTGTGGAAAGAGCCCGAAAACCATAGCACGGTTTGATCCAAGCCCTTTGAGTGAAATTGGGTAGACGATGCTCCTAGAGGCCGCCGATAGCTGTGCTAGAACGAAGCCACAAGTCATCATGGCCGAGTACTTGTCTACTCAGCATAGTTTCAACATGAACAGCAGGTGGGCTCTGTGGGTATTGAATAAACACAATATATGTCTGAGCTAGCACCTGCAATAGACTTTGGATAACCGCCCTAATAGACGGGTATCCTCCATTACAAGTAGAGAGCATTACTATCTCTCTCTCTCTCTCTCTCTCTATATATATATATATATATATATATATATATATATAAGGTCATCCCATAAGTTCTGTCCGAATTTTGAATAAAGAAAACAAGTGACCAAATGTTACATTTAATTACAGATTCAATCAACAATGTATTTTCCCTGATTATCTATGATTCCTTCCATCTATTAACAAGCTTACTAATTCCATTACTGTAAAATTATTTTGGCTTTGATTTGAAGAACTCACAAATGTCAATTTTAACCTCTTCCTGTGTTACAAAAGCTGTTTCTTCCAAATGATTCTGTAAGCTACGAAACAAATGGTAGTCTGAAGGAGCAAGGTCGGGAGAATAAGGTGGATGAGGAATTTTCTCCCAACCAAGTTCTTCGATCTTTTGTGACGTGATTCTTGCTGTGTGTGGTCGCGCATTGTCCTGATGAAACATCACTCGTTTTCGATTCACTAGAGCAGGTTTTTTTTCCTCAAAGCTTGGTTCAAACGCTCTAATTGCTGACAGTATATTTGAGCATTAATTGTTGCATTAGGTGGTAAGAATTCAAAGTGGATTAATCCTTGGCAATCCCACCAGATTGAAAGAATAACCTTTTGCCAATGTAGTTCCCTTCTCGGCTTTGGCTGGGGTCCTTCCCCTTTACCAAGCCACTGTCTACGACGCTTAACATTTCGATAAAAGATCCATTTTTCGTCGCCAGTCACAAGTCTATCCAAAAAAGGTGAAACAAGTTGGCGAGAATGGAGAGAAGAGCAGATGTCAACTCGGGATTTGAGGTTGTTTTCAGACAATTCATGAGGCACCCATTTTCCAAGTTTAGGAACTTTTCCAAGTTGTTGAAGATGACGATGAACAGTTGTATGGTTTGAACTGAGAACCACTGCCAATTCCTCAACTGATAAAGCAGGATTTTCTTCAAGGGCTGCTTCAAGAAGCTTTTCATCAAACTCAACTGGTCATCTGGTTCGATCTTCATCTTCAAGGGTGAAATCTCCACTGAATTTTGTAAACCATCTTCTGCAAGTTCTTTCATTCACACATTCCTCTCCATAAACTGGGTGAATGTTTCTAGCCCCTTTGGCTGCTGAGTTTCCTTTCTTGAACTCATAAAGCATTATGTACCTCAAATGATTCTTGGGTACTTCCATGTTAGCAGGGTTTTAATCAAACAAAATTTAATTTTATTCTTCTATGAAATAAAGTTTGATCAGTTTAAATGCATCTAAACATAAAAATAATGTTCAGCTCCATTAGACATTATAAAATACTCTTTAAATTTCGTTCATTTTAACAAAAAGTTAAAATTCGGACAGAACTTATGGGATGACCTAATATATATATATATATATATATATATATATATATATATATATGCCGAATTCAATAATTGGATTAACTCTGATAGTATTATTAAATAAGGAACAAGTCGGGAAATCTTTATAAATTTAACATATTTCGATATTTATTGAGCTTCGTCAGAAAAATTTAAATGTGAAATGATGCAAAGGGTGGTAGCACCTGTTAGCATCCCGGATATGTCCTCACCTTTATTCTTGTTATCACAACATTTTGCCGGAGTGCAAAACAGCTGAAACCTTGTGATAATAACAATAAAGATGAGGACAATATTCTGAATATAAATAGTATAGTGTTTGTTTTATATTGCTTAATAATGTTTATTTTTTATTGCTTAATTCTCTATAAAATAATGTGTCCAAAGAGGAAATAAATTTATATGGTTAATGATGTTTTTTTTTATAATACCTATTATAATGCCCATTATACCTGTTAATACATTCGCTTTGATAATTAAGCATAAATATTCTTATGTATTTGATAATCTCTTTTCTTATTCGTATGATCATGTGTTATTAGTGATTACTGTGTCAATAGACTATGCTTTTTTCTTTTTGTTTTCAATGCATTTTGCCATTTATGCACTAAACTAAATCTTTCTTCGTCTGTACCAGAAAGTATCATTTTACATTTACGTCTTATAACTAGAAAGACTTTATACTAATTATATTTTTTCTTTAGTTGTAGACACTTCTTAGGAATGTCGAGTGTTATCAACATTATAAAATTCCCAACCATTAACACTACTACCATGACAACTTTTCAAACGTATTCAGCAGGCTTGTTTATTACGTATCTAGTCATCAGTTTTAAAAAGTTTAAATCACTGAAATAAAATCTCCTTTCGTTTTTTTGGTTAAAAAACACAAACATTTTCTTCATGAAATTTCTCATGTGTATGCATGTTTGGTGCCAGCTATAAACTAGCGTGAGGAGAAATATTTTAATTGTGTGTATATTCTTAAAAATAGTTTAGACTAAATATTATCTCTAATAATTATGACTTGTTTTAGTGATTGTAATTGCACAGACAAATGATATAATAGAGTTATAATTTTTGTTGGGCATATTTAACGTTTATATATTCGCATTACGCACTTGTGAAAATCTCCTCCGACTTCTTGCTTTAAAATCATGAAGTAAGTAAATATAACTTTCCTACCGCTGTAATATAGCTTTCTTGTGCTTTTTCTATAAATACTTTTATAGTAATAGCCTTGATGAACATTCCTCTTTAGTATCGAGACTTTATGAATTTAAGCATAGTACTAGATTTGGGGAGTCGGTTCCTCAAAGTAGCTGTTTGTGGAAGAAGCTGCTCGACTAAACCTTACATCTCACCAAAGTGTTTGTCAGTGTTAGGGAAGTGGATTTACCCCAACTATAAACAATATTAAAACACCATTACAAATATCATTCCCAGATTCATATCACGATATGATTTTATTAATTCCTTAGATTTATCATTTATTATAAAGTTTTAAAAAAAGGAAACCTCAAATTCCTCCCCATGTACACGTTGGTGAGTCATTGTTTCAATTTCGACCACGTGAGGTGATGCAAGAAACCTTTCAGTGTTGTAAAAAGTGTTGGAGAAAAAACAGATGCTAGGTCTGATAAAAAAGTATCAGGACTGGTGCTGTAAAAAGAAAACTACAACACATATCAAGTTGATAAGATAGATAGATAGGAAGGGAGGATAGATAGATAGATAGATAGATAGATATGAGCAGAATGAGATAGATAGATAGATAGATAGATATGAGCAGAATGAGATAGATAGATAGATAGATAGATAGATAGGAAGGATAGATAGATAGATAGATAGGAAGGATAGATAGATAGATAGATAGATAGGAAGGAAGGATAGATAGATAGATAGATAGATAGATAGATAGATATGTACAGACTGCGATAGATAGAGAAATAGACAATGAACTGTCTGAGATAAATAAATAGATAGATAGATAGATAGATAGATAGATAGACAGGAAGGAAAAGTCTGACAAAGATAGGTAGATAGATAGATAGATAGATAGATAGATAGATAGATAGACAGGAAGGAAAAGTCTGACAAAGATAGGTAGATAGATAGATAGATAGATAGATAGATAGATAGATAGATAGATAGATAGATAGATAGATAGATAGATAGGAACTCTAAAAATCACTTTTAAAAAATAAGAACACTTCTGTGTAAAATTATTCCGTCTGGTGATCCTGCTATATATTTAGAAATTGTTGGTAAAATCTGAAGAAGAATCTGCAATGTTATTGGTCCTGACCTGGCATCTCGGCTTCAGTCATTTTCCCACTACCGTAATTTAAGCATTCTGTACTCCACCTTAATAATGTTTGATTTATCTAATATTCTTTCATTTTAACCCCTTCCGTTTTAGTAGCTTTATTGCCTTGCTTGGGGAGAAATGATTAAAAAATTTTTAAAAATGAATGATATTTAAAATATATTTATAATTATACTGCATAGAGAAGAGTCGTCCGAGAAAAGGAAGAACTTTCACCTGTACGAATGTGTTAGCGTATTTTCTTATTTCATTGCATGTCAACAGAATTTTCTGCCTGTGGCTAATAAATATGAACATAGATATACTTATATTTAGCGAGACGAAAGGACTAAACATCAATTGTAAGAAGATTGTGGAGAGCTTGTTACACTCATTGAGCTTTCCATACAATCATTATTTCTTTCACCGTTATCAACAGGACAGAGCAAAGTAAGCTGATAGAAGGCTTAAAGAAAATGTAGGTCAGAAATGACGTAAATTTACTCGTGGATATCGCATTATGCTCGAATGACATCGATGTCGGTGTGTTTGTGTAACGTCAGAATCGTAGGTAGTGATACGTCGAAGGATACCAAATGAAATGAAGTAATATCACGTGACGTAACAAATCGAAACTGTGTTACTTCATATCCCGATGTAACGTTAACACTTTAATTAGGATCACCCCACCCCCATTTCCTGATACATAATATTTATTTTTTTAGACATTTTTTTTATGTTTATACGTTCTTTTCATAGATACAAATATTTAAGTAAATGCTCTGTTTATAATAAACAGTATTAACAACATTTACCGGCCTGAATGTCCCAGAAATTTCCATTTTTCAAACATGCATCCTCCAACAGGAATCGAACCTGTATCCTATACGGAACCGTCATATAGCCTGACATTTGATAGAGCCACAGAGGAGCGTTTCGGTTAGCAAGGTCCATTTTACTTTTTTTAAACCACAATTCTCCATGATTTTCTCTCGTACATTCATATCTGCTTGATGCGTATCCAAATGTAAACAAATGATGTCACACATTGTGAAATGGACAAAGGCCAACAATTATTTTTTAAGACATTTTTTGTTTATACGTTCTTTTTATAGATACAAATATTTAAGTAAATGCTTTGTTTATAATAAACAATATTAACAACAGTAAAATCGACCTTGCTAACCGAATCGATCCTCTGTGGCTCAGTCGGTAAAACCACGTCAGACTATTTGGACATTCAGGTCGGTAAATGTTGTTAATTCTGTTTATTATACACAGAGCATTTACTTAAATATTTGTATCTATAAAAAGAACGTATAAACATAAAAAATGTCTGTAAAAGAAAAAAAATATGAGAAAAATAATAAAAGGTAATGAAAAATTGTAAATATCGACAAATTTTTACATGTAGCTTCCCTGTGAGTATGTAGTAATTTGGTAAATGTAGGATTGGGTGAGTTCTTTTAGTGAATGAGTAAATTGTAAGAAATGAATGGGTCGCGAATCAGATTAGCTAGGTTTAGGATAGTCAATGGCGACCAGACTCACCCCACTTCCCTTTGGCCTTGTACCAAAATTGTACGTAAAAATACAATAAATATACAGTCTTTAAGAAATAGAAACGTGGTTCTACAGAAGGGTGCTGATAATACAATAGACTGAACACGTGATCAATGACGAAGTGTTAGAGAAAATGGAAACAAAAAAGGACACATACTTAACATCAGAAAGATGCAGTTGAAATTTCTCGGTAAATAATGAGGAAAGAGAACTTGGAAAAATTGACACTCAAAAGACATTGAAGGTAAAATGGACAGAGGAAAGCCGCACATAACCAACTTGTGTAAATGGCCGAACAAGGATTAGGAGATATAACAAAGAGACAAACTTTACTAAGGTCTACAAAGGAGAGGAAGTTATGGAGAGCCATGATCACCCACGTCCTGAAGGTGCACGACACCTAGAAGAAGAAGAACGGGCTTGTGTGAATGTTTGGAAGAACAGGGATTAGGAGATATAGCAAAAAGACAAACTTTACTAAGGGTTACGAAGGAGAGGAAGTTATGGAGAGCCATGATCACTCACATCCTAAAGGGACGAGACACACACAAAAAAAGAAGAACGGGCTTGTGTGAATGGTTGGCAGAACAGGGATTAGGAGATATAAAAAAAAACGACTAAGGGCTACAAAGGAGAGTAAGCTATGGAGAGCCATGATCCCCCACGTCCTGAAGGTGCACGGCACATAGAAAAACAACGGGCTTGTGTAAATGGCCGGCAGAACAGAGATTAGGAGATATAACAAAAAGACAAACTTTACTAAGGACTACAAAGGAGAGAGTCATGACCGCCCATATCTTGCAGTGGCGTGGCACATAGAATGATAACAGTATTATTTACCTTTATGTAAGGAAGTATTTCCTGAAGTTGATGAACATTCTGCAAAAAATCTTACACTATACAAACAAAATTTGTGAAATTGCTTAGCCGACCCTCATCTGACAACCGCCTTCAGTAACCCTCTACCTTAAGTTGCTTTTGTACAGGGTGAATTAATTGGCTG
>OZ038520.1:42662483-42697483 GCA_964036315.1 Acanthosepion esculentum
TAAAATGAATATACATCAAAATGGTAATTTTCTTTCTTTCTTTCTTTCTTTCTTTCTTTCTTTCTTTCTTTCTTTCTTTCTTTCATAAGGATACTAAGAAGCTTGTTCGTAATTACGAGAGGTTCCTATTTAAAATAAGTAGACAAAACTTGCCTATATTATTTTATTTTTTATTATATATATATATATATATATATATATATATATAAACATACATTTGTAACACATAAGTAGTTATATATACATGTTTATATATAAACATATATTCATATATATATATAGATAGATGCATTTATATGTACGTGTGCGCGTATATGTGTACATGTTTTTGTACCAATGCATTCAAAAACACTCAAAACTGTGCTAACACAGACATTATTGGCACGCATATATATATATATATATATCTATATATATATTTGTGTGTGTGTGTGTGCTAGTAGACATACATACATAACTCCATGTGTAACTAGCGTATTTATGGTTTCATGCATATTCATATGTACATATTAAGTTGATAAATGCAAACTTACATAAAAATTACCCGTTAGTAAGTCATACACAAAAAATTAGTATACACAGATACTAAACACTCAAACAGCAGCCGCTAAAACGCACTTACACATATACTAGTATGTTGCACCCACACATACCCATACATATGCACATACACAAGGGTATCTACTCACACATCCTCATTCCCTCCTAACCCTGACTGCTGTAGCTTGTAATTATCAGTAGAGCGTAGATCCGAGACGGTTAGAGAGTTAAATCGTCTACACTTCGCTCCAGTCTTTTTCAACCTAAGATGTGAGGTCGAACGCGAGGTCTATTCTTATTGGGTGTATCAAGTGCGTTATGAAGTAAAGGTCGTTATCTTGAAGAATGTATGAGGGAGTGATTCTATTTCAGTTTGATAGGAAGCCGTATATTCGAAACTTTGTCTCTTTAGTTTGCTATGTTGTTGGATAAAGAAGATATCCATATAAACCCCCGATACATAGACCCAAAATATACGTCTATATTATACAGTACACGACGACATTTTTCTCACAATTATCTTGAATAGTAATGCATAGAAAAGTATGTATGTAGGTATGTTCATGTACACACACACACACACACACACACACACACACACACACACACACACACACACACAGATACATACACTGATTTGGTTGCAAATATAAAATGATTAAAATGCACACCTTGTGTATACATAAAAATTTTAAAATATGAAATAGATAACTGTATCGTCACCGAATAAATGATCTTAATACCAGGCTGCTCTAGTTCCCTCTGTATTCCATCAGTTAGAAGTAAGTTCCACTGGAACAGCTTGTTCCCGCGAACCACTGCCCAGGAGAACAGACACCCAAGAGGATGTTTCCCCATTCACTATAATCTTAACCTGTTCAAGTCTAGAGTTAACCCTTATCTTCCCCTCCTATCCATATAAACTACCCATTAGTGAGAATTAAGTAACACTCAAACAGCTTCTTCCCGCGAACCACTGCCCAGGGGAACAGACTCCCAAGAGGATGTTTCCCCAATCACTACAATCTTAACCTGTTCATGTCTAGAGTTAACCGTTATCTTCCCCTCCTATCCATATAAACTACCCATTAGTGAGAATTAAGTAACACTCAAACAGCTTCTTCCCGCGAACCACTGCCCAGGGGAACAGACTCCCAAGAGGTTGTTTCCCCAATCACTACAATCTTAACCTGTTCAAGTCTCGAATTAACCGTTATCTTCCTCTGCTATCTATATAAACCACCCCTTAACGTAACCCTCTACATCGTGGCACTTGGTCCTTGTACAGGGTGAACCTTAATGTCAAAGAAAGGAATGAATAAATAAATAAATACATCTAATTACTATTCTGTAGTATTCTAAATTTATTCAAAGAGAATGTACATTTTGGTGTGTATTTGTATGTCTGAATTCATGCTGCCTAGGGTTCGATTTCAGCCTGAAGTTTCCTTGGTTTTCTGTTTTATACACATTTCCTTCCGGGTCCCAACCAGAGACCAAAAGTCAGAAATTGACTTCATGGTATTTTTTACTGATCAATTTTTGTAAAAAAATAAAAACACCCCCAAACCCGAAGATCACACACATTTTACATAGATAAAGCCCTTCGTAAAGTCTGGGCTGTACTTGAGAGTTCAATGTTTTTAAATTTCTTTAAGACATCGTCTAGCAGGGCTTCCTTCACTGAGTCTATCGGATTCTTTTCCCATCAGTCCGAAGGCTCCAACAATTATAACTGGAATTGTTAATATCCTCATGTGTCACATTTTTGAGATTTCGATTTCAAGGTCCTTTTGTATTTTTTTGAAGATCTTCAAAGATACATTGCAGCCTGCAGGGGATGTCATGTCAATAAAGAGGCATATTTTGTTTTTGCGGTCAATAATAACGATGTCAGGACAATTAGCAATTAATTACAGTCCTATCTCCGTAACCGGCTCTAGGTGGTGTTCATATCAATTTCTTTCAGTTTTCTTTCCGTAAGTGTTGCAGATTTTCCAGAAATCAAAAGGAAATAAAATCAAAGAAAATAAAACAACAATAATAATAATATGAAACTGTAATCAGGTAAGGCATAGAATCAAAGCCCATTGTAACACGCCTTTAGAAATCGGCCTTACAAGGAACTACCAACATTCTGCGAAACATGCTTTATGTCTAATGTCAAAGTAACTTGATAGAGAGGATCAACAATGTAATCCAGTATATTTACTATATAACAATGCTCTGCAAAGTAAACAAAAACACCTCTATTACCACTACAAACAACAAAAAACAACAACAACAATAATAACAATAATAATAGTAAATACAATAATAATAATAATAATAATAATAATAATAATAATATAGGAGAATCTTTGGGCCTGATAAAGAAAAGAACTAAAGAACAGAATCCTGGCACACCATCTCCCCAGGAAACAAAAAAAATAATTATAACAAGGACAGCCCATATCTTGTTAAGAGTTTTGTTTATTTAATTTATTTTTTGTTGCTAGCTGTCTTTTGTTTAATTAAGTGGAAGTAACAAAAAATCTCATCCTTCACTTCGGCATAGCGCATTGGTTATGACCCAGTAATTATAAACAAAATGCAGGACAAAAGAAACATTTTAAAATAATAATAATAATAATAATAACAACATGAATCTGTAACCTAGAAATGCTTGGAATCAAGACACATTTTTCAAGATTGCAGAAATCGATATTTCTATAAACTCTTAACATCCTGCGATTAATGCACTTTGTCTGGGGTCAAAGCGACTTCACAGAGAGAACCAATAATGTAATGTCTCTAGTATTACTGAATATTATCCAAAATAAATAATAATAATAATAATAATAATAATAATAATAATAATAATAATAATAATAATAATAATGATGTCATATAAATATTAACCATTTTTGATTGTTGCTGTGCATTAAAGGGAATTCGCACATGTGAATCAAAAAGGAACATTTATTATTAGGCATCGGTTTTAAGGCACTATATAAATATTTATATATAATGTGTGTGTGGTGTGTATGTTTTTCCTGATTTAATATTTGGGGACTACTAAAATGTTTTCGGCCCAACCACCACTCCCAAAAATGTAAAATAAATTCAGATGTTTGGTCATTTATTCTGAATTTTGGGAACTGGGTTGTGCCAGGAACTTTTCATCACACTTCATACACACACACACACACACACACACACACATATATATATGTGTACACACACACACACATATATATATGTACACAACACACATACATATATATATATATGTACACACACATACATATATATATATGTACACACACACACATACACATATATATATATGTACACACACACACATATATATATATATGTACACACACACACACACACACATATATATATATATAAGCGACAGAACAGACCGAGTTAAACTATGGTTCGTAGCATTTACTTTTTAAAAAATGCTACAAATAAAGTACATCAAAATATTATATCATAATATAATATAATATATATATATATATATATATATATATATATATATATATATATATATATATATATATATGTTTCCGTTTCTGTAAATAATGTTTAGTAAAGCAATTGAACTTCTCACTACCTGAAGAAACCATTTATTGGTAAAAACCGAGGTAGCAGAAATGGTTGTAATGTTTATTTTAAATATAACACACACACACACACACACACACACACATATATATATATATATATATATATATATATATATATATATATATATATATATATATATATATATATATATATATATATATATATATAGGCAGCATATCTTCATTCAAGCGTGTTTCTTTGAATAGAATACAGATATTTATTTTTATACTAATCCTTTCTTTTTGTTTAATCAATTTCTTGATGTTAACATGAAATTCATCAAGGAAGACGTTGTAGTTTTTCTAATCCACATACTTTCGATATTTTCCAAGATATTCTTCAAGGGTAGACAGATGGGTAGATATAGAAAGATATATATATATATATATATATATATATATATATATATATATATATATATATATATATATATTGAGATAGTCAGATAGATAGATATGATCAGATTTAGATAGATAGATAGATATGACCAGATTTAGATAGATAGATAGATAGATAGATAGATAGATAGATAGATAGATAGATAGATAGATAGATAGATAGATATGACAAGATTTAGATAAATAGATAGATAGATATAAACTGGGAGTACTAAAATACATACATACATACATACATACATATATATACATACGTACGTACATACATACAGGTATTCATTGCATAGATTTTTTTTCATTATTTAATAGATATTTCAATATATAATTTCGTTAGCGCATAAATATTTGCCAGTACGAACTTTCACATATATCCATGCACAATTCTTGTTTGGTAGGAAACATACAGCTTAGAATAAATAAAACTACTAAATTACATATGTAGATATTCACACATAGACATAATATTTATACACGATCTTATACATGTACATGACATGACATGAAGTTGAATTTCATATTTCTATGCCTGTGCCTGGCCTCTGTGTATGTGTGTGCGCGTCGACTGCTTAAATTGTCTTCTAGATGATATTTCTGGGAAAGAATGACGAATTGTAAACGAGAAAGAATAAAAAGAAATAATGAAAACAGTGAAGGAATAAAAATGTAATTAGAAGAAAGAAGAATAGACAAAAAAATAAGAGTAAACAGTACGAAATGTTCATAGAGCCTTAATTTAGTCGCAATCAAATAATTATTTATTTTATTTTATTTTCGAATTGTTTCTATCTACTTTAGGTATCAAACGTTTTAAACGTTCATGGTTGTAGAAATAACATTCATGTGAACTACATTTAGTTTTCTCTTGCAGAAGACTAAATAAAAAAACAAACTAAAAAACGAAGAAATAGAATGATTCATTTGTTGCCTCTTCCAAGTATTGAAGGATCGTCTGTCTTAAAGGCAGTATCTGAAAATTTTAAATAATAGAAACAAGGGTATAGAAGGATTTACTTGTTGATTTTTCCAATTACTGAAAACTTATGAGTCTTAAAAGCAGAATCCGAAAACTTGAATAAAATACTTGGAATACTTGGAAGAGGCAACAAGTGAATCATTCTATTTCTCGGTTTCCGAAACGGAGAAATAGAATAATTCACTTGTTGCTTCTTCCAAGTATTGAAGGTATGTCTCTCTTAAAAGCAGTATAGGAAAATCTAAATAAAAAAAGGAATAGCAGAATTCATTTGTTGCATCTTTGAATTGTTCTTGACTTTCTGGTGTAAATATCCGAATACCTGAACTAAATAAAGGAATAGAAAGATTCAGTCGTGGAATCTTCCAATTCTTGAAGGCTTGTGTGTCTGAAAGCGGTCTATGAAAACCTGAACTAAATAAAAGAAACGAAGGAAAGGGAATATACACTTATTGCCACTCCATTTTATTGAAGTTTTTTTTTCCGTTTGGAAAGCAATATTTGAACTCCTGAAGTGTTATCCAAGCTTGGACGTTAGCTTCCGACCCTTGTAAGAAAGATGAAACTATATTTACGACGAGTGGTGGCCCAAACTTAAAGGGGAAAATATTTTCAGGATGATATTAAATTATTTTCCACTTTAAAGTCTTACAAAGTGAAAGTGGAATCTAAGGGCAAATATTAACATGAAAATATCTTCAATCGTCTTCGTAAGTTTTTTTTGTGTTTTTATGGATTATAAAAAAGAATAGGTTCTGTAGCTTTCATTATAATACCTAGAGGCAATACAGGTGTATTAATGAATACCTGAAATGTTGTCAGCTAAACTAAAAAAAAAAATTCTTCACCCACAAGGAATTTGATGTTTGATCATTTGTGACGTGTGTTGTAAGGTTTTGCAACAAGTACCTTTCTCGCAATTCTTCGTACACATTCACAACTATATATATATATATATATATGTATATATATATATATATATATATATATATATATATATATATATATATATATATAGAGAGAGAGAGAGAGAGAGAGAGTCCAAGAATTGGAAGATTCCACGACTGAATCTTTCTATTCCTTTATTTAGTTCAGGTTTTCGGATATTTACACCAGAAAGTCAAGAACAATTCAAAGATGCAACAAATGAATTCTGCTATTCCTGTTCCGACCAAAATAATAGTAAGAACAAACCACAACATCTCACCCCAAAATTCAACAAATAGATTTAATCAATGGCAAATAAACAAATATATAAGATAAAAAATAAAAATGAAAATAAATAAAAACAAGCAAAACAATTTGACCCAAATAAATAAGCAAACATCCGACTTCCGGTAAATGACCGCCATAATAGACTACCAACAATAAACTATATAAACAAATTTTTACTACGTTAACAAAAAACACCGATCAAAATAAAAAATAAATAAATAAATATATAAGATAAAAAATAAAAATAAAATTAAAAAAACACAAAAAACCATCAAAATAATTTGACATAAATAAATGAACAAATAAGCGACTTCCGGTAAAAGTAACCGCCAAAATAGACTACCCATAATGCACCACTGACCCTTATATATAAATAGCCGAGAAAAATAACAGATTCATTTTTTGTTTCTGTTTTTTTTTTTTGTTTCAAAAAACGGTCAAGATATGTCCATGTTCAAAGTTAATATTATTAAGTGTTGGTTTGTTTGTTTTTATTAGTAAGGCTAAAAAAAAAATGAATCACTTTATAAAACATACATATAACAAACTATTTCTATTTCTAATTCTAACAGTTGAAATATAATCCTTGAAAATGGCTAAATGTATAGCCGAAAGCACTCGGATAAAAAGAACATTCGGACAGTTTTTATATAATTTATCCTCTGAAAAGAAAAACTTTATTAGATCGCATTAGAAATTATATAAAAAACTAAATAAAAGCACCTTGTCAGTCGTTTTTAATGAAATGAGCATTGAAGAAGGATTGCTGCCTAAATGCACAAATATATATATATATATATATATATATATATATATATATATATATATATATATATATATATAGAGAGAGAGAGAGAGAGAGAGAGAGAGACAGACAGACAGACAGACAGACAGACAGACCGACCGACCGACCGACCGAGATCAAACAAATAGTTGAAAGTTTATTAAAAGAGAAAATCGAATAAGTTAACTTATTATGTTTACTTTTAGAAAAACATAAATGCACTGTTTTATTTTATTTTCCACATCGATAGAGACCTTAACAAAATGTCTCATCACAATAATGTCACGATGAGTAAGTCCCTGTCCATCTGACATACCGACGCAGTAAATGCAAATTTTTTACCCCTAATGATAACCTACACTATAATGACAGATGATTTTTTTTCGATGTTATCCCTAAGGTACATCCATGAAAGGGAAAGGGAATGCTTTCATATCTAGATTCGGTGTGTAGGTGGTGATTATTTTATTGATCAGAATTTAACATTTCTGATATTACAAAACACAAGAGATTCCTTTTAGTTTTTAGTTTTTCTAATTGGTAAAATATCTTCACATAGTGTTGAAACCTTTGCGTGTATATTTGATTATTTTTAGGTGATGCGTTTTGTAGTGAACTTCCCCCGTGAGTGTAATTGAAGGTTCAAGAACTTGGGTTGTTAATTTGAGAGATTTCACCGGAAAAATTTCTGCGGAAAGAGTCACCGTGAAGAATAGCAAGAGAATACTTTGAATAAAAAACAAATTAAGTCGAGTGAAACTATTCTGAAAGAGTTTTAACAAAATTTATGGCTTTGAACCAGGAAGAGGAGGAGTAGAATTAGAAAAAAAGAAACATTCTAGAAAGAGTACACAGTGTCATAAAAACTTAATATATAACCATAAGATGAAAGGGAAGAGTGAGAGAAAGGGTGTTAAAATAAAGGTATAATGAACACGGATGAAGAAAATGTGTGATGTAAAATATAATTGAAAGTTAAATGTATGAGAATGATACAAATCGGTACAGCGCTATAAAATATAGAGAAAAGTTAATGTGATAATAGAAAAGTGAGTATAAAAATACTTGCCTGACATTTCTGTAAATCATATACGGAAAGAAAAGAAAAACACGTGTACATGCACATTGTTATAAAATCTATCTATCTATCTAAATCTGGTCATATCTATCTATCTATCTATCTAAATCTGGTCATATCTATCTATCTATCTATCTAAATCTGGTCATATCTATCTATCTGGTCATATCTATCTATCTATCTATCTGGTCATATCTATCTATCTATCTAAATCTGGTCATATCTATCTATCTGGTCATATCTATCTATCTATCTATCTCAATGTGGTCATATCTATCTATCTATCTATCTATCTATCTCAATGTGGTCATATCTATCTATCTATCTATCTATCTATCAATCTATCTCAATCTGGTCATATCTATCTATCTATCAATCTATCTCAATCTGGTCATATCTATCTATCTATCAATCTATCTCAATCTGGTCATATCTATCTATCTATCAATCTATCTCAATCTGGTCATATCTATCTATCTATCAATCTATCTCAATCTGGTCATATCTATCTATCTATCAATCTATCTCAATCTGGTCATATCTATCTATCTATCAATCTATCTCAATCTGGTCATATCTATCTATCTATCTATCTATCTATCTATCTATCTATCTATCTATCTATCAATCTATCTCAATCTGGTCATATCTATCTATCTATCTATCTATCTATCTCAATCTGGTCATATCTATCTATCTATCTATCTATCTATCTATCTATCTATCTATCTCAATCTGGTCATATCTATCTATCTATCTATCTCAATCTGGTCATAGCTATCTATCTATCTATCACAATCTGGTCATATCTATCTATCTATCTATCTATCTATCTAAATCTGGTCATATCTATCTATCACAATCTGGTCATATCTATCTATATGTATCTATCTATCTCAATCTGGTCATATCTATCTATATGTATCTATCTATCTCAATCTGGTCATATCTATCTATATGTATCTATCTATCTCAATCTGGTCATATCTATCTATATGTATCTATCTATCTCAATCTGGTCATATCTATCTATATGTATCTATCTATCTCAATCTGGTCATATCTATCTATATGTATCTATCTATCTATCTATCTATCTATCTATCTATCTATCTCAATCTGGTCATATCTATCTATCTATATCTATCTATCTGTCTATCTATCTATCTCAATCTGGTCATATCTATCTATCTATATCTATCTATCTATCTATCTATCTCAATCTGGTCATATCTATCTATCTATATCTATCTATCTATCTATCTATCTCAATCTGGTCATATCTATCTATCTATATCTATCTATCTATCTCAATCTGGTCATATCTATCTATCTATATCTATCTATCTATCTCAATCTGGTCATATCTATCTATCTATATCTATCTATCTGTCTATCTATCTATCTCAATCTGGTCATATCTATCTATCTATCTATATGTATGTATGTATGTATGTATGTATGTATGTATCTATCTATCTATCTATCTATCTATCTATCTATCTATCTATCTTAGTACTGCCGGTTCATATCTATCTATCATCTTTGATAATTGCTGAAAGCATAGAATAAAAAGGTCGGACATAAAGAACATTCGGACAATTTCTACATAATTTATGTCCAGAAAGAAAAAAATAAGGACGCAAGAAATTTAAACAAAATACCTTACCGCACTAACATGCCATCCGTTCTTATAAAAGAGAGATTGCTACCCAAATACATCGTTCTATATATATATATATATATATATATATAAGATTCGAGGGTCTCATGCTCACCTCCGAATACGGAGCCCCCCACTCTACAACTTTCAATTTTCATTTTATTGTAACCTAATTATGTACAATAATGGATCATATGCAACATAGTTGAACAATTCTAATTGATTTCCTATTCCGTTTTTCTTAATTCTATAGACATTGAGTAGGCATTGATTTTTGTTAAAACGTGTGCCTATTTCTTATTTTTTGTTGTTGCATGTTTTGTATTGGCATTTGTATTATTAGGGTCTGGTACTTTGCCATTACCTCTTAATTATTCTATTCTACAGATACGTAATCAATACTAATCAAGCCGAAATAGTCAAATAAAGAAAGTAAAACGAATATTCTCACTTTACATAAACTTTATATAGCCAAATATAGCTTTATATTCGCAAGACTCATGAAAAATGTTTTTCAAACAGGATCTTCAATATAAGAATAATGCAATAAGCAACATTATTTTCATTAATATTATATCAAATTATTATATGATATAAGATGCAAGCGATTTAAAATGTATATAAATGTTTTTTTTAATATATTTAGTATATTTATTCTGTGATAAGCATAAACAAAATGTTGTTAAAGTCTAATTCAAATGTTTAACACAGTAATTTTAAATCGACGATTTCCCGAAAAAAGAAAAGAAATGTTAATTAAGCTTGATATATAATTCACAAGAAGTATGAAAAGAAATAGTTCAATGGATAATTTTGTTTATAATTAACAAGGAGAAATGTTAATTAATTGCACTAGCTTCACGACACACCAGTTTGAAAAACACTGATCTAACCAGATTGTCCAGAATTAATTACTGATGGTCCTACATTTCAATAATACTGTTTTTTTCAGTAATGTAGTTCTTTCCAATAATACCGTTATTTTTTAATATAACACCAATAAAACTCAATATTTATTATGATAAAGTTGCCTAACATATTTTAAATGAAATTAGCGTTTTACTTAACGTTCTATTATTCGATTTAATCCCCAAGTCATGTATTTTTGGTTAAGAATACACTATATATAATCCCAATTTCATCAGCTAAAACTTCCTTCAATATTGAACATCAAACGCTATGTGGCCAACACCAAAGTCCTGGAAAGAGCCAAAAGTCAAAGTATCGAATCGCTGATCATTAAACACTGTCTTCGATGGTCAGGATATGTAGCAAAAATTGAAGAGTCAATGTTTCTACGTCAAGTCTTATTTAGTGAGATCACTTCAGGGAAAATATTACACAGTTGCCCCTCTTCAGGAGATACAAGGACCAACTCAAAACAACACTGAAAGCCACTGGACTTGAACCTAAATCTTTTGAGACACATGCGCAAGACCCGTACGAACTGGTGATTCCATCACCATCGGAAACAAAAACTTCCTAGCCACCATAAGAGAAAAGGCAGAAGTCAAAACGATAAGAAAGAAAGTCTTGACAATATCGACATCGTCTTGCACCAGCATTGGCTCTTCTATGCAATAATTGGTTTACTTAGCCATCAACGCCATCATCATAAAGGAAGCAATCAGAAAGAAAGTTAAATTCTTGGATGTAAGATAAAGCCGATGGCGACGACTCATATATATATATATGTATATATATATATATATATATATATATATATATATATATATATATATATATATATATATATATGTATGCAGGTGTGCATTGAAATAGGAAAGAACACGTTAGGTAGATAATCCGGTGTTCCTTAATATTTAGCTTTATTTTCAAAAGGACAGTGCTCCATACAGAAGTAGAGCTTATATTATAATAATATTTTTAGTTTTTAAAATTATGATTCCTAAACAGATCAAATAGATAATAATGAAACATAACCTTCTAGTCACTCAACGACTCAAGGCAAACCCATAAATAAAAAAGACGCCGTCTGACTAGCATAAGCCAAAACCACTCTGGACATAGAATCACCATTGTAACTTGATACGCTTTTTTGGAAAGGGACTGGCCTGATGATAAAAATTAATTCTTAATTCTTAGCCCCTTAAACCACCTAACTTCAACGGCCGAAACTAGCCGTTTCCATAGCAACAAATGTTCCAACGATACCGTATTTATAAACACTAGCTAACCAAAAGATAGCTTATTCCCAAATTCTCGCTTGACAAGGAAGCGGGTCCGGACACCTTAACTCTTCATAACTTAAAAAATTATGTTAGGGGTCTCGGCTCTCGCTTTTGAAACATGAGAACTCTTATGTAGCGGAGGAATCATATTTTTAAAAACTAAAAATATTATTATATTATATATATATATATATATATATATATATATATATATATATATATATATATATAGTATTTACCAAGTCTTTTATTTTGTTATATCTACAATTGAAAAGAATCTATATAAACTCAACATAAAATTTGTTACTACTACATCCATTGACCTTTCACTAACTGAAGAAAGCAGTTATTAGTGGAAACCGCGGTAGCAGAAAGGGTTGGAGTGTTTATTATTTTAAATATAATACATACATAAATAGATACATACAGACACACACACACACGCACACACACATATATATATATATATATATATATATAAATTACGTAAATGATAAACAAATAAACAAACTACGAACGCACACATAAACACAAGTAAGCGGATTAGTAACAACCAAAAATATAAAATAATCAATAATATATAAAAAAAAGATAACAAAAGTTAGTGTAAAATAGCCTCAAAACAGTATCGTGATTTACAACCATTTCTACCCAATAGCCCCTAAAATATTTTGAAATATAACCTTTACCGCTGTCCAAAATAACCGCTAGAATATTAAAATAATTGAATAGGCCTAACCATAATCCATCACTGACCAGTATCTATATATAAATAGTCGAGCAAAAACACAACGCACTGAAAATTACGTTTAAGCCTGAAACAAACTATCACCGCTTGGTGTTATCTTCAATGTCCTCTTATACATAAAGTTGTGCTTTCTACATGAATAATATTATCCAGTGTTTGCAAGCAGAACGTTCTGCAAGCCACCTTAATGCTTTAAGCCGCTTGTTTGCGCACACTTCATCCAGGTGTCTTTGTCTTCGCTTCCCTTAAAATAACAACGAAAACATTAGCCTACCGTTCATCTTATTCATGAGAAATCGATTCTTATAGAACCATGCAGCCTTCCACTATTAATACAACTTCCATTTACAACTGTTGAACATGCTTTTGAAAATAAACATTGATTAGCATGGGACAGGTCTTCAGCTACAAGGGTCTATATACAAGGGTCGATCTAATAAGTGCAATGATAAATTCCTTCTTGCACTTTGATTAAAGCTACCTGCATGCCTTACTCCAGTAAGAATACTACGGATTCGTACTTAGTAGAAATGTTCTTGTTCAAATCTGACATTGATAAATCTTATCCATCCAATACCTTTTCAGTGATCGGTAATTTTGAATTAAAACTAATACGATAGTTATAAAGCAGGTTTGAATCGGAGCATCACACAATGGCTACGGTTTCTTTTAATCGGTCTAACCTAATTATTGTATCATAACAATTTGGCACTTATTAAAATAACTCAAAGGCTACTTGCCTAAAACCGAAACATTTAACACATCAGATTAAAGTGCCCAATACATAAGTCTCTGACATGTTATTAATTGGTTTCACCCCAAGTAATGCAGTAAAGCCACTAAGACACAAAGGGTTACATGGTGTGGAAGAATTAGGAACAGAAACATTAATAATGAGCGGGAAGAGAAAAGAGTAATCAGGAGGACAGTAGATAGCGATTGATATTGCATTTAAAGTTTTGTAGATTAAATTTGGCTGGAAAGCATGAAGCCTGTTCCACAAGCAAGGCAGTAAAGCCACTAAGACACAAGGGGTTACAGAGTGTGTAAGAATTAGGAACAGAAACATTAATAAAGAGCGGGAAGAGGAAAGAGTAATCAGGAGGACAGTAGATAGCGATTGACATTGCATTTAAATTTTTGCAGATTAAAGTTGGCAGGAAAGCATGGAACCGGAAGGGAGTTCCACAAGAAAGGCAGTAAAGCCACTAAGACACAAGTGTTACAGAGTGTGGAAGAATTAGGAACAGAAACATTAATAATGAGCGGGAAGAGGAAAGAGTAATCAGGAGGACAGTAGATAGCGATTGACACTGCATTGAAATTTTTGCTGATTAAAGTTGTCTGGAAAGCAAGAAGCCGGGAGGGTGTTTCACAAGCGAGAAATGCGAGAGAAGAAACTGTAGAACAGAACTTATAGCTTCATCTAGCCATCTCAACTGTAAATTGATCAGATCTCGATGCCAGTTTAATACTGTGCTTAAATTCAATAAGTCTAGGTACCATAGCGAAGAGCGCGTTTGAACAATTACTGTGAAAGTATTTATAGAAAAGACACAGAGAAGCAACCGTACGGCGGTGGGAAAGTGACTGAAGCCGAGATGCTAGATCAGGACCAATAATATTACTGATCCTTCTTTAGATTTTACCAAGGAGCTCAATGTAAATAGCAGGGTCACCAGACCATATGTGTCAGCAATATTCTAAGCATGGACGAACGGTAGACATATAGACATGTGTCGGACAAAGCTAACTGAAATATCTTGTTATGGGATACATAAAAATGATGAATTCTGTGCATATCTAGACAGCAAAAAGACAAATATTATTAAAAACAAAAGACGTTTTACTGATCGACTTTTCCAAATTACGAATAATTCTCCTCAGACAAAGACAAAATTTCATCAGAAATTGTCCGAAGTTCACTTTGAAAGAAAAGTACAAGAAATATTGTCCAGGCTTTCAATTTTCTTAAGTCATCATCAAAGTAAGCAGAGATAATTGGCGAGTCTCGTAGAACTAGTGAATGTTGTGACTTAGGCAAAGAGTGTTGTGACGTATGTAAATAATGCCACTAGACAACACGGCATGCAGCAATTAACGACATAATCAAAAGAGGTTTGGATGCAGCTGGGTTCCCTTCCCAAATCGAACCCGTGGGCATCGACCGTGGTGATGGAAAGTGGCCGGATGGCCTTACCATCTTCCCTTTTAAAATGGATAAGTCGTTGATTTGGGATGCGACCTGTGCAGATACATTTTCGGTCGGTGGTTTTATCAGGTCCGCGGTTGAGCCGGGGTTCGTCGCCCGTGACGCAGAGATAAAAAAATATCTAAATATTCTTCTCTTGCTGATAGATTTTTTTTTACTCTTGTGGCAGTGGAGACTTCAGGGGTTATTGGCCCTCGTTCGATGGTGTTCCTTCGGAGGATTGGCGCGATTGCGTCTCGATTAAGGAACGAGCCTCGCGAAACGGAGTGGCTCTTGCTGGCGACGGTTCGAGGTAATGCTTTCTCCATCGTAGGGGCTGGCAGAGGATAGAAGAAATTGTTTATAGTTACGTTGTTCTGGAATTGTCATCAATGGTCGACTGAACTTGCTTTGTTTCAATGACTTTTGTTTTGTTATTATTAGTTACTTTGTTCAATAAATAAATAAAAACAGATCATCTACTCAAAAAAAAAAATAAAGAAAAAAAAAGACAACACATTAATAATCAGCATAAGGATCATCGTAACATAAAACAGCTATCTGTCTATATTTCTGTGATGAGGTATTGTAATTATTATCACTATTTACACTGTCTGGAATGTTGTCTTCATTTTCGTTGCCATATCCGCGACGTGTCAGCCTTTGTACACGCTGGTCTTCTTCAGGATCTGTCTATATTTCTGAGATGAGGCATTGTAATAATTTTATCCACGGATATAACAACAGTCCGACCGATGTAAATAGTGTAAATAATTAAACATCTACTCATAAAAAATAAATACCAAAATACTAGGAAAATCAAATAGTAAAAAGTGACTTATGTTCCTTGGAGCAATACTCATAGAACAAAAACTACTGTCAATAAATAAAAACAATTATACCTTAAGAGCGCGCATCCTCAAATGTATATATAAAAAAATACATCGCGTCTCACATCTTCACAATATTATTTACCTACGTCACAAGACTCACTAGTTTTACGAAACTCACCTATGTATATTGTTTATTATTGTTTCTTTAAACTTTTTCCACGGTTAACGGGGTTTCTGTATTAGTATTTATTTATTTCTGTACAACTATCCTGAAGATCGTTTGTCTTATTTTTACTTTCTCTTTTTGCTTATCTAAAGTTATATTTACGAAATTTGCATTTTCTACTGTATTAATTTTTTTATTAATTGATAGTTTAAGTGTTAATAATATAAAAAAGAAAGTATAAATGATTTTATTGTATGTTAAATAATGATTTCATAATCTCCCAATTTATATTTTCATTTTTTGTATCTGCTAACTTTTTCTAAAATTTTTTATGTTATTTTACTAGTTCAGGTGACACAAAGAGAAACAAGGTTTTTTTTTAATCAAAATTTAGAATGTTCTAAAAAGAAGGAAAATTTTAAAAAAATAATTAAAAAATACTTTGATATTTCCTCTTAATATTAACAAACATTTAGACGCTAAAATTTTGTTTTCGTCAAGTTTGGTGTCTTTTTTATCATGCTATGCTCTGTTTTTAGCGATCTCATGAAGATACCTAATTTTATTGTATGTTAAATAATGATTTCATAATCTCCCAATTTATATTTTCATTTTTTGTATCTGCTAACTTTTTCTAAAACTTTTTATGTTATTTTACTAGTTCAGGTGACACAAAGAGAAACAAGGTTTTTTTTTAATCAAAATTTAGAATGTTCTAAAAAGAAGGAAAATTTTAAAAAAATAATTAAAAAATACTTTGATATTTCCTCTTAATATTAACAAACATTTAGACGCTAAAATTTTGTTTTCGTCAAGTTTGGTGTCTTTTTTATCATGCTATGCTCTGTTTTTAGCGATCTCACGGAGGTACCTAATTTTATTGTATGTTAAATAATGATTTCATAATCTCCCAATTTATATTTTCATTTTTTGTATCTGCTAACATTTTCTAAAATTAACAAACATTTCGATATTTGTATTTGTTTATTTATGTACTATTTCCTCATTTGTCGTGGCTTTTAGTATTTTGTTTACCTAATGTTTTATATATTTAAAACACCGTTAATTGTTTGGGATCTTCTAAAACACGTAATTTATATAATATTTATATACGTACATTATATATGTTCCAAAGATCGTCATAGCTGGGGATGACATTGGGAACAACCTCCCACTATCTATGAAATACTTCCGTGATATGTGTCTCAAATAACCTCTGACAAGTAAGTCCAGTTCCAAGCTGAAGAATGAACAAAGGCAGAAAACTGGCGCCTCATAACCAGCTGCTTTGAGTAAATGGATCTTGACAGCTTAGGAAGGCACTCCATTTAGAAGAAGGAAAACACTAATTTTAGACCTCCGCTGCCTTGCGATCATATTCAAACACGGAAAAGGCTATGGAAGTAAATTTAGACAGAAAACCCAGAGTGAAGCTCCAAAGGCGGTTGGTTCTCAACATTGATAACTTTCCGGCAACTCCTGCAGTCAAGCCGTCCCCAGATGTAATGCCCCGTAATGTGTTGGATGGTTATGGGCGAGAGGAGAGCCATGTAGTCTGGGTAGCGCACGACCTTCATATACGATCGCTTAGGCCTTCGTCCTGAAGAGGTCACTCCAGTCTCAACAGAAAAGGACTGAATTATGTTGAAACAGGATGCTACCTATATCCCGCAAGATAAACGAATGCCTACCACCCTGAAAGAAAGTCGAAAGCTTGGGCCTATTTCATGTATTTTTCGGATAGTTTCTGACAGAATTTCCTCCTTTTCTGAAAAAGATTATTTATAATTTGGAAAAGTTGATCAATAAAATTAATCGACACAAAATGTCTTGTTTCTTTTTTAATAATATCTGCCTTAAAAAGATATGAAATAATCATTAGAAGTTCCAGTTGGATTAAATATTATTTGGAATATCGGCCTTTGTGGCTTCGACAAAATAGTGCAAATATTTGCAATCAAAACATGAAGATAATTCAACTGAGTAAATTATGAATTCGATATTCATAAAATGTTGTTGGTGATGATGGTTATTAAAAAATATGACGATGATGATAAAATTGACAACAAGAATGGTATACTTCCTATCAAAATATATTCGCTACCTGGAAAATTGGGCTTGGCTGCCGTTTACCAGATACATGATCCTTGAGGTAAACAACGATTTGACTGAAACAGATGACTAAATAGAATAAAACTAATTGACTAAAATAGTGAAGTAATTTCGTCACAGTATTTTGACAAGTATAGCAATCGGATTGCCATCATTTACATGCAACTGCTTTATCCACTGCTAATTGTAGATTGATTATTGAAAGTGGATCTAGCACAATAATAGAAGTTGTCTTATATAAATGATTAATTGTTATTCTTAGGCTTTCTTTGAATTCATTCTTCGCCACTGTAGTTATGAACACTGGAGATGTTTCGAAAGTTTTCCTTCCAGGGCCGTGTATCTGGTAAACGGTAGTCAAGTCGGAAATTTGAAATCTATTCAAAATGTATACTATTTATTAATGTTTCATAAGGTTTACAATTTATTGTTAATCTTGTTCTAGATACATATATAAGCAGGTCAGCAGTGAACACTAAAAAATTATACTTGTGGCAATTTACAGTTTGGAACAAGTTTGGATCTAATTCACTATTAAAGTTCATTTAGTTAGACTATCTCACTAATCACTACAAACACCACCACTATTATATCCTAAGCGTAGTTTCGTTAGAAACAAAGAAAAGAGTACTAAACAGTTGCGTAATATCACTCCTCTTATATGGCAGTGTATGGGGCACTTCGACGTGGTGTAATAGTCGAAATTGATCTAGCGAAACAAGCTGGCAGATTGAGTAATGAATTCGATCCTCACTAGGGGCTTCATCTTTTCGGCCTTGAGCCACATCTAAGATATGCTTAGTAAATCTCGATGCAGCAGTGAATGCTGGGAAATCTCCTCAATAATTTTCTTTATCTATCTATCTATATATATGTTCTTTATCTATCTATCTATCTATATATCTATGTTCTTTATCTATCTATCTATCTATCTATATATATCTATGTTCTTTATCTATCTATCTATATATATATATCTGTTCTTTATCTATCTATCTCTATGTTCTTTATCTATCTATGTTCTTTATCTATCTATCTATCTATCTATCTCTGTTCTTTATCTATCTATCTATCTCTGTTCTTTATCTATCTATCTATCTCTGTTCTTTATCTATCTATCTATCTATCTCTGTTCTTTATCTATCTATCTATCTATCTATCTATCTCTGTTCTTTATCTATCTATCTATCTATCTATCTATCTCTGTTCTTTATCTATCTATCTATCTATCTATCTATCTCTGTTCTTTATCTATCTATCTATCTATCTATCTCTGTTCTTTATCTATCTATCTATCTATCTATCTCTGTTCTTTATCTATCTATCTATCTATCTATCTATCTCTGTTCTTTATCTATCTATCTATCTATCTATCTCTGTTCTTTATCTATCTATCTATCTATCTATCTATCTCTGTTCTTTATCTATCTATCTATCTATCTATCTCTGTTCTTTATCTATCTATCTATCTATCTATCTATCTCTGTTCTTTATCTATCTATCTATCTATCTATCTATCTCTGTTCTTTATCTATCTATCTATCTATGTTCTTTATCTATCTATCTATCTCTGTTCTTTATCTATCTATCTATCTATCTATCTATCTCTGTTCTTTATCTATCTATCTATCTATCTATCTATCTCTGTTCTTTATCTATCTATCTATCTATCTATCTATCTATCTCTGTTCTTTATCTATCTATCTATCTATCTATCTCTGTTCTTTATCTATCTATCTATCTATCTATCTCTGTTCTTTATCTATCTATCTATCTATCTATCTCTGTTCTTTATCTATCTATCTATCTATCTATCTCTGTTCTTTATCTATCTATCTATCTATCTATCTCTGTTCTTTATCTATCTATCTATCTATCTCTGTTCTTTATCTATCTATCTATCTATCTATCTATCTCTGTTCTTTATCTATCTATCTATCTATCTCTGTTCTTTATCTATCTATCTATCTATCTCTGTTCTTTATCTATCTATCTATCTATCTATCTATCTCTGTTCTTTATCTATCTATCTATCTATCTCTGTTCTTTATCTATCTATCTATCTATCTCTGTTCTTTATCTATCTATCTATCTATCTATCTATCTATCTATCTATCTATCTATCTCTGTTCTTTATCTATCTATCTATCTATCTATCTATCTCTGTTCTTTATCTATCTATCTATCTATCTCTGTTCTTTATCTATCTATCTATCTATCTCTGTTCTTTATCTATCTATCTATCTATCTCTGTTCTTTATCTATCTATCTATCTATCTATCTATCTATCTCTGTTCTTTATCTATCTATCTATCTATCTCTGTTCTTTATCTATCTATCTATCTATCTATCTCTGTTCTTTATCTATCTATCTATCTATCTATCTCTGTTCTTTATCTATCTATCTATCTATCTCTGTTCTTTATCTATCTATCTATCTATCTATCTCTGTTCTTTATCTATCTATCTATCTATCTCTGTTCTTTATCTATCTATCTATCTATCTATCTCTGTTCTTTATCTATCTATCTATCTATCTCTGTTCTTTATCTATCTATCTATCTATCTCTGTTCTTTATCTATCTATCTCTGTTCTTTATCTATCTATCTATCTATCTATCTATCTATCTATCTCTGTTCTTTATCTATCTATCTATCTATCTCTGTTCTTTATCTATCTATCTATCTATCTATCTCTGTTCTTTATCTATCTATCTATCTATCTATCTCTGTTCTTCATCTATCTATCCATACATACATACATACATATATACATACATACATACATACATACATACATACATACATACATACATAAAAACGAGGTGGTTTTGCAAAGTACTAGATCCTACTAACCCTTAAAAATCTTGCTAAACATCATAATGTTTTGAGAAGGAATTTGTTCGTGATGTGAACATTTCAGCCTCGTCTTGTATAAATAAACACGATCAAAGTGTATTTCGTTACTATTCATAAAAAGTGAGATCAAACACGCTATAGTACCCATTCAAATAACGAAAGAATTAACAGTTAAACTAGAAAGTTACAATAATATCAATATAAGCTATTGTAAACAAACACACACACAAGCAAAATTAATAAATATCTAATTCATATATACAGGGTACGATGTATAAATTGTCATCTAACTTACGCAAAAATGAAAATAATACTGACATCTCATTTTAACAGATATATTTACCAAAATTACATAAAAATATCTTGAAATACTAAAGAGTAAATTTATTCAATTAAATCACCACTGGCTTCAACTGTGGTCGCCAGACGACTCTGGAATCTCCTACAACTCTTCCGGACAGTCCTTGTTTAAGTTGGTGAATGCTGCCATAATCCTTGCCTTCAGTTCAGCTTTGGTGTTACTAGGAATTTTGTTGGTATCTCACTCAACTGCACCCCACACATTAATAATCAAGGGGGTTGCAGTCTGGGATGTTAGGTGGCCAGATGTAAGGGGTGATATGGTCACAGAAATTGTCTGACAGCCATAACTGGGTTCTCCTACTTGTGTGGCATGATGCAGAGTCTGGTTGCCAGACACCGGGTCTTCCAGCAGCCATCCTCTTGATCCAGGGCAGCACTTTCCTCTCCTTAAGGCACTTCATGTAGGTCTCCATGTTGAGACTGAAGCACTCACCAACAAATCCAGGAGTTCTTTTCATATCAGAACAATCAGAGTGAGTTTTCCTAGCTGCCGTACCTTTGTAATCACCATTAGACTCATCCAACTCTTTCCAAATTCTCTGCATTGTCCTCAGATTGACACCCAAATACTCTGAAATGTTACTATTGAAGCTCCCGGCGCCAAGCAGTACAACATGGTGTTTTCAAATCTCTGGCGGAGTGAATTGCGTCATGGTGCTCTTTTTCTCACAGATGTTGCCCAAGTGACCCTACTATACTGTGGAGTCGACCCCCCCCCACAAAAGAAAAAATGTAATTACTTATAGCATCCTGTATATGTGTTGAGAGATAGGCGTTGAAAAGTCGAAGTATAATTAACAGTGAAAATTATATTGTATTAGCTTAGCAAGAACTTCATAAACATTTTAGTATATCATGTGTGTATTAGTTCTGTTTAGGTGACAAACCATTTCAAAGCGTCGTGATTATATACAGTCAGTGCCGGATTTACCTATAGGCTTATCAGGCTGAAGAGTAGGGCCTCAAATGTTACTAATGCATTCAATGAGTATTTCAAATGAATATACACAGACAATAACTACTGGAGATAGTTTTGGTGACAGATAAAAATTGATTCATGATGGATGTGATACAAAATTATACATTGATACACTTTGCTATTAGATTATTAGATTGTTGATCTAAAACACCCACTGTCACTGAAGAAAGAAGCCAGTGACCTCAGAAATATTTCTACTACTACTACTAATAATAATAATACTATAAAGCAGCTTACGAAACCACAACAATCAGTCTTCAAAGATACATGGAAACTACAGAAGACTGGATGATGATATGTGTCAAAGAACATGAAAGAAAAGCAATGAAAGAATGGTTCATAAATCATTCTTGCAGAACATTACCGCTGCAGTATATTTAAGGTTGTAAGTGTGATTTGCTTACGTCTATTAGCTTCTTTTTTAAAAAATAATAATAATGATGATGATGATGATTTGTGTCAAAGAACATGAAAGAAATGAAAAACTCTATTCAGTGATAAAGGAAGCCAACAAATTCAAAATGGAATTTCAAGTTAGTGAATTTGTGCAAGTAAACTATAAGACACCTACTGCAGCGGCAAAGAACCAACAAAAGAAAGGAAATGCAATGTACCAAATGCAGAAACGATGGCAAGATAAGCCTCTTCATGGTCAATACTCTGCCCGTACCAAGCAAGCTGATGTAGACAAACCCTGCACCCATCAGTGGTTACATAGTGCAGGGTTAAACGCTGAAATCGAAGGTTATATTCTTGCTGTAAAGGACCAATACTTGCTAAGTAGAAATTACTAAGCACGCATACTGAAAAATTGTGTTAATGAAGGTTGATAAATATCCAGAAACAATTAACCATCTTGTATCAGGTTGCCCGGTGTTAGCACCCAGGGAATATAAAACTCGGCATGATAGAGTGAGTCAGTATATGCACTGGAAAATATGCAACTTTTTTCGGGAAGGAAACTGTTAGAAAATGTTATGAACACCACCCACACCCAATTACAGAAATAACAATTTTCTGGGGTCTTACGAATAATAATAATAATAATAATAATAATAATAATAATAATAATAATAATAATAATAATAATAATAATAATAACAACAACAACAACAACAATTTTAACATAACAATGTAACAATTTTATGGGACTTTACAATACACACAGAACAATCAAAGCTAATCCCCCGGACATTGTGATTAGAGACCACACGAACAGAATCAATCAGTCAGTTATGTGCCATACGTGACACACGCTTAAGCGATCATGTATCTTTCGATACATGACTGACGAGGCATATTTTTTCCCGCAGTAGGTTGCCATTTCTTTCTACGGTAGACCAGTTGCCATCCAAGGCTAGAGAATCCGGTCTGTCCTGCTATTTACCCATAGCTGGCGGGAGAAGAATAGGATTCATATCTTTCCCAGGGGTATTAGCACGTAAGTGAGTGTAATGGATTCGACTGGAATTTGAACTTGGCTCTCCGATTGCTCAATATGATAGTCCTTGAAGTGGAAATCTAAAAAATGTAGCACATGAGGACATCAATAATTCCAGTTGTAGTTGGACCCTCGAATTGATGAGAAAAGTTACCGATAGACTAATTGAATGGATTCCTGGTAGCCCATACCTTAAAGAAATACAAAAATTTGTACTTACAAATACAGCTCACACCTTACGAAGGGCTTTATCTTTGTAAAATGTGTGTGATCTTTGTTTTGTTTTTTACAAAAATGATCAATGGAAAAGTCATAAAGCTATTTATGAACTTACGTCTCTGGTTGGGACCTAGAAAGAAATGGGCATACAACAGAAATCCAAGTAAATACTACTACTACTAATTATTATTATTATTATTACTATTATTATTACTACTATTATTACTATTATTATTATTACTATTATTATTATTATTATTATTACTACTACTATTATTATTATAACTAAAATGATTAAAAACCGAAACCGGAGGTTTTATTCTTGCTGTACAGGACCAATGCTTGCAAGGCATTGGGATAAATACCACCAAGACCTCGTTACAGATAATAGGACCTGTAATAATCTTATGGGACTTTAAGATATACACAGGCAGATCAATCAAAGCTAATTGTCCAGACTTCGTGATCAAACAAACACAAATAGAATGTTCTTTCTTATTGACATGGCAGTTCCTGCAGATTCTAATATAACTGTGAAGATCCTCAAAAACTCTCAAAATACAAGGATCTTACAGTTGAAATCTCAAAAATGTGGTGCATGAAGACATCGATAATTCCAGTTAAAATTGAAGCCCTTTGTTTAATTGGAAACGTTTCTAGCAGATTCAGGGAAAGGACACCCGGTAGCCTTAACGACATAAATAAAGTACAGCTCACAGGAAGGGCTTTTATCAATGTAATATGTGTGTGTGTGATTTTATGCTGTTTTATTATTATTCTTTTTACAAAAATATTTAGTGAAAATACCATGATGCTCTTTATGACCTAAGGTGTCTGATAAATATGATAGGTTGCTACAAATGGAAAACCTGGACCACTTTTCAAACCGTTGTGGTTTTAACTAGTGATGAAATAAATTATGAAATAATTCACACTAAAGTAGCTTTGAGTCAAGAATGTCCGGGGCAACAGCATCCATCAACATGCACTAAATAATAATAATAATAATAAATAAATAAATAAATAAAATGGTTGACGTAACTCTTCCATTAATTTACAAGTTAGAAGATGTCGATTTAAGAAATTAAAACAAAAAAAACACAGTGTTTGACAATGTTAAACAATATTTCAACAGAATGCCCTCTTCAAGTTATATAATAATAATTATATTTAATTAATTTTTTAAAAATTGTTTAAATATAACTTGAAGAAGACAGACTTTCTGTTAAAATATTGTTTAACAATGTCAAACACTGTTTTTTTTTAATTGGCGACTACAAACCAAGATGCATGTACAGAACTATAAAAATACATAAACCTAACTTCCTTCTCCGTCCTATCATATCCAAAATCCCTTCTCCTGTTTACTAACTTACCAAAGTTATTAATCAGCTGATTACACCATATATACCAGCATTAATAAATCCACCTTAAAGCAACACACGAACTACTCCAAATTATATAAACACAAAAATCTAATGATTAAAACATAGCCATACTTGACGTTGAAATTTTATTCCCCAGTCAGGGAAACAATAGAAATAATCATAAACAATATCTACAACAATCCATTTCTCCCTCCATTAAAAATTAATCGTAATATTTTAAGAAGACTACTCTTGATGCGCACTACAGAAGTTCCTTTCTATGACCATCAAAATAACATATACGTAAAATGCAATGGTGTTTCTATGGGTTCCATCCTGGGACCAACATTTACCAACCTCTACAATACTAACCTAGAAGATAACGTAGTTAATACCACAAAAAACTCCATTTACCTAAGATATGTAGATGACATTCTCATTTTAATAAAAAAAATATAGACGAAATATATGAACTACAAAAAACTTTTAAAAAAAATCTCCCTTCTTAATTTCACATACGAACTTAACGACAACAAAATCCCTTTTCTTGATGTATTTATATACACTAATAGCAATACGTTTACTACCTCCCCATATAAAAAAACAACTAGCATAAATACGTGCACTCTCTCTCAACTATAATAAATACGTGCACTCTCTCTCAACTATATTACAAAATAGCTATAATACGAAACTTAATAAACTGTGTAAAAGCAAACTCTTCAACAAGAAAGATTTTCTATACTGAATTAAAAAATATTAAAACCCTCATTAATAATGACTTTCCAAAATATATCGTTGATGAACAAAGTAGATGAGCTATTGGGAATATTAACATAAATAAAAATATATAATAATACGTCCTCAAATAACTCTAAACATATCAACCTACTACACCGTAATCAAATACATTCTAACTATAAACAGGAGGAAAAGATTCTAAAAAGACTCATAAACACTAATTAATATATTCTCCACTGATCGAAGTTAAAAAATAAAATTAATTATATACTATACTAAATTTAATACATCTAATCTAGTCATCCATAACAACTCTTCTCCGTCAGCTAGCCTCTTACAAAAGATCAACATCGTATATTAATTTAAATATCCTTTGGGAGATTGCATCTCTGATAAAAATGTATGTTGGTTTTACGACAACGACGACGGAGAGAAGGCTTAGGTTTCACTAGAACGATCACAGTTCAATCTCAGAAAATTTAAAGAACATTCATGTCCACATTCACAGTTTAAACAGATATTAGTCGAAAATACATCAGTGCTTCATCAAGATAATAATAAGCAATAACTTCAAATTCTGGAAGCAATTTATATAAGAGAATTGCGGACAAAAATACATAAAGTCAACTACGAGTATAGTAACAAAGTTCTTAAATATTTATTGCAGCAAAGTGTTACATTAAAATATTAAATTAAAATAATACAATTAAAAAATCTTTTAAAAAATTCTGATATTACTTCCCTTGCATAAAGGTAAAAATATTTTGAATTTACGGTGTTAACACAGCCATAAATATGTAATCCCTGAAGATGGTCTCAGATGAAACTGAAAGTATTTAGGAAAATAAAAATTATATGAAAGATAATTTTGGAATTTTTCTTAATCAATTTTCTACAGCCACCAAGAAATCAATTTGTGGACTTGAAAAGATTAAAAATAATATAAAGTAGACATAATACATAATCTAAATTATTTAACCAAACATGCTGCTTAAATTATTTCTTGCGCACACACATATACAGTTGATCGACAGGATTAAGGGGCGTTTGAGGTTTTCCCCGAGACATCGTGAAAGGCACATGGGTCAGTTTTCGGAGTCGGATCGAGGATGTGGCAGATGCTGAGGGTGACTTCTTTGGGTAGATTTTCTTTTGATTATTATAACCTGTATGCCGCTGGTCTATTTTTCCAATACATTGATTTCTGCCTTAGATATTCACTTTCTTTTTCATAAAAAAAAATTAAATAAAACAAAAACTATCAAATTTAGAAAGAATACCCTGTATATATTGTTAGGAAAATTCATGACAAAGTGGAAAAAAATTGTGTGACACGTTTCGTTCTTCACCTGACTAAAGTGACGTTTACGTTGATGTAACTGCACATGTACATAAAGGTGACGCTGAAAATTTAAATTCAAATTGATTTTTTCAAGTATATGTTTGGATATATAGTCCAGGTAACCAACAAACAAAGTATATTACACCAACGACAATAGTCACTGTTCATTGTAAGCAAGGCAGGAAGGAAAATAAAATCTCCCTAACTGGAAGATTACAATGTCCATCAATGACAAAGACGTTAGTCCAATAATGACCGAGAATTATATTTTTTTTTAGAAACTGGTTAGGAGGCACGGTGGAGTAACGGATCCATTACATTCACTTACATGCTAATATACTTGGGAAACATATGAATCCCCTTCTTCTCCCCCAGCTATGAGTAAATAGTAGGATAGCTTTGGATTGCAACTGGTCTATGACAGAAAGTAATAGCAACTTACTGTGGGAAAAAAAATCTTCCCCGTCAGTCATGTATTGAAAGCGTATGGTACATAACTGACTGACATCAGTCAAGGGAGGAAAATAATGGTGCAATTATCTGTTATCTTTTATTTATAAATAATATTCCTAAATAGCGGCTTGGATTGAGGAATCGGAGATCCGAGTTCGAATTCCAGTCAAGTCCATTACATTCACTTATGTGCTAATACCCTTGGGAAAGGTATCAACCATATTCTTCTCCCCTCAGCTATGGCTAAATAGCAGGACAGACCGGGTTCTATAGCCTTGAATGATAACTGGTCTACCGCAGAAAGAAATGGCAACCTAGTGTGGAAAAAATCTGCCCCGTCAGTTATGTATCAAAAGATACATGATCGCCTAAGCGTGTATCATGCATGGTACATAACTGAATTTCATTTAGTTTGTTTTTTCTTTATATTTTTATTACTTTTGTTATTAAGTATCCCACATGGTGTTAATAGAAGGTCTGTCTAGAAAGGTGAAAAGTTGTAAGAATCTGGTCGCAAATTTATTTTGGAGGATCAAGCGATTTAAAGCATTTTCTATATAGTTTCATTTTTATAAAAACTTTTTCATTTTGTCATCAATTTTATTGTCTTCGTATATAAACGAAATATAAAAAATTAATAATTTTCTCCCATTCATATACATACATACACACACAAATCGTAACAATTTTGCATTTCTATGAAAGTGGAAAATTATTAGGTGAATGTTAGACACTTGATACTTTTTTTTTTTATCGTAAATTCAAAAAGGCCTCGCAAGCAACAGAAAAGATATGTGCCGTGTACGGTGATTGTACTTTAGCTGACAGAATTCTACGAAAGTGGTTCGGTAAATTTAGAGTTAGTAGTTGTAGCTTTATTGATGAAGAACGGTCAGGCATACATAACAGTACACATTGAGAATAATCCGCATTGCACAATATGGGAATTGTCAGGAATACTCAATTTATCAAAATCCACCATCCATGAGCACTTAGTGATGTTTGGTTACCATATGATCTGAGTAAAAAGAATCTTTTGGAACACATTTCATCTCTGATTTGCTGGACAATTCACCATTTTTTTTTAAACAAATTGTGACGGGTGATAAGAAATAGATTCTTTCCAATGGATGTTCAGTGCAAAAGATCTTGGGGTAAGCGACATGAACCAACTTTAGACACCTCAAAAGCAGGTTTTTATCCTAAGAAAGCCATGCTGTGCTTCTGGTGGCATTGAAAAGGAATCCTGTTCTATGAGCTTCTGCTAATTTACCAGTCATTTGTTTCTGATAAGTATTGCTCACAACTGGACGAATTAAAAAAAAAACGTCCAGAATTGGCAAACAGGAAAGGTATTGTTTTCCATGAGGATGAGGCCAGACGTCACGTTTATTTGATCTGGTAAAAATTGTTGCAGCTTGGCTGGGATATATTACCCCACCTGCCGTATTAACCAGACGTTTTCATTTATTCATTTCCTTGCAAAATAATCTCAATTGTATAAAATTTTAATTCTTTGGGTGACATAAAAAAAAACACCTTAATGAGTTCTTTGCCGAGAAACCACCGAAATTCTGGGAAGATAGAATCTTTAAGTTGAAGGTAAAATGGAGAAAGATTGTGCAACAAAATGCTTTGTATTTAGTAGAATAAATATTTAATGGCATAATTTTGTTTTGTATTTTATTTTTCCTTAAAATCGGTATGAACTTTCTGGACAACCCAAATGTGTTTGATTCAATAGCATAGTCATATTATGTGTATTTGTTTTTATAATAATCCTTACTAGTTGTCCAATCAGTTTCTTGATGTTGAGATGAAATTCATCAAGGAAGGCATCTACCCAAAAACTTCCGATCTCCTACAGTGGATTTTTACTCTATCTGCTCTTTCTCTGATTCACACACACACACATATATATATATATATATATATATATATATATATATTTGTCATCCACAGACAGACTGTTTCGCTGTTTCACAGCTCATCAGTGTGGCTAGACGTCCGGTTGCCTCTAGCTAGGATCGAAACCCGACTGAATTTGCGTCAGTCGGAACGTCTACCACTAAGCCGTCGGCGCACGTCAGGGATGAAGGTGAATTTTAGCGTGTTTATTTTTAGATTTAGATAAACACACAGTGACTGACAGTGACTCAATTCTGTATATATATATATATATATATATATATATATATATATATATATATATATATATATATATATATATATATATATATATATATATATATATGATTACATCAATACATGTTACCTGGGATGAAGTATATATATATATATATATATATATATATATATAATACATACACACATACACATATACATACATATATATAATCCTTTCTAGTTTTCTAATCAGTTTCTTGATATTAAGATTAAATTCATCAAGGAAGAGGCCGTAGTTTTTCTTACATCAAATAACTGATTAGAAAACTAGAAAGGGTTATTATAAAAATAAATATATGTAATATGGCTTCAATGTTTGAATGAATAAGTCTCTAGTCTTTTAAAAAGCCTCGACCCCCCCCCCACACACACACACAAAAAGCCACTAGCCCAGACAAAATTCAAGTGGACATTCTTAAGAAATCTCCGATTCTAGTTATTTAACCGCCGCTTGAAGGAGAAATGTTTCCTAAGCATGTGGAAGGTGTCAAACTTATGCCCGGGTCTCAAGATCGCGGACAATTAATCTTCCCTCTCACAGTATAGACCCATTAGTCTCCTCAGTATCATCAGTAAGCTTTTTGAAGGCTTAATCAACATGAAGGTTGTCGAACATCTCTTGAGCGATGAGCAGTATGTATTTCGATCAGCCTGATCTACTGCTGATATCCTAACTACCAGTACACACAGAATTTGTGCGGCCGTTGAAAACACACATACTGCAAGGACTATAACATTATATATCTCGAAGGCCTTTGACAAGATGTGGCACAAAGGTTTGCTACACAAGCTCTCCAGCTATGGAGTCACTGAAAGTGTTTTCTCTATTATAGCATTCTTCCGAACAGGTAAATCCCTGAAGGTATTTATTACCGGCCAGTCCTGCTGACTTCCCCCAATGGTCACTTCTCGGATTAACCCTCTTTCTGACGTACATAAATGATCTACCTAAGTATATACACCGATCATTTGTAAACGTCTATGCCGATGATATGACAATATACAGACAGACCTTTAAAAGTTTTGACGATCAGAGATTGGCAGCTGACCTCTCTTCAGACCTAACGCTAAATTCTCAGTGGGGAAAAAACTGACTGGTTACATTCAATGGTTCTAAGATAGGATGTATCAAAAATATTTTACAAACTTTGGGGCTGGTTCCTCCCACGAAAACAAGGAGAAAAAATCCATATAAATATATGTTCGCAAAACCTTCATTTTTGAATTAATAAGTTTAAAGTTTACGGTAAACGCTGTTAAATGTACAATCGAAAAATTGATTTTCAAACTTTGGGGGCAGTTTCCTGACACCAAAACAAGGACAAAATTCCATATAAACATATGTCCACAAATCCTTCATTTTTTTTATTAATAAGTTTACAGTAAACGCTCTTAAATATATAATCCAAGATACAATCCAAAAATACTTGTACAAATTTTAGGTGCAGTTTCGTGACACCAAAACTAGGTAAAATGTCCATATAAACATATGTCCAAGTGGCCATCGTTGTACCTCAACACAGCAACTCCCTGGCGGACCCTTTCAAATACTTCCATGTTTATATGGATTTTTGATACACAAGGTATGAAAAAGGAAAAACCCGTCTTAGTTCATAGTAATATTTCATATATTTAAAAATATTAAATATCTTTTACAGGAAACCACTGCTTCATTCTTCATACTGACGGTCTTGACTGATTATCTCAAATATGAATATTAAAAAAGAAAAAAAGATATATGTAGTGTTTAGACGTGGAATTAAAAAAGAGAAATTAATCAAGTAGTGCACTTCCTCATTTCTATTCAGTTCTGCTTTGAATGATGACGACTGTATCTGATACATCTTTTTTCTTCTTCTTCTTCTCCTCCCCCTCTTACCACTACCACCTCCTCCTTCTTCTATGTATCGTGTCCTTTCAGAACGTAGGCGGTCACGTCTCTCCACAATGTCCTGTCCTTTGTAGCTGGTAATACATTTTGTCTTTTTGCTAACTCTCCTAAACCTTTTACCGCCAACCATTTACTCAAGCTCATTCTTCTATGTACCATGTCCATTCTGGACGTTAGCGATCATAGCTCTCCACAATTTCCTCTACTTTATAGCTATTAATAAATTTTCTCTTTTTTTATCTCCCCTAAACCTTGTTCCTCAATCCATTAGATTCATCTTCTTCATCTTCATCTTCATCTTCTTCATCTTCATCTTCATCTTCTTCATCTTCTTCTTCTTCTTCTTCTATGTGCCGTGTCCTTACAAGATGTAGGCTGTCATGGCTTTCCACAATTTCCGGTCATTTGTAGCTCTTAACAAATTTTGTCCTTTTGATACCTCTCCTAAACCTTGTCCCACCAACCATTTATTCAAGCTCATTTTTCTTCTTCTATGTGCCGTGTCCCCTTCAGGACGGTCATGGCTCTCCACAATGTGCCTTCGGATTTCAGTGCCACATCTTTCGTCTTCTGGTAAAACAGTTACCAGATATTTATTTAAAATATTTAACTGCAGAATTAACTAAATATATATATATATATATATATATATATATATATATATATATATATATATATATATTTTTAATTATATGTAAGACTCGTTATTGTAAGATTATTGCCTCGGCTATGCCGTTGACCAAACTATATATCCAATTATTATAGTCAAATTAGCTCTAAAATTAGTTTTTCAAAGGTAGCATGATACGCAAGTATAAACGGTATATTTTCCGGTCGCTGTAAAATGCTTTGATGGGAGAAAAACTTCCTTAATGAAGACCAAATTCAAGTGATTATCAAACATTCTTCGCATGAAAACCTGAGGAATTCTACTTACCGTATTTGACGGCATATAAGGCTCACTTCTTTTTTTTTTTTTACTAAAAATATCTTTTAAAACTCCCCTGCATCTTATATGCCATATGTAGGTTTAAATTTCTCGATAGCCGGCCGAGATTAGTTACCTGGCAACGCCTACTAGCTTAGACTTTAGAGTAACTTTCATATACCTATTGTCATTATTTAAAAGGCTATTATGCAGATTAAAAGTGTTATCATTGATAATATTCATTATATGAATTTCATCATGTTTAATATTAGTACTTTGTTTCACTAAAATTATATGCAATAAATTCAAATTATATATTTGTAAAATATATTTGTTTCATTAATATTTTTTCTGTGATAACTTCCAGTTGTATTAGTATAAATACAATTAGAATTTTTATATTCTAATTACTCCACTATGAGGTTTACAAGATGTAAGTTATACAGATCATATAAAGGAAAATCTTTGACTGAATTTTAATGCTAACTGTACTGTTTTGCTCAACTGTAATAATTGCTTGTTTTTTATTTTGTTTTCTTACCTTTGGATATAATAAAGTTTTTATAGGCTTGTGTTGTTTTTTTCCTATTATTTTTCATTTAATTGTAATCATGGCTTGTTTAACCAAAATAATACCTTATAAATATAGCCTAGGCTGTACCATTTACTAATAATTTTACTAATTACTAATATTTTCTTGATTTTCCTGATGAAATTGGGATGCGTCTTATACACTGTCAAATACGATAATTACAATAGATTTTAATAGCTCTTCTATATTAGAAAAATAGTTTGGTAACAAGTTAACATTGATAAATTCACTGGAGTAGATTGTTTTTCAAATATATAATGGAAGCTTGGAATAGAATAATAAAATAATGTACGTCTTATATGGTAATAAGTATTAACGAGCTGCCTGATAAATGGCAACAAGTCATTGCAAATAATGTCGAATAATGGAATAAAATGTAATTGAATGTATTTTTTTGTTGTAGAATAAAGTTGATGAATAAAGTTGATGAATAATGACTAAATTGGGAAGATTTAAATCACTAAAAAAGAAAGCTCATCTTTTAGAATTTAAATATCTATTCTATCTCAATATCGCATTGTTTAAAATGTACATTTTTATCATGGATTTCACGAATAACTCCGTCTTAGTGTACCCATCCTTTCCTTTAAAGTTTAAACGGAATTACCAATTTGTTTTTATTTTGACCAGGGCTTTTTAATAAAAGCGATTTCAAGATAAAACTGATAACATCAATGTAAAATTAATTATCAAGGAAAACAGAACTGGAACTGTTCAAATTCGTTTTACTTCTAAATGCTTGAATGGAAGCAGACCTCACAAATTGAAGTTTTATCAATCTTCAGCCACAGAAGGAACGCTTACCTCAGTGCCGTTTATCCTAAATTACAACGGGTTTGATAAAGCGTAATATTTACTGATATTGACTCAGTATCAAAGAATGACAGATGAGGAATTGATTGAAAAATAAGGAAATCATTTGCTATGGTTCGCAACCTTCAAATGTTGCTAAAATATATAAATTTCTAATGTTATACTTGTAAATGCCTGTATTTGTGAAAGTGTTTGGGTGCGTGGGTGCATGCGTGTATATTCAATTCTCACTTATCCACATCTATCTATCTATCTATCTATCTATCTATCTATCTAAGTCTGTTCATTCCTATCTATCTCAGTCTGTTCAT
>OZ038520.1:42702483-42717483 GCA_964036315.1 Acanthosepion esculentum
GTATTTAGGCAGCAATCCTTCTTTCATGCATATTTCATTAAAAACGACTGACAAGGTGCTTTTATTTAATTGTTTTATATAATTTCTCGTGCGATCTAATAATGTTTTTCTTTTCAGATGATAAATTATATAAAAACTATCCGAATGTCCTTTTTACCCGAACGCTTTCGGCTATAAATTTAGCCATTTTCAAGGATTATATTTCAACTGTTAGAATTAGAAATATATACATAATACATTTATAATATATATGTGTTTTTGTGTGTGTGTATATATATACATATATTTATATATACATATATATATATATATATATATATATATATATATATATATATATATATATATATATACACACAAACACACTTATATATATATATATATATATATATATATATATGGCAAATCTTTGTAAATTTTAAATGTTTCACTATTTAGCTTCATCAGAAACTCTCTTGATGAAGCCAAACAAATGCTAAAACAGCTCAATTTTATAACGATTTTCTACTCGTTACCTATGTAATACCATCATGTGCATACACAGGTATATATGTGCATACACAGGTATATATGTGCATACTTTTGTTACTTAAGCGCTAATTCAAATAATGAATACTAAATCAACAGTAGTTTCTGTGTCCTTGGTTTCTATGAGAAAATCCAGTTGAGAGATACGCGCATACATGCATACATACTCTCGTTTTCCGAGTATATTCTGAGCGCACCTTAGTTCCAGTTTCTGGGAGATAGCGTATAATCTGTTATGATCAGCAGTTTGAATAATGCCAAGATGCTCAAAACCTCGGCCACGATGACTTGTAACTTCGTGCTAACACAATCACTGACGTCTCCCAAACAGCTCCGTCTACCAAATTTAATTCAGAAGGTTTAAGTCAATGTGTTTTCAAGCACTTTACAAATGTGCCGCTCTCTGGTATCGCTTTTCTAGACCGGAAGCATCAAGAAGTCACTTTTCTAACAAATCGATCATGGTAAAAAAAAACGACCGCTCTCATCATCCACGGACCCATAATGCATACATGCATGTAAATACATAATATAATATAATATAATATAATATAATATAATGCATACATAAATATATAGTATATAATAATTTAATGCATACATGCATGTAAATACTTAATATAATGATAATATAATATAACGATGATATAATATAATGATAATATAATATAATATAATGATAATATAATGTAATATAATATAATGCATACATAAATATATAGTATATAATAATATAATGCATACATGAATGTAAATACGTAATATAATGATAATATAATATAATGATATATAATGCATACATATATATAATATATAATAATATAATGCATACATGCATGTAAATACTTAATATAATTATATAATAATCATATGATTAGACTGAGTTTTAAAAATATATTCATTTACAATTAGTCATTATTCAATAGAAGTCAATTTCCATTTCATCTTCCGAAACTAAAAAAATTGCATGTTTCATTTAATTTTACATCAGATTTAAGCCTCTAATGGTTATACAAAAAACTGTAATGATTTTTATTATATATATATATATATATATATATATATATATATATATATATATATATATATATAGAGAGAGAGAGAGAGAGAGATAAACAGACTGAAATAGATAGATAGATATAAACAGACTAAAATAGATAGATATAAACAGACTGAAATAGATAGATATAAACAGACTGAAATAGATAGATAGATAGATAGATAGATAGATAGATATAAACAGACTGAAATAGATAGATATAAACAGACTGAAATAGATAGATAGATAGATAGATAGATATAAACAGACTGAAATAGATAGATAGATAGATAGATATAAACAGAGTGAAATAGATAGATAGATAGATATAAACAGAGTGAAATAGATAGATAGATAGATATAAACAGAGTGAAATAGATAGATAGATAGATAGATATAAACAGAGTGAAATAGATAGATAGATAGATAGATAGATATAAACAGAGTGAAATAGATAGATAGATAGATAGATATAAACAGAGTGAAATAGATAGATAGATAGATAGATATAAACAGAGTGAAATAGATAGATAGATAGATAGATATAAACAGAGTGAAATAGATAGATAGATAGATAGATAGATATAAACAGAGTGAAATAGATAGATAGATAGATAGATATAAACAGAGTGAAATAGATAGATAGATAGATAGATAGATATAAACAGACTGAAATAGATAGATAGATAGATAGATATAAACAGACTGAAATAGATAGATAGATAGATAGATAGATAGATAGATATAAACAGACTGAAATAGATAGATAGATAGATAGATATAAACAGAGTGAAATAGATAGATAGATAGATAGATATAAACAGAGTGAAATAGATAGATAGATAGATAGATAGATAGATAGATATAAACAGACTGAAATAGATAGATAGATAGATAGATAGATAGATATAAACAGACTGAAATAGATAGATAGATAGATAGATATAAACAGACTGAAATAGATAGATAGATAGATATAAACAGACTGAAATAGATAGATAGATAGATATAAACAGACTGAAATAGATAGATACAAACAGACTGAAATAGATAGATAGATATAAACAGACTGAATATAGATAGATAGATAGATAGATATAAACAGACTGAAATAGATAGATACAAACAGACTGAAATAGATAGATAGATATAAACAGACTGAATATAGATAGATAGATAGATAGATAGATAGATAGATATTTAAATATAATTTGATCTCAACCATTATGATGAAATGAAACAATCAGCACTTGATTGATATTTGTATTTTCATTTAGAAAAAAATCTCTTTGATCAATTAATTTGAATAGCTTTAAAATGAAATATTAAATTAACCTAACCCACACATAAGCATAATATATTATATACTGAAAAAAGTGATTGCACAGCATGTTTTTTTTGAAGGTTTTGAAATCGAGATTGGCTCTGCAAAGTTTATGATCATTTCCCCAGAATTTATTATTCATTTTCCTTACAATAACATGGATTTATTTATCTCAATTTTAAATTTAACATTTAAATTGTGAAATCGTTCCGTTTCTTAAACAAGAAAGAAGACGGTTTAAAAACATGAAGAATTTCATTAAAATATATTTCGGAAGAATAGCAACACGCATACATAAATATTTGTAAGCAATTATATACGTCGTAAGGTTGAACTGAAAAGGGAAAATATTGTTGAAAGGTTAATATTTATGTGCAAAAAAGGACTTGTTTTCAAATCTCGTGCTTCCGAGATTTGACAGATTTGTCTGTGTTAAAATCTCCCTGGGAGAAGACAAACAAGAAAAAAGAAGAAAAAGAAAAAAGAACCCATGTAAAGCAGAACAGCATTACGATAAGGCAACCCAGAAAATAGGTTTAGCTCTGTAAGAGTAAATAAAATAGAACAAAAGCAAAATTGGTAAACAGAAAAATTAGTTTAAAATTGGGAATCGAGAAAAGATAAAAATTGTTGGATAATAGTTTTTAGCTGAAAAAAGAGAAGTTAGTGTCAGGCAATTTTTTTCTTAATAACAAATCATGATTATGTAATGAGAAAATTCATCATCAGTAAAAATGTTGAATTAAAACAAACAAACAAAATGGAGTCACTTGACGGCTGATTAAAAACATCACGTGACTTCTAACAGAATGTAGTTGTTTTCAGCAATCAGTTTATCTCTTTTGTAAAATTACTTTACGTTTCTCTTTCGTATTTTTTTAGCATTTTTCTTATTTTTACTGATTTTATTTAAAATTATGCTCCGACTAATATTGTAAATCTTGTGGAAGAATTTCGTATAATTTTCTTTTTTTCCTACTTTCAAGAAGCGATTTCACTCTCTGGTTGGAGATTTTTTAATATGTCTCCTTTGTAATAATATAAACAATTAAATCGAACAGGGATTCAAATAAATATTACGGTCCCGTAATTAATTCAAGTAAAATAAATAAAATAACGTATCATTAAATTCATTTATTGTATTGAAATAGATGTATCTACTTTATCTTCCTTTTATTTATATATTATTGCTTCTAAAATTATACATTATCATATATTTCATTATTTGAGATTTAATAATTTTCTATAATGATAATTCTAAATCACACAACCCAACTGAACTATTTTAAATGTTATAATGAACTTTTATATTATTCAGTTAATTTATATATTTGTTTTATTTTTCTGTTTTCTTTTTTATTTACGTGTTTTGTACAAATAATATCATGTTAATGACATCATTTATTGAATTAAATTAGCCATTAACACAAAAAGACATTAACTGTTTAAGTAATTTCATTGTACACAGGAAGTAATAATAAAAAAATTTCATACTCTGTTTTATTCATTATAAAATCATAGAATAACTTGGGTCTCTAATAAAATAGTTATTTTTTTCTGTTACATGCTCACAAATATCACTAACCAAGCACTTTCAAAGGAAAATGAGTCCTTAAGATGTGGGTAGAACGGAAGTAATATTAATACAAAGTGAACATTATTAAATAAGTATATAAAAAAGAAAAACCCTGAATAATTAGAATCAAGTAAGAATGCATGAAAATATTTATTTGAATAAAAGATAAGGTCTCCTCAAAAGTTTAAGTGCCTTAACAAACAATAAATACACTGTTTAAATAGATTTATTACAAAATCTTAACATCGTATTTTTTCAAGACTTAGCGTGAGCAAAACAAATTCCCAGATTTGGATAAAAAATTTGACCCCAAACAAATCCGCGAAAACTTTTCGTCCTTAAATAATCAGTTATGCTTAGTTTAATTTGTAACCTATATAAATGTAGGTAGAAAAAAAAATGTTAATAAGACAGCGTGATTCATAAAACATTATCACCTGGGGCCCCAATCAGAATTTCCCCCCTCCCCTGATGAAGGGTCCAGCGGTAGTATGCACAGGCCCTGATCTGGTCTTGTTGAAAGGGTGTTTTTTTAATTGTTTTATATCACAATTAATTGTACTTAACTAATATTAAAGCAAACAACAATAAAATAAAAACAAATAAATTCATATAAGAATTTAAGAACGCCGAAAACTATTGTTGATTTGGTTCATTTTATAAGTAGATTTTTATCTCTTCAAATATTCTAAAATTGTCCTTCCTATATGAATTGACAAAAATCATCAAAATATACAAATGCATTTACAGGTACCTCCCAAAAAGTGATGCCTAAAATTCAGAAGGCATTTCAAAATTTGAAAAATCATTTTTGAGGCCTTCATTTTAGCTTTGATTCAAAGCTAATAAATTAAATTGAATATTTCTAATAAACAAAATACTGTGCTGTATTTTAAACGGAATTTAAATTAATTGAAATTATTTTTTATTATCAGTAAAATAGCTAAAATTGTCCATATTGACAAATCTGGCACCACAACATAATAGTCTTTATTAAAAAAATCCTTAAGAATTAATATATACTTCTCTTAAATGTTATTTGTGGAAAATTAGCTGATTTAAAATTTATTTAATCTGAATTGAAACAACTATTACTTAGTTATAGTAGATAATAGTGCAGAAAAGCATTTTTAACACGGGTGGGGGTATAACGTGTTGACACATTTATCGACAGACCGAGGCTAATTTATGTAAGGAGGAGATAATTTTAATAAAATTATATGAAGAATACAACGTGAACGCCATTTTTATAATTTTCTTAACTACCTACTAAGACTAAAACTTTTAAATATTTCAAGTATTTTTATTGAATTTTAGATTATTTGGTTTTATAGTTTTACTTACGAAGACGCTATGTAAGGTTATAATGCCGAATGTTGTGCCAAACAAAAAATAAAACACTAACAATGCAAAGATAAATGATTAATTGAACATAAATAAACAAAAGCAGAGGATTTATTTAAATATAAATACAGAATTATTTATAAATACGTAGATAGTTGTTAATATTCCAACTTTTATTCCTGCACAATTTAATCACTTCTTTGCGTCTATGGTATACCCAAGACAAATTTTATGCAGATCCATTTTGCGAGCATCTTCAGATGCACTATCTAAATGGAAAGGCAGGATATTTTCTCTTAGAGTTTTTTTTTTGTTTAAATGTACAGAATTAAAAATGAAGAAATCTAAGGAGAAGGTATTGGGAAGATCAAAGACACAAAGGAATGTCTGGAAAAAAAAAGGATAAGCATAGAATAGTGGATTGATAGACAAACAGAGAAACACAATTCACACACACACATTCACACACACGTGTATATATATATATATATATATATATCGATAAAATGAGAACAATTGTAGTATAATTCCACTATACGTAACATTTAACTTAAAAGAGGGCTCAATACAGAGTAGAGCTAAATATAATTTATTTTAGGATATTAAAACATGTGAAGAATCGCTACATAATGGCATTTTTAATGCCATTATGTGGCGATTTTTAACATGTTTTAATATATGTGTGTGTGTGTGTGTGTATATATATATATATATATATATATAAAAAATGCATATAAATACATATATATATACTTTTATATATATATATATATATATATATATATATATATATATATATACAGATTTTAAATTTGAATTAATTTTAAGAATTTAATGATATTTTCTTTCAGATTTGGCGGACTTTTGGGCGATATTATTTTTCACACATAATTCGTATGACTTAAATAACATGAACCAATAGAGAATAAGTAAATTTTCACCAATAACACTGATTTATTTACTGCTGACATTGATCCATCTTAATGAAACGCCCTTAAATTTAATCCGTCTTAATGAAACACCCTTTATATATATATATATATATATATATATATATATATATATGGTAATATAAAAGATTGAAAATTTCAGCGTTATGTCAATTACCAAAAAACAACTATATGGTTGAAACCGGGTTGTGTTAACGGTTAATCTATCTATCTATAGTTGGGTTTGGATTGGTGTGAGTTTGTGTCCCTCGGTTTCACGCTATTTCCGATCGTCAGGACTGACAATAGCAAATAGCGTGCAAACATAGGGTCACAAACTCACACCAATCCATATATATATATATATATATATATAATTATTTATTTGAATATTACAACATAAATATGTTATAAAATCACGACAAAAATAGCCATTTTGTTTCAACACTTCTGGTGTCTTGTCAAGTGATGATATAGAATAAACTATAAAAATAAACTAAAATAGATTTATTCTATATTCTATATCATCACTTGACAAGACACCAGAAGTGTTGAAACAAAATGGCTATTTTTATCGTGATTTTATAACATATTTATGTTGTAATATTCAAATAAATAATTATATCTGCTCTACTCTGTATTGAGCACTCTTTAAAGAATATTAATTGTTGGTTATTGGATTTCACTCCGTATATACCAATCCTAAACTTGGGTATATATTATATATATATATATATATATATATATATATATATATATATATGAGAGAGAGAGACATAGATAGATAGATAGATAGATATATAGATAGATAGATAGATAGATAGATAGATAGATAGATAGATAGATAGATAGATAGATAGATAGTTATGAAAAGGACTGAGATAGATAGATAGATAGATAGATAGATAGATAGATAGATAGATAGATAGATAGACATATAACTAATTAGACGAGTAAGTAAAAGAGTAAGATGAGTAGAGGAAAACATGATATTGAATTGCATAGAATATCTACTTATCACATATTCATCTTTATAGTCATATGTATATATAAAGATTGTCTCAGAATTAATTGTTAATAATGAATAAACAATAACGCATCTTTGTTGACATGCTCTAGATTTATTTGCTTGTGGTTTCATAAAAACACAGTTTTATATTGCCAAAATATCAATAGTTTAGCTGAGCTTAAAGAACACATTCTGTCAGTAGTAAAGAAGATAACTTGAAATACTTCAGAATGTGTTTCGCAACGCTAAGAATAAATTTAAAAATTCAGGGATACAGACAGAGTATATTTTGAGAACATTCAATATAGTTTTGACGTAAGATTTATAAATCTTTTTGTTTTGATACTATAAATAAGTGATAAGCATAATATTGTGTCAGTTTTTAGAAATTTGTCCAATTTCATTGAAATGGATAAATAGAATGATTGATACTTTGACACCAATTTCCCTATTCTATATAAATCTGTAAACATTACAAATCAATCAAACCTCGTGTTTTTCCACTATTTATTGTAATGTATGTATTTTTTATTAAGACACAAAAAAAATTTTATACAAAAATAAAAAAAATAAACAAATAAAATAAAATAAAAATTGTTTATATTGTAGCATAATTATTGAAATTAAAACCTTATTTTTTTTCTATAGGATAATTTTTAATAATGAAACAAGACAGTTGGAAAAACAGAAGGAAAAGTTTCCTGAAAAACATCGTCAAAAAAGGGAAAAATGAAAAAAAGTAATTTTTTTTTTTAAATAGACCAGAATAAATAGAAGCAATCTATAATAATTTTCAAAATCAATAAATCCATAATGGACCAACAGTAAGCTCAATATTTCAACACTAATTTTTATTGCATTTTTATTATATATAACTATCTATTTGGATAGATAGATAGATAGATAGATAGATAGATAGATATGAAAAGACTATTTTATATATATATATATATATATATATATATATACAAACATATAAATAGACTGAGATACGGTGAAATAGATACACACATACACATATGTGTATGTATGTATGAAGAGAGAGATTGAAATTATCTGCGTACAAACTTCTGAATACTTCAAATTTGAAGAATGAATATATCTATTTTGTTTCTGTAAATTGTCATATTAAAGTGTTTTTTTGGGGGTCGATGAAGGGGCAGTGTTACTTCTTTATCATTAACTATACTGCTCTTCAAACATGTAACAACAAAATATACAATTATCTTCATATCTATAGATTGATTAAATAAGTAATTATTTAAATATTGTTCGATGATGATAACGATACTGATGATTATCAAGATAGATAAAACTTACTATTTATTTAGTCTTTTTTCTCTCTTTGACTTTATTCCTTCGCACTCGTCACCCTTTCTCTTCGTTCTCTTTTTTTAGAGGGGAATCGCTATTGCGACAATAAAACTAACAATATTTTGGCGAAGTGACCAACGAGATTGCTGCCCAATTAAAAACGAAACATAAATAAATAAAAGTTTAAGTAACTATGAAACAGAAATTTCTAATTTATTCTTATTGACAAGGCCCAAGAAACTATACACAGGTGCTGATATAAAATCTTTCTGGCTTAACAAAGGTGATATTCTAATGTTTACCGCCGTACGTGACAATTTCTTATTCTGCCTTAATTAAATGTCCAGGTTATCACTGGTAAGTTTGCCGCTTGAAGCCAGTGATTACAATTGTACACATACATACATACATACATACATACATACATACATACATATATATATATATATATATATATATATATATATATATATATATATATATATATATGTTGATACATGGTAATCACATATATGAAGGAAATGTATGACAAAGTGGAAAAGATTTCGTGCGACACTCGCGTCTCGTCCTTTAGATCTGACTAAAGAGATGTTTATGCTGATGCGACAACGCATGCACAAGAAGGAAAGGTGATGCTCATAATTTTAAATTTGAATTAAATCTTTGGCTATACATATATATTTTTACCATACATATATGTATATTTTCATGCTCACACAGACACACACACACACACATATATATATATATATATATATAAGTGAAGTCTACACTCAGAGGTGACAGACTGTTTCATGCTAGACGCAATCATCATGTCACATGTGTTGATATATATATATATATATATATATATATATATATATATATATATATATATGTATATACTAGTTGTAATCTTATAAATAAAATTATACTCGTCCAGAAAACCTTAGGTGCCTTGATTTGTGAGTAAACAAACGAATACCAAAGGGGAAAAAATGGTACAAAAAAAAAGAAAGAACAGAGAACATGTACGTCAGCCGAAAATAATCGTCTAGCATCCAAGTTCAGAGTTCAAAGAAAAAAAAACCGATACGAGTAAGTAAAATAACTAATTAAAGTGCTTGATACGCTAAGTAGAGCAAACCTAAGTTAAACCTAAAGAGCCAAACAAACCTACCACGGTTTCACCTAAGCGGATCGTCAGGGAATATTGGTGATCCGCTTAGGTGAAACCGTGGTAGGTTTGTTTGGCTCTTTAGGTTTAATACATTATATATATATACACCACACAGACAACATATCGGTTATTGATAATGACTGCGAAAGTACTTAGAAAACGTTTTAAATTTTTTTATAAAGTGAGGAAAATTTAAAAAAGAAAATGGCACAAATTCTATATTATTAACTGAATGATTTTTTCGGCTTATCAACCCATTACAGGTTATTTAAAAGCCAGAAAATATTTTTAGATTGTAAGAATTGCTAGCGGGATAATAATGATTTACTAATACAAATCCTACTAATTAACCCATATCTGGTGGGTCTGAGAAGAGGTGGATTCATACTATTCCCAAGGCTATTTCCACATAAGTGAATATAACGAACCCAATTGGAATTAGATCTAGGCTTTCCAGATTACAATTCCGACTCGTTATCCATTACACCAGCCGCACATATTACAGCTCCCTGTATTCCCAATCGTTAACCCATCTAGGTACTGACCAGGGTTTATTCTGCTTAACTTCGGCAATCGTACGAGAATCGGTGTCTTTACACCACCCGCACATCTAAGCTTACAGCAACTGGTATTCCCAAGCGCTCACCTATCTTGATACTGACCGGGCTCAACAATGCTTAACTTCAGAACGCACGAGAACCGGAATTTCAACATGATACGGCCGTAAGTATGCAAATTCTATAAAATGTTGCAGAACTAAATATATATTCCCATATGACCCCATATTGTAAAGAACATATGTCTAAATTTAGGTTTAGCCAAGGACATAGCAATCATGTACAGCTTTTAAAAAAGAAGTTTTATTAATTCGATTTCCTAACTGAAGAGAAAGTCACTTTCTTGACCAGGAATTTGCAATTAGTAAATAAATTATTGAAGTCCGTCCGCATAATGTAAAAACATTGGAATCAGTATAGAAAAAATAAAAGCCGGGAGCATAAATTATGTAAACTGTAATCATGCATAACCTATCGATAAGTATTAATTTTCCCATGAACTGGTTTCAAAATCTTTTATAAAATATGCAATATCCACAAACATAAATTATAAGAAATGGCCAAATGGTAAAAATATTCAATCACGACAAAAAATACATGTTTGAAACAACAGATTAAATTTTATATACACAATTTACAATTTCTTGTAATGATGTGTGCAAAAGTATATTTAAGAGAATAAGTTCTTTGCTGCTTTGGAAATGTTCAATGTCTAAAAAGTAGTCTGCCTTTAATGCTAACATTTAAATAGCTTGACGTTCATTTTTTATGAGCTAGCAACATTATTTTTTGACCGTGGACACTATCAAGCATATTAATTAATGACAAAGTTATGAAACATCGTTAAATAAAGTTATGAAAAAAGTATCACACAAGTTTTCTTCTTCGACATGCCGTGTCCTTTCAGGACGTTGGCAATCATTGCTACCCACAACTTCTTGTCTTTTTTAAATCTTAGTAAATTTTGTCTTTTTGCTATATTTCCTAAACCTTGCTCTGCCAACCATATACACAGCTCGTTCTTATTCTATGTGCTTTGACCCTTCAGGACGTTGGCGATCATGGCTTGCCATAACTTCCTGTCCTTTGTAGCTCTTAGTAAAGTTTGTCTTTTTGCTATACCACCTAATCCCTATTCTGCCAAACATTCATTCAAGCTCCTTGTTCTTCTTCTTTGTGTCTCGTCCCTTCAGGACGTGGGTGATCATGGCTCTCCATAACTTCCTGTCCTTTGTAGCCCTTAGTAAAGTTTGTCTTTTTGCTATATATCCTAATCCCTGTTCTGCCAACCATTCACCCAAGCCCGTCCTTCTTCTTCTAGGTGCCGTGCACCTTCAGGACGTGGGTAATCATGGCTCTCCATAACTTCCTCTCCTTTGTAGCCCTTAGTAAAGTTTGTCTTTTTGCTATATCTCCTAATCCCTGTTCTGCCAACCATTCACACAAGCCCGTTCTTCTTCTTCTAGGTGTCGTGCACCTTCAGGACGTGGGTAATCATGGCTCTCCATAACTTCCTCTCCTTTGTAGACCTTAGTAAAGTTTGTCTTTTTGCTATATCTCCTAATCCCTGTTCTGCCAACCATTCACACAAGCCCGTTCTTCTTCTTCTAGGTGCCGTGCACCTTCAGGACGTGGGTAATCATGGCTCTCCATAACTTCCTCTCCTTTGTAGACCTTAGTAAAGTTTGTCTTTTTGCTATATCTCCTAATCCCTGTTCTGCCAACCATTCACACAAGCCCGTTCTTCTTCTTCTAGGTGTCGTGCACCTTCAGGACGTGGGTAATCATGGCTCTCCATAACTTCCTCTCCTTTGTAGACCTTAGTAAAGTTTGTCTTTTTGCTATATCTCCTAATCCCTGTTCTGCCAACCATTCACACAAGCCCGTTCTTCTTCTTCTAGGTGTCGTGCACCTTCAGGACGTGGGTAATCATGGCTCTCCATAACTTCCTCTCCTTTGTAGACCTTAGTAAAGTTTGTCTTTTTGCTATATCTCCTAATCCCTGTTCTGCCAACCATTCACACAAGCCCGTTCTTCTTCTTCTAGGTGCCGTGCACCTTCAGGACGTGGGTAATCATGGCTCTCCATAACTTCCTCTCCTTTGTAGACCTTAGTAAAGTTTGTCTTTTTGCTATATCTCCTAATCCCTGTTCTGCCAACCATTCACACAAGCCCGTTCTTCTTCTTCTAGGTGTCGTGCACCTTCAGGACGTGGGTAATCATGGCTCTCCATAACTTCCTCTCCTTTGTAGACCTTAGTAAAGTTTGTCTTTTTGCTATATCTCCTAATCCCTGTTCTGCCAACCATTCACACAAGCCCGTTCTTCTTCTTCTAGATGTCGTGCACCTTCAGGACGTGGGTAATCATGGCTCTCCATAACTTCCTCTCCTTTGTAGACCTTAGTAAAGTTTGTCTTTTTGCTATATCTCCTAATCCCTGTTCTGCCAACCATTCACACAAGCCCGTTCTTCTTCTTCTAGGTGCCGTGCACCTTCAGGACGTGGGTAATCATGGCTCTCCATAACTTCCTCTCCTTTGTAGACCTTAGTAAAGTTTGTCTTTTTGCTATATCTCCTAATCCCTGTTCTGCCAACCATTCACACAAGCCCGTTCTTCTTCTTCTAGGTGCCGTGCACCTTCAGGACGTGGGTAATCATGGCTCTCCATAACTTCCTCTCCTTTGTAGACCTTAGTAAAGTTTGCCTTTTTGCTATATCTCCTAATCCCTGTTCTGCCAACCATTCACACAAGCCCGTTCTTCTTCTTCTAGGTGTCGTGCACCTTCAGGACGTGGGTAATCATGGCTCTCCATAACTTCCTATCCTTCGTAACCCTTAGTAAAATTTGTCTTTTTGCTATATCTCCTAATCCCTGTTCTTCCAAACATTCACACAAGCCCGTTCTTCTTCTTCTAGGTGCCGTGCACCTTCAGGACGTGGGTAATCATGGCTCTCCATAACTTCCTCTCCTTTGTAGACCTTAGTAAAGTTTGTCTTTTTGCTATATCTCCTAATCCCTGTTCTGCCAACCATTCACACAAGCCCGTTCTTCTTCTTCTAGGTGTCGTGCACCTTCAGGACGTGGGTAATCATGGCTCTCCATAACTTCCTCTCCTTTGTAGACCTTAGTAAAGTTTGTCTTTTTGCTATATCTCCTAATCCCTGTTCTGCCAACCATTCACACAAGCCCGTTCTTCTTCTTCTAGGTGTCGTGCACCTTCAGGACGTGGGTAATCATGGCTCTCCATAACTTCCTCTCCTTTGTAGACCTTAGTAAAGTTTGTCTTTTTGCTATATCTCCTAATCCCTGTTCTGCCAACCATTCACACAAGCCCGTTCTTCTTCTTCTAGGTGCCGTGCACCTTCAGGACGTGGGTAATCATGGCTCTCCATAACTTCCTCTCCTTTGTAGACCTTAGTAAAGTTTGTCTTTTTGCTATATCTCCTAATCCCTGTTCTGCCAACCATTCACACAAGCCCGTTCTTCTTCTTCTAGGTGCCGTGCACCTTCAGGACGTGGGTAATCATGGCTCTCCATAACTTCCTCTCCTTTGTAGACCTTAGTAAAGTTTGTCTTTTTGCTATATCTCCTAATCCCTGTTCTGCCAACCATTCACACAAGCCCGTTCTTCTTCTTCTAGGTGTCGTGCACCTTCAGGACGTGGGTAATCATGGCTCTCCATAACTTCCTCTCCTTTGTAGACCTTAGTAAAGTTTGTCTTTTTGCTATATCTCCTAATCCCTGTTCTGCCAACCATTCACACAAGCCCGTTCTTCTTTTTCTTTGTGCCTCGTTCTTTCAAGGCGTGGGTGATCATGGCTCTCCATAACTTCCTCTACTTTGTATCCCTTCGTAAGGTTTGTCTTTTTGCTATATCTCCTAATCTCTTTCTGTCAACCATTTACACAAGCCCGTTCTTCTTTTTCTTTGTGCCTCGTTCTTTCAAGGCGTGGGTGATCATGGCTCTCCATAACTTCCTCTACTTTGTAGCCCTTAGTAAGGTTTGTCTTTTTGCTATATCTCCTAATCTCTTTCTGTTAACCATTTACACAAGCCCGTTCTTCTTTTTCTTTGTGCCTCGTTCTTTCAAGGCGTGGGTGATCATGGATCTCCATAACTTCCTCTACTTTGTAGACCTTAGTAAAGTTTGTCTTTTTGCTATATCTCCTAATCCATGTTCCACCAGACATTTACATAAGTTTGTTCTTATTCTATGTACC
>OZ038520.1:42722483-42739983 GCA_964036315.1 Acanthosepion esculentum
GTCGTTTTTTTTTACTTTTTCTCATAAACCGAGTAGCGAGTTATCAAAGAATTCCTCGATTAGTGCGGCTAATGTGTATATTGGTAACTATAAAAAAATCATTGCTTATATATATTATATATATTACACGTATATTATACATATTACATATATAATATATATATATATATAACATATATAATATATATATATATATTACATATATAATAAATATATATATATTACATATATAATATATATATATATATATTACATATATAATAAATATATATATATTACATATATAATATATATATATTACATATATAATATATATATATTATATATTACATATATAATATATATATTACATATATAATATATATATATATTACATATATAATATATATATATATTACATATATAATATATATATATATTACATATATAATATATATATATATTACATATATAATATATATATATATTACATATATAATATATATATATATTACATATATAATATATATATATATATTACATATATAATATATATATATATATTACATATATAATATATATATATATATTACATATATAATATATATATATATATTACATATATAATATATATATATATGTATATATATATTACATATATATACAATATATATATATTACATATATAATATATATATATATATATTACATATATAATATATATATATATTACATATATATATAATATATATATATATATTACATATATATACAATATATATATATTACATATATAATATATATATATTACATATATAATATATATATATATATATTACATATATAATATATATATATATATATATTACATATATAATATATATATATATATATATTACATATATAATATATATATATATATATATTACATATATACTATATATATATATATTACATATATAATATATATATATATTACATATATATTATATATATATATTACATATATAATATATATATATATATTACATATATAATATATATATATATTACATATATATTATATATATATATTACATATATAATATATATATATATATTACATATATAATATATATATTACATATATAATATATATATTACATATATAATATATATATATATTACATATATAATATATATATATATTACATATATAATATATATATATATATTACATATATAATATATATATATATTACATATATAATATATATATATATATTACATATATAATATATATATATATATTACATATATAATATATATATATATTACATATATAATATATATATATATATATTACATATATAATATATATATATATATTACATATATAATATATATATATATATATTACATATATAATATATATATATATTACATATATAATATATATATATTACATATATAATATATATATATTACATATATAATATATATATATATATTACATATATAATATATATATATATATATTACATATATAATATATATATATATTACATATATAATATATATATAACATATATAATATATATATAACATATATAATATATATATAACATATATAATATATATATAACATATATAATATATATATAACATATATAATATATATATACATATATAATATATATATATATACATATATAATATATATATATACATATATAATATATATATATATACATATATAATATATATATATATACATATATAATATATATATATATACATATATAATATATATATACATATATAATATATATATTACATATATAATATATATATATATTATATATATAATATATATATATATATATTACATTTATAATATATATATATATATATATATATATATATATATATATATATATATATATATATATATTACATTACTACAATTAAGGTCAGCTCAGCATAGTTGCGTGGGTGTTGAACAAATAGAAATGTGCCTGAGCAGGGGTCTACAACAGGGATTAGGTAGAAGCCCTAGAAAACTGGAATCTTCGAATCCATCCATCTATCCATATATACTAATTTTCACCTAATACAAGGCTCAAGAAACACTCAACGTAGATCGTTACTCTGTGTTATTTTATGAGCGTAAGAAAAGAAGTTAAGTTCGAGGGGTTATGTAGTAAGGATAACAATTTATCCTAGACTTGAAGAGGTCAAGATTGTAGTGATTGGGAAAACATTCCTTCCACAAAGGAGCAGTTCTTAGGAAGAAGCTGTCCGAGTGGAACTTACTCCTTATTAATGGATTACGAAGAGAATGGTGGTGATTCACTCCTGTGTACGTGACGTGATATGGCGAGTCCCAGCTGGAAAGGTCAGGGGTAATGGAATCAAGGAATGTAGTTCGTCAGAGCACACGCTATAGAAATAGTGATAGAGCAGCGAGAGGCACGCGACGTTTCACTTATGGGAGAAGGTTTAGTAAGGTGGAAAATAATGCATCATCAATAAGTCCACATAGGCAAGTGAGGAATGGGCATCTCCAACGTAGATATGACTGCAATGCTCACTTTTTGCTCTGATCTGGCTCTTGTAAAGAGTATAGCAAGGTGAGTCAGATACTTACTGGAGCGGCACGAGGAATAAACCATTTCACGAGTATCTTTACCAATAGATATACCGGGTGTAGCATCAAAATTGTCCAAATCGTCATACGGCATGGGATAATTATCCATCCCACAAAATGTTTAATATCTAAAAAAACAAAAAACCACTAAACTAATTGATTTTCTTTTTTCCAGGTCTTCAGATAAGACGTTTAAACATCTTGACACCATTTGCCTCAAGAATCACTAAAAAACCCTTCGAGGTATTCAGCTAGAAAGAGAACAGGTTAAAATCCTTTTGTGTCAGCCCCACAATGTTTTCAAATTGAGCAATGAGGGGATGAAAAAGATCATTCAGGCCTTCAGTAATGGTACCAACATTCATACTCCGGCTTCCATCTTTAAAGTCCATATAAGAACCATCAACAGAACGGTGAATAAGTTTTAAAAAAGAGGGAACAATAGAGAGGAAAACTGGATCAGAATGTCACTAAAGGAAGAGGGATCATCATTTGAACTTAGAGCTAAATACATTCTTATTGTAGAGTGTTATAAAAGCCTGGAGTAATTATAGTAAGATATCTTTCACTATTTCTAAGATACAACGGTTCAAACCTTAATCTAACAATTGGACAATTTTGCTGTTACACGATTTGGACAATTTTGCTGTTACACTCAGTATATATAATCTACTTGCGGTCTGGAGAGAGCTTGAGCCCTAATAGATGTTCTTGACAAGGAGCCTCCTATGGAGAACACCCATCCATCATGATAGGTGAAAGTCCAGGGCCTGCTCGGTGGTGATTGAATGTTATTAGTTTGATCTTGGACGTATTGAATTTTACAAGCAATTCTTTCTTCTCATTGAGCCACCTATGCTAGGCCAGAGGAAAGATGAGCTGCGATGGTCCTGATCATCCAGATGTTTAGAGTTGCAACTATAAACTCTTGTATCATAGATAACTCTTGTATCGTAGATAATACCTAAGGAGCGGAGTATGCTCATCATTGATATAAAGTTGAAAGTCATAAATATCTTATTTTTTTGTTTTCTACAACAGCTTTCACTTTGTACTCACATACTTTGTCAACATGATCAACTTGGCTTGCACTGTTTCTAGTGTATTTCTATTGCTACCCTATCGTGCATATTCTAATATTCCTATTGAGTTAGCTTGCCACATTCACTTATGTGGTTTATCTTTCTCTACACAGAAGTGACTCTTTATTTATTTATTTATTTTATTATTATTAGTAGTAGTAGTAGTAGTAGTAGTAGTAGTACTACTACTACTACTACTATTGATTGATTTGGTTTATTTTTAACGGCATATCAACTCTTTATGGGTCATTTAATAAATTTAAATTTTATTTTTATACGAGCTTTGGTAATTTTCTTTTCTTTTCCAAAATGTATTGCTGGTAATTTTTATAATGTATTTTTATACTTTCATAGATTTTGACCCCAGATTGGGGGCTCACTATTTGCCCATAGCTGGGACCCTAATAGGTGCTACCAACCTGAGTCATGGTGGACCTGGGAACAGCAGAGTAGTTCCATGATCCTCGAACCTTCCGATCAGAGGCCTTGCTGTCGGATGTTGCTTATTGTCATAGTCAGATCGAAGTAGTAGCAGTAGTAGTAGTAGTAGTAATTTGGTTGGATACTTTACTTTTAATAAAAATAATTATAATAAACCTATCAAAATACAAGATCTTTGAAATCGAAATCTCAAAAATGTGGCGCAGGGGAATATCCACAATCCCTGTTTTAGTTGGAACCCTCGGATTAGTTGGAAAAGATTCCAGTAGACTCATTGAAGGGATTGCTGGAAACTCATGCCTTAAAGAAAAAGAAAAAAAATTGTTCTCACGGGCATAGCCCACACCTTAAGTAGGGCTTTATCTATGTAAAATATTTTTTTTTAATTGGTCAGTGGAAATTGCCATGATGCAATTTCTAACCTTAGGTCTCTGGGCGGGACCCAGAAAGAAATGTGTACACATCAGAAATCAAGGGAAATAATAATAATAATATTTTATCACTTACTCTCAAAAAAGGCAGTGTGACATTTAACATTATATAATCTTGAAGGAAATGCGTTAGCATTGAATTCTTATATGCTTTTCAAACATTCAGCTTTCAAGTGTAAAATTTTCTACTTCGTACTGCAACAATTATTTTCATTTTCATCTTCAGCCAGAGATAGATAACAGATACCACCGAGGATTAAGCAACTGCATGTCCGTATTTTTAATGAAACCCAACAATGCCGATTTGATCTTAGACTTTTCCAGTTATTATTATTATTATTTTTTTTTGTTTTTGCAAAGATTCTGGAATAGTTCCTAGCGATTCAATGATTATGAGCAAAATTGTTTTTGCTCATATTTCACAACTTCCGCAGTTTTCCGGTAGTCCTGATTTTTATCTTACCCTCCTTGTATGTAATCTACTGACAGATTTTCTTTCCCCGTTCACAACAAATAAGTATTATCTTGAGTAGGGTAGGGTCAGCTGTCTGCATTTTACATTCTCAAAGTATCTTATCTTCTGGTTTATACTCATACCATTTGCTTGTATGACGGAATCTTTTTTGAAAATTCCTAATCAATTATTATTTCTACTTCGTCGTGCCTACTACTATATTCTTTTTCTAATAATCTACTATATTCCATTAGATCCTTTCTTTTGAATAATCTACTATATTCCATTAGATCCTTTCTTTCGAATAATCTACTATTAGATCCTTTCTTTTGAATAATCTACTATATTCCATTAGATCCTTTCTTTTGAATAATCTACTATATTCCATTAGATCCTTTCTTTCGAATAATCTACTATTAGATCCTTTCTTTCGAATAATCTACTATATTCCATTAGATCCTTTCTTTCGAATAATCTACTATTAGATCCTTTCTTTCGAATAATCTACTATATTCCATTAGATCCTTTCTTTTGAATAATCTACTATATTCCATTAGATCCTTTCTTTCGAATAATCTACTATTAGATCCTTTCTTTCGAATAATCTACTATATTCCATTAGATCCTTTCTTTTGAATAATCTACTATATTCCATTAGATCCTTTCTTTTGAATAATCTACTATATTTTATTAGATCCTTTCTTTTGAATAATCTACTATATAAAATGGATTTTATTTTATTTACCTGACCTATATAGTTCGAATAATCTACTATATTCCATTAGATCCTTTCTTTTTTGATTTCTTTCTTTCTAGGCGTTATTTACTACAAATTCTCAACTCGACCAAGAAGCTACCTATCATTTTTTAAAATCTTTTTGTTTGATTGTTGAACTAGCTAGATGTAACCGTATGTTATATTCTAATAATTTCTATTCTCGCACTTCTCATCTGTGAAACTCTCTTCTGGTTTCTTGATTCCCTGCCATCAATTTAAAAATTTAAAAGCAACTCTAATCAACATCTTTTTTTCCCTGAATCCTCTTCCTTTAATCATTCCTTCCCAGCAGCCCCTTGTATCTTAGCGGCATTATGACTTTGCTTGGTGCGAATGATTTAAAAACAATCCATCTGTTGTTCTCCATATTATTATTATTATTATTATTATTATTATTATTATTATTATTATTATTATCTATTCAGTTAGTGTCTTTTCAGTGTCTTCTCTACTGGTTATTTCTTTTTCCTTCTTTTCTATTTTGGTTGTGCGGTGGTGTAATGGTTATCGGGTCAGAATTGATGGTCGGAGAGTCGAGTTCCAATACCAATGGGGTCCGTTATATTCTCTTACGTACAAATACCCTGGGGAAAGTTATGTATCGACCTCCTCTCCCTCCATCTATGAGATAATTATTATGACTTACATCTCTAAATTATTATTATCCCCGACCCCTCCTCCAAAAGATCCTTACAATCTAATAATATTTTCTGGTTTTAAATATCCTGCAAATGATTGAAGAATAACGAATCAATCAATCAAACAAATCTGCAGCACCTTCCTCGGTATCATCCTAGGTTCAAACAACGACGTGATCTCTACATTCTCTATCCTTTGCGGATTTCCAACACATCCAATCTAGATTACAATGTTTTAGCACAGCTTCATAGTATACCTACTATTATGAATTCGAGTCTAACCTATTTGCCTTGCCTCCCGGGCAAGATCCTGACTATTATTATTGTTATTGTTGCTACTTCTTACTTTCAGTGAGGATTAAATCTTTTGAATAATCAATATAAATTCCAGCTAATTTTAGTAATGATGTGGGCGGTTTTAATTCTTTCTCATATTTCCAATTCTTCCATTTTTTTAGCAAGGCTCTTAGTAAGTGTCCAGGTGCTCTTATAATGATGTGCACAACTGTTAACACCATATTCCACAATTTCTCTTTCAAGGTTCAGATATTTATCTAGGTTTTCAAATTCTTTCAACATCATTCCGTAATCACCTGTAACACCGACATTTACTATCTAGCAAAGGTTCCTCTCCTTGTTATACGTTTTTATTTCAAGCGATCAAGTACATTATGTTTTTATTCTCCTGTTTGTTTACACCATTATTTTTATGGTAAAATCCCAGTTTTTTTTTAACTGTTCCTAGTGTATCACATGTCACACCCAGTCAAGTTTGTTTTTGTAATGTTTCTACGCCCATTCCTGCATTCGCTTAACATACACATTATTTGGTTGACCCTGTCTTGTTTTCCTTAATATTGTTAATTCTCATAGAATTGTTCTCTGACGTCATTAATAAGGATTTAAATTTCCTCTTTGCAAATCTGTTCATGTAGCCTCATTTGCAATTCCTTCTGTTTGTCTCTTGAAATGTCCATTTAACATTTGTATTTATTTCCACTTTTGGGCTTCTCGTTTAAGAAATTTCTGATTCCACTTTTGTCCTTTTGTTAGATTTACTTAGATGTTTGGCTGTCATAATCTTGCTTTCAAAGTGTTTAATATTAAGATACCTGCCTGTAGACATTGCATTTTTATTCAGAAGCTTTGAATTTAAGTAAAAATGAAACAGACAATATGTTTGTCTTCATAATAATCAGTCATCATTTCAAGAAGTAACTTATGAGTTTTTCGATAGAAAATTTCATTTATTCTTTGACAAGTTGATTTATAGGCAAGCATTTCGAACAATTAATTTAGACATTTCGAAAAAATGTACCGCAGTTTAAGCATCTTAATATGCATACTCAATTATCTGTGGTTTTCAAGTAGTATTTTTATAAAATTAATCGTTGCCTATCTCTTTTTCTCTTATTTTTAACGCGCGGTAATTTTCCCTTGAAAAATGTCGGCAGAGAATGACAGGATAATTTGTTGGTAATGTACCAAATTTTATACATCTGATATGCTTAGTACTTGATATTTTGCCAATTGCAATATATATTTTTTAATGATGTTCACCAAATACAAGGCCCAAGAGCCACTCAAAGTAGAGGGTTACTGTGTGGTTTTGTATTAGCGTAAGAAAGGGCAAGAAGTGAAGTTCTTTGGTCTATGCAGGAAAGATAACAGCTACTTCCAGACTCTAAGAAGTCAAGATTAGTGAATAACATTTCAGAGTTCAGGTGGAGACGTTTGGCGAATAATGAGGAAGTGAACTTTAGAATTGGGTTTCTGGTTCCTCCTATACAGGAAACGAGGGATAAACCTCTACTCCTGTTCAAAAGACCAGAGAAGAGTGTTAACCTATCTACTCCTATTTATAAAAGAAAAAGTAATTCAATAGTAAATAAAAGTTCAGAGTTTTAGGAGATGTTAGAAGTATAGAGTTGAAGTAGACTTTAGAAGGAAATGGAAACTCAATCCTAAACAGGAAACAAGGGATAAACCTTCTACTCCTGTTCAAAAGACTGGGGAGGAGTATGACCTTGATGATAGGTAAACCTAGCTACTCATATTGGGCGAAGAAAAATAATTAGTGAATGGAATTTCAGAGTTCAGGCGGAAACGTCAGAAGGATAGAATCTAAGTAAACCTTAGAAGGAATGGGAAGCCCAATTCTAGGCAACGGATAAACCTCTACTCCTGTTCAAAAAATGGTGGAGAAGTTTGAAGCAGACGATAGGTGGACCTATCTACTTTTATTTATGAATCATTAGTGCTTATTCATCATTTATGAGTTCTAATTCTAAATAACTAAACACTATAAAATCTGTTTATATTTCTGAGATGAGGTATTGTAACTATTAACACCGTTCGGATTCTTGTACTCATTTTTATTGCCACAGTCACGACGTCTCGGTCCTTGTATGCTCGGTTGGAAATTCGAACGTATATCACTTGAAGAAGCCGGAGCGTACAACGGCCGAAACGTCGGGAATATGGCAACAGGGATAAGGAAAACAGTCTGAACGATGTAAATAGTGTAAATAAGCACTATATGTTTGACATAATTATTTTGTTCAACGTTTATATTAACTCTGTTTTATACTTAATATAACATTTTTATATGAATGCACTGAAGGATATTGTTGCACCATCTACTACTTTATTATTTCTATTGTAGAGTCTTTTTACTATGTTTAAACTTTATTTTATCATAATTATATTATATAATCATAATAATTCAATTAATCTATCTTATTTATAGCTTGCCTTTCTTCGGATGTTCAAATAAAACAAAATCCACAATAGAAGATGGGTGAGATCTAAAAGGAATAAAGTAGCGAAGCGTCTGAATAGATCTAGACAAAATACAACGTTATTGCACCTTTTTATCTTTTATATTTGTTGTGGTAGGATCCGCCTAATTTGCATAGCGGAGTACCGACGATATAAATATGGTTGGTACCGGAAGACATGGAGGCAAATCAAGAGATCCAACTAGAGACTCTGCTCGACTGCGACTTAGTCATCACATTCTCCAGGAACGGTCTTCCCAGGAATATACAAAAGACTATATGTAAATATTGTGTACACTTTCTTGTTTCAATACATTTTATTCTAACTACATTTTGTGTTTGCATTATTATTCCATGCATTAGTCAAGATTCAACAATATTATTTCCTTTACGATAAAGAAAAACAGTCTTTCTACACTCATGCACCCTATATATGTAAGTTATATAAGAGTGAAATCTTTTAAGATATTTATTATATGTGGGACATTGTTGCAAGATAGTCTTAAGCTTACTGCTACTTTATGTGAGACTGTGTCTTAAGGAATCCTGTGTCATTTGTCCATAATTAAAAGAACTACACTGTATATTTAATAATATAGTGCAATATAAAATGAAATATTTGCATATTTCTTAGTCATTAAATTATGATATCGAAAGTAATATGCAACTGTACTTTTAAGGAATGCATACTGTTGCATGTCATAATCAGTATAGTAGGCACCCGTTTATTCAGCAAGGTCATGTTAGCATTCAAATCCACTCCTTTGTTGTCGAGAAGCCCTGGGAAATGGTGTATAGAGACCGTGTACTGCCCAGACTGGACTACATCGTACCCCTCTATCAAAATAACACCCCGTCTCGGACGTACCGTCAAGATAAAAAGGAATACAGGGCATTAAATTTTGGGACGACTTGGGCGAAGGAGTTGCCGGAAGGTTATCAATCCAATCCGGTTTTACTATCTGGATATACTTCCATATCCTATTCCCTTTAAATATGATCGCAAGGTAGCGAGGGTTTAAAATCAGGGTTTTCCTTCTCCTAGATTGATTGCCTTCCCTGGCTGCTGAGTTCCATCTACATGAATAATTACTATATATGATTAGTTTATTATACAATCTTCGGGGTTTACTCCCGAAGCCGTTGCAATGAATGGGTATGGCCGTAAGACAGCAGAGGTTTAAAAGCATTTTTCCATCTCTTAGATGGACTACCCTCCTGGCCTGACGAGTAAATCCGGAGACAGTCCGATATCTGTATTATTCTCTACTTTTCCCTTGAACAACATCGGTGGTGTGTAGAGGGGTGACGTGCTTCATGGGCAACCGCCGATCTCTCATAAAACCTTTCCTAAGCCTGCGCACTCTTTGGACGTTGATTCATGGTCTCTAAATACCGACGGATGCTATATATATTATACAATACGATTTCATTAAAGGCTATTTACATACATTTTATACGAATTTGTTCATTGAATACGTTATTGTTCATTGAACACTTCAGTGTTCATTGAATACGCCATTGAACACTTTAGTGTTCATTGAATGCTTCATTGTTCATTAAATGCTTCAGAGTTCATTAAATGCTTCAGTGTTCATTAAATGTTTCATTGTTCATTGAATACGTCATTGAACACTTCAGTGTTCATTGAATGCTTCATTGTTCATTAAATGCTTCAGTGTTCATTAAATGTTTCATTGTTCATCAAATACGTCATTGAACACTTCAGTGTTCATTGAATGCTTCATTTTTCATTGAATGCTCCAGTGTTCATTGTATACTGTAATTTGCATACAATAATTTAGTGCTATTTTGTGATGTAAATCTAAATTTTAGTGAACATGCAAATAACATTTGGTTAAAAAAATAAGTGATTTTTAATGCTATATCCCTTAAGAACATATCCTTTTCTTTATTATTTGATTCTTGAGAAATAGAGTAGAGTGCTTCCAATTGTTTTCTCCACGGTTTGGAATTTAAAGTTTTCATTCTATTAGACTGGTTACCAACCAAGTCAACAGAAGCCAGTCTACCCTGCTATTTAACCAACGGTTAGCCGGAGAAGAGATGAATTTTGTGTGAAAATAATCAATTCCCATTCCCATAGCAGTATTCATTTTTCTAAAAATAAGTAAATAAATAAACTTATAAAAATATGAGCAAGATGTTGTGATAAAACTTCAAAGACTGTTTCTAAAAATCATTGAGTAACAACAATAATAACAAAAATAAGACCATTAATTAAACTGAAAACAGCGTATTCGTTAGTTTTCCCATCAGTTTGTACTGGCATCTTGTTCCATGAGTGAGCGTTTCGCAGAGTTCATTCTGTGTTTAGTTAAATAAGTGATTTTTTCTGTACTCTGGGGATATATGAGGTATGCATCTCGGAAAGTGAAATAACATTAACGTTTTCTACTTGCTAGTCTATTTCGGCAAGTGTTTTTGTAATCAGATTTACCCCAAGCAAGGCAGTAAAGCCACTAAGACACAAGGGGTTACTGTGGACGAACGAATTAGAAAACAGAAACATTTTTAAGGAGCCAGAACAACAGAATAGGGAACAGGGAAACAGTAGATAATGACTGACACTGCATTTAAATTTTTGAAGATCAAAGTTGGCTGGAAAGCTATAGAATCGAAATTCCACAAGCGAGAAATGCGAGAAAAGAAACTGTTAGCATAGATGTTACGGTAACACATCTAGCCAAAATTGGAATCCTACAACCATAAACCTGAGAGAGTATGAGACGTGTATGATTTTGTGGGATTTTTAAGTACAAGCAGCTAATAAATCAAAGCACACCACACCGGGTATATTGGTTGAATATAAAATAGAAAAAAAGAATTGTTAATCACTGATCCATCGCGACCTTTTGATCCAAGGACAGAGATAAAGGAAGAAGAAAAAATAACCAATTGCGATCCATCGAAGTTTGAACTATTAAGGCTTTAGAAGTTGAAGATGGACACACTCATATTAGTTGTCACTAGTGCATTTGGTACAGTGACTGAGACAATAGAGATATAGATAAGGAAAATTGGTATTGAATATCAAGTGGAAATGTTACAGAAAGACACGAATAATCAGGTAAGTGGTATATGCTTAGAGTCAGAGAAAGATTATACGAAATATAAAATTGCTAGTTGTAGCTCACTATCTATGCATTCATTACCAGATATTAAGATCTTATCTGAAAACTACCGAAAATAAATTAAAAAACAATCAAACCATATAACATTTACGACTATCACCAAAATTGTAGTCTATATAGCATGCATAGTCAGCGTGTGGTCTACGACAGCGAAACTTGGAACCTCGACTCCAGACAGAAGTCTGAGTCGCATTCTGGGTATCAACTGGTCCAACAGGGACACCAGTACTGTATTTCTCATCCGTTCCCAGTTACCTAGTCTATACCCCATTCTCCAACCGCCTCGGCCCAGCTGGCTTGGACATCTACACCGTATGCCGGATGGGAGGATTCTGAAGGTACTTCTGTACGTAGAACTGGCTACTGACACGAAAGTGACCTCATCTTCGTTTCAAAGACGTCAGAAAAATGAGTATGAGGACGATGGACATGAACATCACGAGGTAGGAAGACGTCGCCAACGATCGCTTAGACTGAAAACATGATTTACGCCGATGGCTGGAGCGAGGAGACGAGAAACGAATGTTTGTCACCGGAGAGAAGCCTGCTCGGTGGAAAGAAAAACAAAACAAAAACTAGGCGGCATCAGGAGAGAGCATCTTCACATGCATTCGTTGCAGTTGAGACTGTCACTCCCGTGTGGGCCTATACAACCATAAAAGATGTTGTATCCCCATCAGCAACTGAGGCATAACTCTTTGAGCGCAGATCCCAAGTTTCTCGAGATCGACGGATGTCACACACATATATTTATAAATGTATATTTATTTATATATTTCCTGTCCCAACACTAATGGGAAGGGAGGTAATTCAACTTAGGTTATTAAATTTATGAGTTAGGACTTCCCTTAGTAGTTTTTATAATCTATGCAAAAAATATTTCTCTACATTTTAATGAACAGTTTAATTAATCATTTCCATTACCTTTCTTAGATTACAGTCTTATTTGTTTAAGTCTTTCGTGTGAGGCATTCAGATACCTTTATCTATCAAGTGATCGTTTTGCTTCAACTTGGTCATGAAATAGGCTTCGTTGCCGTCTTTGTCATTCTGTCTTTGTCATTGAACGTCTAAAAATATAAAGAGAACGGATTAATTAAACGGCTCATTGGCTTCTATTTTAGTTGTGAATTCTTTCTCTCCGATTCATTGAATCTCAATACATTGTTTCAAGACTTTTGTTTCACTAGTAAAACTTTCTAACAATTGTCGTCATTTTTTATGGTACTGATACACTAATAATAATATTAATAATGATGAGAAGAAGAAGAAGAAGAAGAGGAAAGTAAGAAGAAGAAGAGAGGAGGAGGAGAAGGAAGAGGAAGAGAAAGATGAAGAAGAAGAAGAGGAAGAAGAAAAAGAAGACGTTATATATAATATCAAGAGTAATCAATGAATAATAGATAATATTGAACTTTTAAAAATATAAATGGAACGGATTAATTAATCGGTTCATTGGCTTCTATTTTAGTTGTGAATTCTTTCTCTCTGTTTCATTGAATCTCAATACATTGTTTCAAGACTTTTGTTTCGCTATTAAAACTTTCTAACACTTGCCGTCGTTTTTGACGGTACTGATACGCTACTACTACTAATAATAATAATAAAAGCTAATCGCCATGACATCGTGATTAGAGACCGCAAACAAAAAAAGTCCCTCCTTATTGATATGGCAGCCCCTGCAGACTGCAATGTTTCTTTGAAGATCTTCAAAATGCTATCAAAATACAAAGACTTTGAAATCGAAATCTGAAAAATGTGGCACACGAGGACATTAACAATTCCAATTGTAGTTGGAGCCATCGGATTGAAGGGATTCCTGGAAACCAATGTCTTAAAGAAATACACAAAAATGTGTACTCACGAGTACAGCCCATACCTTATGAAGGGCTTTATCTATGTAAAATATGTGTGTGTGCATTTTATTTTAATTGCTCAGTGCAAAATGTCATGATGCCATTTCTGACTTTAGGTCTCTGGTTGGGACCCGGAGAGAAATAAGTATAGACCAAAAATCAAAGGAAATAGTATAATAATAATAATAATAATAATAATAATAATAATAATAGATAATAATAATAATAATAATAATAATAATAATAATAATAATAATAATAATAATAATAATGGACACTAAGAGCTTGAGAAAAAACTGAAATAACTAGAAATTAGAGGAATATATGGAATATTCTAAAACAAGAGCTTTATTGAAAATAAGATATTAATATGAATGCCGGAACTTTGTAACAATTTATTGCCATTTAATCTACGGTTTAAGTCACCAATTAGTACTGGCGTGAACACCCAATAACTGAATGCTACTACTAGTACTGTTACTACTACTAATAATAAAAGCAACATGATGTTGTGAATAACATTAAAAAGAAAAAAAAACACACGATAGAAATGTATTTACAGATGAATCAATAGTTGTTTTAATAAGTAACTTTCAGCGTCTGGTTTTGTGAATGTTGTTTTATTACCAGTGAGAAAATTAAAAATAAACCAAGACTCTACTTTATACTATAGCTAACATTAATTGAACAGCAATCTTTTAAAATGTTTACACAATATTGAATAAAAGCATACAGCTGCATTAAGTTATATCCTTGTAAATTGTTTTGTAAACATCAACAGGTGTTCACCAAACCAAATTAAAACAAAGCTACTCATAATATCGAGAACTTACGAAAAATTAAAGCAGACATATTACAGCAAGAAAAATATTCTTATTTCTCTCTTCTTCATAAACTTATTTTTTTACTTTTATTACTTTACTGTGATGCATCGTTCCTTATACCAAACTTATTTCATATTTTAGCTCTTAAAGTGTTGACAACAGTCCGAATATTGCAAAAATAGTATTAAAATATTGATTAGTTCTATTATGTGATAGTCATGGGTATTATTTATCATTTCACTTCAAGCAAGACAGTAAAGCTATTAAGATGCGAGGGATTACTGAATATGAAAGAATATTAGAAATAAAAGATCATCATTAAAGAGAGAACAATAAAAGAACAGGAATTAATAAAAAAATTTAAACAGTTTTTTGCGATATTTTTAAACTTAAAGTTTGTTTGAAATCAGATTAATTAAACCGTAACTTAGTTAATTTTCCTCAAATAAACTTTCAGAAAAGTATATTTTATTTTTGTAAGATCTTTTAATAAAGAGAACTGCATTGCGATGAAAGATAGCTAAAAATGGCGCTAATCAGGTATTTTAGCAAAATAAATAAATAAAAATAAAATAAAATAAAATAAAAAAAATAAAAAAATTCCTTCCAGTCAATTTAAAATAGTTTTAAATTAGTTTTGAAATACAGCAAAGTATTTTGATTATGAACATATTAGGTTTAATCTATTAGTCTGAAATCAAAGCAAGAAAGTTTTGAAGATCAATGTTGACTGGAAAGCAAGAAGCCGGAAAAGAGTTCCACAAACGAGAAGTGCGAGATAAGAAACTGTTACGGTTAGCATAGAAATTACGGTTATATCTAGCAACTTCAATTGAAAAATGATGAAACCTAACTGCCAATCTAGTACTGTGCTTAAATTCATATCGTTAAGCTACCATTGTAGGTTGATATTAGATTGTAAGTTTATGTTTTTAATATATGGATAAAATCCGACAGACCCCTTGAATAAGGAACAAATAAGATATCTTTATATAATAAATTTGACATGTTTTACTTTATCAGAAATTTGTGGAATGAATTATGATGTCAAGAGACAGTTAGATACAGTATTTTACATGCCATAGTATATGTTAATACAAATCTTCTTCTATGTGTCATGTACCTTCATGGTCGTAGACGATCATAACTTTCCACAATTCTTATCCTTTGTAACTCTTAGCAATATTTGTCTTTACTATTCCTCCCATTTTTGTAATTTATTTATACAGCTTCTTAAGTAGTCTCCTCGCTGTTTCTTTTTTCTTCGCTTGATTTCAGTATATCCTATGTGTGTCAAGTTCTCCGAGCTCGCTTTGCTCATTATGTCTCCTAGAAATTCTAACTGTCTCTTTTTGATTCTATGTATGCGTCCCTTATACAGGGTGTCCATAAAGTTCGTGTGCACTTTTAAAAATTTATAACTTTATTTGTATTTGCGATAGAAATAATTTGTAAAAAGGATTAGAAAGAAGTAAATCTATATTTTTTAAGGTTTTATTGAAATTTTATTTAAGTTTCCACATGTCCTCCATCATTAGCAATACAAAGGGTAATACGATTTTGCAGTTCACGGAAAACATTTGCCAACTGATTTACAGTAATGCCTGAAATCACATTAGTTATTTTAGCTATACTTAGAACTAGGTACATTAAACTTTATAACATTTTTTACAGATTATTTCTATCACAAATACAAATAAAGATTTGCCATATATATAAGAATGTATTTTCTTATTAAGGATTAGTACAAATATAGCATTTGTTCCGCAGCTGATTGATATTATACTCAGCAAGCCGAATGTGCTTTTCTGAAAATGTTCTGTCTCTCTTTCTATATATATATATATATATATATATATATATATATATATATATATATATATATAGAGAGAGAGAGAGAGAGAGAGAGAGATTACTTCATAAAAGTATTTTATGTATACATACGTACGTTTTAGTATATGTATATATATGTATATATATATATATATATATATAATGTACACAGTGTGTCCATAAAGTTCGTGTGCACTTTAAAAAATTTATAACTTTATTTGTATTTGCAATAGAAATAATTTCTAAAAAGGATTAGAAAGAAGTAAATCTATATCTTTTAAGGTTTTATTGAAATTTTATTTAAGTTTCCACATGTCTTCCATCATTAGCAATACAAAGGGTAATACGATTTTGCAGTTCACAAAAAACATTTGCCAACTGATTTACAGTAATGCCTGAAATCACATTAGTTATTTTAGCTATACTTAAAACTAGGTACGCTAAAATTTATAATATTTTTACAGATTATTTCTATCACAAATACTAATAAAGTTATAATTTTTTTAAAGTGCACACGAACTTCATGGACACCCTGTATTTCCTTTTTCCTTAAAGTTTACTCATGGCTTATATTTTCTGTTTATGGTATTCTAGACAGCTCAGCTGCCTTGAATTTCCTC
>OZ038520.1:42744983-42747483 GCA_964036315.1 Acanthosepion esculentum
TGGTTCTCGCTGAGTATGTCTACGAAATTATGCAGTCGGTATGCTGAAAGTAACATCAATCATGCTAAGTTACAAACCTTTACTTTTATTAATTATGTATATATATATATATATATATATATATATATATATATATATATATGTGTGTGTGTGTGTGTGTGTGTGTGTGTGTGTGTGTGTGTGTGTGCGTGCGTGTTAAAATAATGAAGAAATAAGAAACGTATATGAATCTAACATGTTTCACTTTTATTAAAGCTTCGTCAAAGATTAAGAGAAAACAGGCAAAAAGACAGAAACGCTGGTATTTTTAATTTTGTTTCATCACAAATTTACATGCACATAAAATTATCTATGGTTTTAATACATATGACACATGTCTGACCAATGAGAACTGACCTAAACATAATTGAAAATACCAGTGTTTCTGTCTTTTTATATGTTTTCCCTCAATCTCTGACAAAGTTTTAATAAAAGTGAAACATGTTAGATTGATACACATTTCCTATTTGTTCTTTATTTTGTCATCCTGTCGGATTCCAATCAATATTTGATCTACATTTGTTCTTTAACACACACACGCACATTTACATCATATATATATATATATATATATATATATATATATATATATATATATATATAAACATGTAGAATTGAATGTTAAAGACAACATAGTCTTGCATATTTTCTTTTGAATTTTCTCATATTCTCTAATGGGACTTTTTATTTGAAAATGATTTCGAAATATGTATTGTCATACGATGACCTAGCGCTTTCGAACATCATTGTTCATCTTCAGGGTCAATATTAACATCATCGCGTCTTTTGAATTTAAAAGGATTTTAACGTTTATTTAGTTTGTAAAAAAATAGCAACATGATTACGCTACAAGATAATTGGCAAATGTTTGTTTTAAAAAATTTTGACTAAAAATATTGACCCTGAATATTGACACACACACACACACACATACATATATATGTGTGTGTGTGTTTGTGTGTTTAAAATAGGATACACAATACCAACAAATTATGAAGCGCGTAATCAAATAAATCTATTTTCAATGAAACGTTTCACTTTTGTCAAATTTCTTTAATACATATATATCTATATACATGTGTGTATGTGTGTGTGTATGTGTGTGTGTGCATACAATTAAACACACACGCACACATATGTACATATTTACAACAGTAGCAACAAACAAAACACATACTTTTAAATCTGGTGATTTCACGTTGGTTTAAATTAATGTCATAAAATATTTTATTTACATTAATAGATCGGATAAATAGCTTTATTTTTATTTAATTTTTGTTTTTACGCTAGTGAATCTGTATTTTAAAATATTTTTTTATCAAACGTTGTGTGAATTTATAAATGTTCAAAACCTGAGAGACAACTATTTGGTCCAAGTAGAATTTAATGTACATTTTACACTTAGTATTTGGTCAGGATAACAGGTGAATTAGGTTGGCATCTGATTCGACACCTAATTCATTATCTCCAGAGACGGGTTGTTGCTTATCGTAAGGAAAGGCAGACTGTCGAGAAATCTGATGGGGGTGAGATATGCACAAGAGAAGCTATATACATAAGAGTGGCTAGTGTGTATGGGTGGGTAGGTAAGTGGATCAGATGATACTGAGGATTGCATAGTGATGTTCAAGACGAAAAAGAACGAATTAGAAGAAAAGGTAGAGTGAGAATATGATAAGATGAAAATAAGGGTGATTTAGAGAAAGATGAGCCCCACAAAGAGAAATGGGGGCATTGGTAGGGGGAGAGAAACCGGAGTTGGAAAGAGAGGAGATGAAGAATGGTGATAAGATGGAAGAGGATAAAGCGTAAAAGAAGTTGTAGATAGGAAAGAAAAGAGAAGAAACAAAAAAGATTAGTAGGAAAAGGGGGGATAGATGAAGACGATAAAAATGAGGAAAATAAGAATCGAGGGGAGAAAATAACAAGACGAAAAGATGGACACAAGAATAATGAGAGGAATAAAGATATGGAAAAATAAGATACAGATGAAGTTACAGAGAAGTAGAATTGACAAGGATGTTGAAAGATTGGAATCAGAGTTATAATGTTATTGACAGACAGACCAAGAAATAATACGAGTAAAAAAAAAATGGCGACAAAATATATCAAACACAGTTATATATACAGGCTGTATCAAAAATACTTTTACAAACTTTGGGAGCGGGTTCCTCACATCGAAACTGGACAAATGTTTATATAAACATATGTCCGGAAATCATTCGTTTTTTAGTTAAGTTTAAAGTTTACAGTAGACGCTGTTAAATGTACAATCGGTTTTCCTTGATCCACGGTTTGCGGTGTCACGGATCCTGTCTCGGCAACGCGACGATAAACAGCAGCAAAGGTTGGATGACTCAGTTGCCTTCGGTCTGCAAACGCAATCTGATACAGCCGTGCAGCCTCGCGTTCATTACCCTTCACGTGGCTTTATGTAAAAATCATATCTGCCTGCTCAAGA
>OZ038520.1:42754983-42757483 GCA_964036315.1 Acanthosepion esculentum
TTTATTAAAATCTTCTTTTTTTTTTCGTCAGTGAAATACCATTAAAAAGTATGTCTTAACCGCGGTGACCTTTTTAGTTGGTGTCAACTGACAGTTAAATCGATGTATAGACTGTTTAGGAGAAGTTATCGTACGGAAGAATAGAAGTGACATAATTTTTTCCAATCTTAACAAAAAAATTAACTACATAGTAATTTTCAAAAATTAACAAATATTTTCAGCAATCTTATATTTTACTGATTTTAATTTATTTTTTAGGTACTTTAGCTTTACGATGATTTCTGGAAAAATAAAATTTAAAATACTAACAATAAACGTCTTTATTTCCGAGATGACACATGGCACAGTGGATAAATGCGTTGGTTAGATATAGTGACAGGACCCAAAGAGTGTGAGTTCAATACCCGGTTAAGAACAGTGGAGAACTTCCAGAGGAAAAATTAACAGGAGAAAACTGATAACTGATATCTATTAAACATGGCATGTGGAACTAGAACAGTGAGCGAAATTCAACATTCCATCCACCCGAAGAAGGTCGGAGCGTACAACGGCCGAAGTGTAGTAATAAATATGGCGACAAAGATGAGGACAATAGTCAGAATAATGTAAATAATGTACTAACAATAAAATAAATTTAAAATTTCATAACTGAGAGTGAGATAAAATTTCATAAATGAGGTATCTAATTTTTACATATATCTATTATGAAATTCTATGATACTATTTTTATTTATTATTAGTTTTTATATCTCAGTTATGAAAAAAAATCGCAACTGAAATAATATAAAAATTAATAATTAAACATAATACCATAAAATTTCAGAAATACGATAGGTACCTAATAATTATAGGTACCTAATAATTATAGGTACCTAATAATTATAGGTACCTTTCTCATTTTTATGAAATGTTATTTTTTAATGTGTTAATGTGTTAATTTATTTTTGATATTTATTGTTTTGTTTCTGTCTCTTGAATTGAAACTAAAAAAGAAAATAATAACTGTAGCAGGTCTCTCACTGAAAAACAATAAATTAATTACATTTAAAAATTAAAATTAAAATATTGAAAGAGGATATAAAAAATAAAACTTTTGAAAATGTGACGATGATGTTCAAAGTCACTTAGAGAATTCAACACATATTCGCAATTTGAAAAGTAACTAACATTTTCTGATGTCAGTTCATTGACCTCGGGAGAAACAACTCTTAAAACGTGACATTAAGTTTACTTACGATCATCCATATATTTGGAAAAAATGTTTTTTTTTTATGCAGACACAAAAATAGCTTAATTTAAAAAAAAAAAAATACATGCGTCGCATATTGTAATAAGTTTTCAAATTTATAATCTGTAAAGATAGATCTATTTAATAAGAACATTCCCTAAGGTGAACGGATTGAAACTTAATTTTAAAATATTTAACAAATTTATCACATTTTGTATTTAAAATTGAAAAAAAAGCAAACAATTCTTGTAAAAATTAATTTTTCATAGGAAAATATATATTATTCATATAAACCATTAAAAACTTTTCTAATGAAATAATATCTTAGTTTTCTTGGGTTTTGTATGTTACAATTCAGAGCTGAATTTTGGGTAACAACGCCGATTTATATTCTTCAAAATCTTCTGCTTTTAACTAATATACTCAATAAAAGACACGCAGTCTAATTTGTCGAGTTTTTATAAAATTAAGTAAAGGTTGGGGTAACAGATGCATAAAAATATTTTGCCTTGACTTTCTAAAAAAATACATGTCTGTAATAATTTCATTCATTTGTGAATAAAGTCTGAAAGTTTCATTAAAATTCAACAATTATTTGATTTCTGCAAGAATTTTCAAATCAATGTGTTTTCACCTGGAAAAAGGCGCTAAAACACTAATGGTAAATATTACGTCGACCGCAGACATAAAAAAACAAGATTTTTAGCTAAAATTTAGAATGTGAAAGAAAGGATGAAAAAATTTAATAAAATAATTAAAAAAATATTTGGTCTTTCCTCTTAATAATAACATAAACATTTTGACGATAGAACTTCGTTTTTATTAAGTTTGTGGCCTTTTTTCATCGTGCTATGTTCTTTTTTGGTGAATTAGTGGAGATAACTACAACGGCACCATTAAAGTTGTAAAAAAGCAATTAAAAAAAATGAGAGAAAATTAATAGTGAAAATTATAAATAAATAAATAAATAAGTACAGGAATTGTAATTTCCAAATTAGAATTACAAAAATTGCTCATGAAGAAAAATAAGTGAATTGGATTCAGAAGTAAACATCAGTAAGCCCTTTTCTCCACCTTCTTTTACGCCTAGCTAGAATTCCGGAGAATTAGGGAAAATTACCCAATCTGTCATATATCAGTATCAAGTTCAAACGTATAAGTTACTTGCTGTAACAGAGAAAGCAGAAGCAGACAAACGGGCGAAGAGGTCATGACATGGATACATAGATAAACATACTGACAGACAGACAGGCGGACATGCAGTGTGTGTGT
>OZ038520.1:42759983-42769983 GCA_964036315.1 Acanthosepion esculentum
TACTGATGTGGATCCTTTTCACCCATAAATATGGAATACCTTACAATATTTTGTCATGTATAAACATATATTTAAATTATACACACACACACACACACACACACACACACACACACACACACACACACACACACACACACACACACACACACACATATTGTTAAATATAACCGACAATGAATGTCTATTATGTTTAATCATGAGCCGTTCTAAGGTTTGTATGCTTGCTTTAATTTCTGGTGAAAATAAAGATAAAAATTGTCCAACATTTGGATATTTGTTTTAAAGCTATTCCTTGATCTAAGCTTTTGGCTCACATGAGCCATCTTCAGAGTAGTTATACGGACATTTAAACAAAGATATTCACCATCGAAGATGATATTCTGTTATGTTGATATAGAAGATAACTGTCGCGGAATATCAGACGCAGGTCTTAAATTCATGATGCGGTTCTATGACGTCATACCACGCGAGAAAAAGAAATATTAACAACAGAACCATATGTCTAGATGCAATGTAATGTGTTGTGACTATTTTGAAATGTAATTTTGTTGAGTGTGGGTTGCTTTGTTTTAATTTAGATGGCCTCCAATATCTGAAGGTTCTTTTTAATGTGTATATGTGTAAGTAGTGTTCTGCTATCAACTAATATCTAATATTATGTACATGGTTATGTTTTTCTAAGAAATGTCGTTTAATAGAACTAAGATCAGAAAGGTAACAGGAGAGCGTGGTTGTAGTAAAACCAATATATGTAGTGAGTTTATTATTTTTAGAGAGAGATTCAATCTCTGAACAAGCCTGTAAATTGATATATACATACATACATATTATATATATATATATATATATATATATATAGAGAGAGAGAGAGAGAGAGAGAGAGAGGGGGGGGGAGAGAGAGAAAGAAAGAGAGAGAGGGAGAGAGAGAAAGAGAGAGAGAACATTAATACAAATATGTAATTTGTCAGTTAGCTGATTGATATTATATAGTGTCATCTGCACCGAGTTTCGAAGGGGAATTTTTGGGTAAATTTTACAATAAATAGCAATTCAGCAGTGATTCTTTATGAGATATGTAAAGATGTTGATAATAGCGAAGGTGGTGGTCTTGGTGGTGATGATGATGAAGATGATTTAGCATCAACTGAGATTGACTTAAAGAAAGCGCTTTGTAATGACATAAATGTAAAACAAAATCATTAAGCCCTAACAACGAAGCAATGTTCCATCATACTTATGAACGTTACTATCCCGTTGGCAACCTGTCAATCAAAATCACAGAGAAACTATGGAAATTCAACAGGAAAGAAGTATCGATATACGATATAAACAAAATGAAAGAGATCTATTATTAAGTTGAAGTCTGTTTCTAAAACATGCTTTCATAGTATAAAAGAAACGTAAATTAGATCTTTTGTTCGCTCACAAGTGATTATATATTAATACGGAAAATTACATATCTAAGACAAATTTATTTATCAAAAAGTAAGAAAGAATCTGATTGAGCAAACATTTTAACATTTACTGTATTCGGCTATAATAATAATAATAATAATAATAATAATAATAATAATAATAATAATAATAATAATAATAATAAGAAGAAGAAGAAGAAGAAGAAGAAGAAGAAGTAGCGTGAAACGTAAGCATAAATAATGAATATTAATCTCGGATTAAAAATAAATCCATTAATTCTTGAGAAATATATATATATGTGTGTGTGTGTGTGTGTGTGTGTGTGTGTGTGTGTGTGTGTGTGTGTGTGTGTATACATGCACACATACATACACACACACACACACACACGCACAAACACATTATTTTTAGTATATACAAAAGAATAGTGTGTGTGTGTGTGTATTCTGTGTAATTAAGCCGAAATGGTTCTTTCAGTTAAATACTATTGAAAAGAACAAACATTTTGTGCTGATTAACTTAAATGATCGCCATTTCCAAATTATATATATATACACAAATCTATCTATCTATATATAAGTGACCATTGATGTCAACACTCAGAGGCGACAGGTTGTTTCGTGCTAGACGCAATCATCAGGCGGCCTGACGATTGCGTCTATCATAAAACTGCCTGTCGCCTCTCAGTGTTGACTTCAATGTTCCCTTTTATATTTACATGCGCTCTATCTCTGATATTGAGCACTTTATCCCATAAATATAGCACACATTAAGAGTATATTTCTTCATATATATAAATGGCATAGTACGTCAGGATATATATATATATATATATATATATATATATATATATATATATATATATCTGTGTGTGTGTGTGTGTGTGTGTGTATGAAACAATTTAAATTAATAATTTTATTTATAATTTATAAGAATTAAAAATATTTTTTTGTTTTCAATATTTCAATTTATCTGTCGATTCTTCATAAATTTAGATTTTCTTACGTATTTTTGTAGCACAAAATCTTTTGTTAAAGTTCCTTCTATTTTATTTAAACTTTTCGTTGATGTTTTTTAACGTATCTTTTAACTATCTTTACTCCACTGTCATTTATTTTTCGTCGTTTTTTAATTAGTATTATTAGAAATATAGTTTATTATTTATAACATACATAGGAAAAATTACATTTCATATTTTGTTCGATTTAAATGAATGTAGCGTAAGTATGTAAGATAAATATTATATGAAATATAATTTTATGACAGCACAGTGTTAGCTGCTACATTATTGGATGACAATTTGTTAATAGAATTCTTTTGGAGGTCAAAACAAAAGCAAAACCGCATTTAAGTTTAGAAATGACAAAGAGTTTAGGATTGAAAGGTGGGATATTGGATCAAATCCTCAAATAGTTAGTTTCCCGGCTTAGCAAAGGAGTGAAATCAATTTAGGATTGAAAGGTGGGGTATTCGATCAAATCTTCAAATAGTTGGTTCTCCGGGTTAGCAAAAGGTGTGCACCTTAAGGAGAGAAATCAGTTTAGGATTGAAAGGTGGGATATTGGATCAAATCTTCAAATAGTTAGTTTCCCGGCTTAGCAAAGGAGTGAAATCAATTTAGGATTGAAAGGTGGGGTATTCGATCAAATCTTCAAATAGTTGGTTCTCCGGGTGAGGAAAAGGCGTGCACCTTAAGGAGGGAAATCAGTTTAGGATTGAAAGGTGAGATATTGGATCAAATCTTCAAATAGTTGGTCACCCGGTTTAGCAAAGGAGTGAAATCAATTTAGGATTGAAAGGTGGGGTATTCGATCAAATCTTCAAATAGTTGGTTCTCAGAGTGAGCAAAAGGCGTGCACCTTAAGGAGAGATATCAGTTTAGGATTGAAAAGCGGGTTACTGGATTAAATTCTCAAATAGTTTCAATCGACACTTGAACATGAACGTTTAACAAGAATTCCTAATACCAGCCCTCCAAACTTAATGACATTGTCATTAACAATAAAATTAAAAGAAATACCAAAATGGTGACGTGTGATGATTATAAAGAAATGTTGTACACATTCTTCGAGTAATTTAATAATCTATTAGTCACGAACTTGAAATATATTTCGCGTATGGGATTTAAAAACAGTAGAAATCATGATGACGATAATGTAAATTTAAAGAAGAAAATTTATTTGACAAAGATTAACAGACAAAGCAATGACATGAGCCGTTGAAATATATTTCTACACAATGACAGATAACAAAGACAAAAAAAAAACAGTAAATGGAAGTAAAAGCCTTGTAGGAAATGCAAGAATGCAACTGGCATGAAATGCGTTAATGATGGGATTGTTCTTTTTAATCCTTTCACTATAAGCAAGGCAATAAATCCACTAAGACGCAACGGTTTGCTGAGAGAGAAAGAAACTGAGAAAACGATATTGATGAGAAAGGGCAATAAAACAAGATTCCAGGAGGCAGAAGATGGTGATTAACGTTGAATTTAAATTTTTGAAAATCGTAGCGAGAAGCCAGAAGAGAGTTCCACAAGCCAGAAAAGAGACTACAAGAATAGAACTTACAGTTGCCTCTCCAGATCACCAGCACTAATGATGAGGATAACAATGTTCAGGGAGATCGTATTAAGGAAACATTAAAACAGAAAGTGCAGGTTAAAAATCTGAAAGACTACGAAAATGTCCAAAGAGAATAAAATTTTGCAGGCATACTGAAATATTTCTATCGAGAAGTAGACAAAAGCAAATGAAAGAATTTCCGACTGAAGAAATTTTGAATGAACAGGAAAATCTCTCTCACAGACGCGACGTTGCCTCGCTCTGTCTTTTTTACAAATACTTTCACGGTAATTGCTCCGATGAGCTGCTTTCGCTGGTTCCTAGGCCTCATGAATTTAAACGTCCTACGAGGCTGGCATCCCGTTCCCACCCCTTCACCGTTGAAACTGTTAGATGTAGACGTTTCTTCTACTTCAATAGCTTCACGTCTCGCACATCTCGCCAGTGGAACTCCCTTCCTTATTCCTGTTTCCCTCACAAATATAATCTCCAACTATTTAAGTGTAACGTCAATCGACATCTCCAGTTGCCTTGATCTATCCACTTCCCTTCTCCACATCCTTTCACCTTTCATTCCTATCTGCTCTCGCTCCAAATCTTCTGTAACCCCCTTGCCTTGATCGATCCACTATCTTTCTCCACATCCTCTCCTTTACCACTCCTATCTGCTCTTCCTCCAAACCTTCTGTAACCCCTTGCGTGCTAGTGGCTTCCAGCCTTGCTTGGGGTGATAAGCTTAAAAAAAAAAAGACAACAGACAATGATAATTATTTTTAAAAATCAAGTTCACCCCAAACAAGGTAGAAAAGCCACTAAATATATTAGAATAAGAGTTGCAAAAGGCAACATTGCCAAAATATTAATATTTCTGAACTGAATAAGGCACTGAAATAAAATCATACAATTGGAAATCAATTTTTTTTCTTTCTTATTTTATATTATACACCCACGATATATTAGTGAGTTTGCCGTATAATGAAGGAAAAACTTCGTCTAATGAAAACACCTGCCTTGCAAAATAAGTAACATACCGTTAGCTTTTTTCTCTCTAGTTCATTGATAAAAAACTCAAAGAAGAATCTGCAATATTATTGCTCCTGACGTAGCATATCGACTTCAGTCACTTTCCCGCTACCGTGACGTAACCTTCCTGTCCATTTTCTATAAATGCTAATTGTTCTGATGAACATTTACTGTATAGTAACTAGACTTTATGAATTTAAGTGCAGTACTAGATTGGCGGCAAGGTCTCATCATTTTACATTTGAAGTGACTAGATGTAGCCGTAAGTTCTATGGTAACAGCTTAGTCTCCTTCTTTTCTCGCACTTCTCACTTGTGGAACTCTCTTCCGGTTTCTTGCTTCCCAGCCAAGTTTGATCTTCAAAAATTTAAATGCAATGTCAATCGCTATCTTCTGACTTTTTAATTACTGTTCTTTTATTGTTCTCTGCTCTTAACATTTATATTCTATAACTCTCAGTAACCGCGTGCATCTTAATGGCTTTATTACCTTGCTTGGGTTGAAATTATTTAAAAATGACATTAAATATGGAATAATGCATTGGGCGGCATATGCCAAAATGATATCCTTGTATATGTTTCTCGAATTTCACTGACACCACTATCCATTAAGTTGAAGTGGGAGCAAGAGTAAAGATAGAGGAAAGGATGAAGAGAAGGACGGGCAATTACATCAAGGCATCTGAAAATGTCGATTGACATTGCATTTGAATAATTGAAAATTATAGCTATCAGGGAAGCAAGTAAGAGGAAGGGAGTTCCATAGACGGGAAGTGCGAGACATGAAGCTATTTAAGTAGAAGAGAGGGTTACATTTAACAGTTTCGACAGTGAAAGGGTGGGACCGTGATGCCAGCCTAGTAGCACGCTTAAATTCATGCAGTTTGAGAACAGCGAAAGTAGCTTGTCGGAACAGTTACCGTGAAAGTATTTGTAGAAAAGACAGAGGGAGGCGACAGTACATCTGTGAGAGAGCGACTGTAAACGAGATGCCAGATCAGGGCCAATCACACTGCATATCCGTCTCTGGATTTTGTCAAGAACATTAAGACGAACAACGGGGGGCTCCAGACCATATATGACAGCAGTATTCCAGGCAAGGGCGAATGGTGGATTTATAGATTTGAAGGATGGACTCAAGTGAGAAAAACTTTCTGGCGCGACATGGAGAATCAACTTTCCTTGCGGTAGATGAAGCTATTGATTCAATGTAGTTGTTCCATCTCAGGTCAGTGGACAGTGTGAGACCAAGCAGGCTCAGAGAGGCGCTCTCGTGGAGATGAGCATCAGACATTCTAATGGGAAGGAGGGAGGGTTCTCTGTGGTGGGTTTTGTTTTTGAGGCATTAAAGTTTATCAGCCGTTTCTTACCCCAGTCAACCACAGATTGGAGGTCCTTTAAGAACTGTCCAAATGATGAAAGAGGGGTGGAGTTTAGTTTGAATAAATGTGTGAAAGTCAAATTCAAAAGAGCAAGTTATTGAGAACAGAGATGAATATAGAAACCGCGATTAAAAAGCTAAAAGAAGAAGTATACATGTATTTTAGGGGATCACTGAAGGAAACGAAGTTATGAAAGTATGGCGAATGAAACCTTAGAAGAATGTGCACAGTATTGAAAACAGAACTAATTAACAGAATAAAGGAAGAGACATAAATACTATATAAATTACTATTCTTATTCTTCTATGTGCTGTAGGCGATCATAGCTCTTCACAACTTCCCATCCTTCGTAGCGCTTAGTAACCTTTGTTGTTCCGCTGTTTATCCCGCTGCCTGTTTTAATTGAAAGCTTTAACATAAATGAAGCTTTAATGAACCAGAAAAAAGTACACAAAAACAGAAAAATATTAACTTTCCAAAGAACGCATCACCCAAAAGCAGTTCTTAGTTATGTTTATTTAAACAGAATCAATGGTTGCAGGGAAATGATATATTTAAGCAACACACAAAACAACAAATTGACCACTGAAGGGTTTTAGCAAGGACAACACTTTTTCTAACCTTGTAGATTGGCGCTAATAACAGAATAACAAAGAACAGTGCCAAACAACAGAAACTACGTCACTTGAAAACTTTCAATAACAGCAACATCTAAAATGGATAGCACGTGTAAATCTAAGGGGGAAATAAGGGCATAATCAAGATGTTAACATTCCTCACTGTTTCAAACAAAAAGTTAGGAATGAAAACCCCATTAATACTAGAAAGATCGATAACTGCTAGTGGACTTGAGAAACATATTTTCCTGAAAAATTGTTTTAAGAGAGGGTTTTTATAAATTTCAAGTAGCACTGGCTGCTCGGTCAACGAATGCCGAATGTTTCTAATTTCTACTTATCAGAGATGAGGAGAACAGATGCTACACTTGTCATTTACTCAAACTACGGTGACGGGATATGGCACAAATCGGGGTTTAAGTAGGGTGACCAAGCGTGTGTACCTGGGCTAAGGCCCCAAATTGACCGGTCCCAACAACCAATGTCGTGCTAGCGTCAGTATAGTTCGTTGTCATCGGCTTTATCTCGTATCCAAGAATTTAATTTCTGACCGTTTCCTTTATAATGATAGTGTCGATGATTAAGTATACCAATTTCGTGCATGGAAGAGCCGATAACATTGACTAAAAAGTAATACTAGTGCAGGACGAGGTCGATTTTGTCGAAGCTTTCCGTCTTGTCGTTTGACTTCCTACTTTTCTTTCCAGGTGGCTTCAAAGTTTCTGGTTTCGATGTTGATGAAACATCGCTAGTTGTTCCGAACTTGTGCATATGTTTCAAACGATTTAGGCTCAGGTTCAATGGCTTTCAGTGTTGTTTTGGAGTTGGTCTTTGTATCTTCCAAGAGGGCAATTTCATTGAATAAGACTTGACGTGGAAATATTACAATTTGATCCCAGTCATGGAGTGAAAAAACACCTAGAGCATTTCTTGATTGGTTGATAAATGCTTACTGTTTGCATATAGGGAAACGGTTAATATGACCATTACAAAAGGACTGAGTGTAAATTTAGAAGGCGGTGAAGATATAAAGAGACAGAGTGAGAAAAATGTTCAGCTACTTACAAAGAAAGAAGTGCACAAACAATTTGAATAAAATTGGGAACAAAAATGTCGACTAGAAGTGCATCCATCAGTGGCTAAGGAGCGGCAGACTGAAAGCAGAATCACAGGGATTCATATTGACGACACAAGATCAAAGAAAAAAACTAGTACTGATCCAAATGCGTAGTGGTGTTATAGATATCGGCTCGGAATGGGAAATCGGTATAGACGAGTCCGAATTCCAATTGAGTTTGTTGCATTCACTTAGGCACAAATACCCTTGGGAAAGGTATGAATCAATCCGGATGTGAGGTTGGTGTAATAGATATCGGCTCTGAGTGAGAAGTCGATAGAGCCGCGTTCGAATTCCAATCGAGTTCGTTATACTTACTTAGACACAATTACTCGAGAATAGACATATATCTAGAAAACTTTCAAACACAACAAAATACAACTGGTATGAACTTCATTCAACGCTGTGTGACCTTGCTTTAAATATTGAATAGCCAATTTGCCAAAATGACTCCCAACAGTAAATTGTATCAAACTGAAATCAAATACAAAAGATTTTTCCATGTACGCCGTTAACATAGTCAGAAAAGAAAATCAGTAATTATTTCTTTATTTTTTTCCTTTTCTCCCAAGGAAATAGATAGGTTCGACTCTCCAGAGAATCACACTATTCTCCGGTCTTTTGAACAGGAGTAGAAGGTTTATCCCTTGTTTCCTCTTTAGGATTGGGTTTCCAGTTCCTTCTAAAGTCTACTTCAACTCTATACTTCTAACATCTCCTCCTAAAACTCTGAACTTTTATTTACTATTGAATTACTTTTTCTTTTATCAATAGGAGTAGATAGGTTCACACTCCTCTCCGGTCTTTTGAACAGGAGTAGAAGGTTTATCCCTTATTTCCTCTTTAGGATTGGGTTTCCAGTTCCTTCTAAAGTCTACTTCAACTCTATACTTCTAACATCTCCTCCTAAAACTCTGAACTTTTATTTAATATTGAATTACTTTTTCTTTTATCAATAGGAGTAGATAGGTTCACACTCCTCTCCGGTCTTTTGAACAGGAGTAGAAGGTTTATCCCTTGTTTCCTCTTTAGGATTGGGTTTCCAGTTCCTTCTAAAGTCTACTTCAACTCTATACTTCTAACATCTCCTCCTAAAACTCTGAACTTTTATTTACTATTGAATTATTTTTTCTTTTATCAACAGGAATAGATAGGTTCACACTCCTCTCCACTCTTTTGAACAGGAAGTTTATCCTTTGTTTCCTCTTTAGAACTGGGTTTCCAGTTCCTTTTAAAGTCTACTTCAACATCCATCGTCTCCCACTGAACTCTGAAATTTTATACACTAATTAAATCGTGACCTCTTTAAGCCTAGTGTTAGCTGTTATCTTTCCTACGTAGCCCCGCTTGCCCATTTTTACACCTTGAGTGGTTCTTGGGCCTTGTATTAGGTAAACATTATTAAAAAAAACTTCCTTTACTTCAGGTCAAAAAAAAAAAATTAGTAATGACTATATACTATTTTTCAGATTATGTCCGCATTTGCTTATTTATTTTTACTTTTTTTTAGTCAATTCACCCACTAAGACGCAATGGGTTACGTGGAGTAAAGAGTGAATGAGAAAATTCTCCAAGTAGCCAGAAAGCCAATTCTAAATATGAAACAAGGGATAAACCTTTACTTCTATTCAAAAAGAGTGTAAACTGGACGACACTAATGTGGTTATTTTATTCCTATTGAAGACGCCTTCATTTGTATTTCTTCAACACTCACAGAGCCAATTTGTGGCTTATACTGCAATTTTGTTGAGTGGATGTTAATTAAAGTTTTTAGGAGAGAACGTATAATCTGGCGTGATCAACAGTTTTTAAAGAGAGCTTGTACGATGACTTCGTGCTATCACAATTAATGAACAGTACCCTCTACCCGATTTCCCTC
>OZ038520.1:42774983-42782483 GCA_964036315.1 Acanthosepion esculentum
AAAACGAAAGGAAAACAGTTACGAATTGAATTCATCTGATTTACATTTCTATCATAGTCAAACTTGGTAAGAAATATGAAACGTCGATTTATTTGATATTGTGCACTAAAAGATATCTACATTTTTTCCGTTCTTTTTTTTTTTTTTTTTTTAAAGTTCCTAGCCTTTTGGACATTTCTATAAACATATTATTTTCACTGATTTCGTATACAAACAAACACTATGCCTTTTGGTGAGGACTAAAATGTTTATAAATCAGTTTGAAAACGTGTTGGATTACTATGAAAAAATATATGTCCCAATGGATTACAATTAATTCATTTTCGGCTCTATGATTTTATTATCTCAAAAACAACAATTGTTTTGAACTGTCTCTGTTCATATATGTCACAGTCTGATTATATATATATATATATATATATATATATATATATATATATATATATATATATATCAGTCTACTTATTATCTATCTAGCTATCTCAGTCTATTCTTATATATCTATCTATCTGTTATGCTCGTGTATATTGATTTATTGTATTCTGTTCATTTTGTCTATCTCATCGTCGTCCATATGTCAGTCTTATTCTGTATATCGCATCGCCATCGGTTTCATTATCTATCTATCTATCTATATATCTCAGTCTCTTAATATATATCTACCTATCTATCTATCTATCTCAGTCTCTTAATATCTATCTATCTATCTCTTAATATCTATCTATCTATCTATCTATCTCAGTCTCTTAATATCTATCTATCTATCTATCTATCTATCTATCTATCTATCTCAGTCTCTTAATATCTATCTATCTATCTATCTATCTCAGTCTCTTAATATATATCCATCTATCTGTCTCAGTCTCTTAATATCTATCTATCCATCTATCTATCTCAGTCTCTTAATATCGATCTATCCATCTATCTCAGTCTCTTAATATCGATCTATCCATCTATCTATCTCAGTCTCTTAATATCTATCTATCCATCTATCTGTCTCAGTCTCTTAATATCTATCTATCCATCTATCTATCTCAGTCTCTTAATATCTATCTATCCATCTATCTGTCTCAGTCTCTTAATATCTATCTATCCATCTATCTATCTCAGTCTCTTAATATCTATCTATCCATCTATCTATCTCAGTCTCTTAATATCTATCTATCCATCTATCTATCTCAGTCTCTTAATATCTATCTATCCATCTATCTATCTAAAAGAAGGATCAAATAAAGACAAAAACTGTCCAAAATTTGGATATTTTTTTTATTATGCTGTTCATCGATTTAAGCTTTCAGCTCACATGGTCCATCATCAGAGTGGTTATTTGGATTTTACAACATAGATGTTTTGTCTTTATTTTCTCCTGAAACTAAAGCCATTATACGAAACTTCGAACGGCTCATGATAAAACATAATAGACATCCGTTGTTTGTTATATTAACAAAATATATATAGAAAATTAAGTTTCGAAAAAAAGCGCTATTTGTTAAATTTTTAACTTTTTATATGAGTATTAAGCACATATTAATACTACTGTTTCCTGGTCTAATTCAACTTTAATTAACTTCTGATATACATATATATCATAGTAGAGCTAAATATTATTTATATTAGGATATTAAAACATGTTGTAAAAATCGCTGCACAATAACAATTATGTTTAAACAACATAAATGCGTCTCTTCAAGCGATACTAATCTTTCACTTATCAGCAGTTTAACATCGCCTGAAGAGACACATTTATGGTGCTGAAATGTAATTGTAATTGTTTAGCGATTTTTTATAACATGTTTTAATATCCTAAAATAAATTACTATATATATATATATATATATATATATATATATATATATATATATATATATATATATACCATTTTTTTACCTGTTTTCTCATTGTAGTACTATAGTTATGTGGTATATGAGTCATTATCGTCCTTTTTTTTAATTTCATCACAATCGTCATAAGAAGATGAAGAAAGAAAGAAAGAAAGAAAAGAAGAAAGAAAGAAAGGAATGAAGAAAAGAAAAAAAATGAGAGAGGAAGGAAGAAAAGAAGAAAGAAAGAAAGAATTAAAACAATTTCCCCCATGTATGAATGGTAAATATTTTCTGAACGGGTGTCATTTAAGCAACATTTAAAGATTCATTTTTTCGCACAGTGATGTATTTTTCTAAAATCTCTATTAAGTTTTTCAAAGTAGTTATAATTAAATAAATACTTAAATAGTAAATATTAAATTTAATCTATATAAAATTAACAGATTAAATTTTAATTTGGTTGTGAATACACCCAGACAATCACATGGAATGGATTATGTATTGAATTGCCTTTAAAAATATGTACATAAATGTGTATATCATTTGTCGGCGTTGCATAAAAGAACGTTTACTTTTTATGCATTTTTCCTCTTCATTTTGAAGTAATAATTTGGATATATATATCACAGATATTGACCACTTTCCACCAAGTACCGCATATATATGTGCGTGTGTGCGTGCTCTTAGAGGAAAGTGGTTAATATCTGTGATAAATAATATATATATATATATATATATATATATATATATATATATATCACAGATATATTTCACTAATTACGGCATATATATATATATATATATATATATATATATATATATATTTATATATGCGGTACTTAGTGAAATATATATATATATATATATATATATATATATATATATGCGCACTGCTTAGTGGAAAGTGGTCAATATATGTGATAGAGCTAACATATTCACTTGGCTTTCCCGCTATTTGCGATCATCAAACAAACAAAACAAGAATTTCTCTTCAGGGGATGTTAAACTACTGCCGAGTGAAAGATTAAGATTGCCTGAAGAGACACATTTATGGTGTTCAAATTGTGTAGCGATTTTTATGATATGTTTTAATATCCTAAAATAAATAATATTTAACTCTACCATGGATACTGTATATATATATATATATATATATATATATATATATATATATATATATATATATATATGGTAGAGTTAAATATTATTTATTTCTATATATATAGTCTCTGGGCGTGGAAGAATTTGGAACAGAAACATTATTAACGAGCGAAAAGTTACCAAGATTATCTGTTGGGAGATTTTCTTGAAGATAATAAATTTTACTTTTATTTTCTTTGACTTGCATACATGCATGTATCTAAAATGTATGCTCTTTATAAAAGATTATATCTTTGTATTTATTTTCGACAGGTTTTATTTTCTGAAAAACACACAAAGTTCAGTAAAAATGATCACGGAGTAAATTTTAAAATAACGTCTGTCTATTTAATGTATTTATACAAATACTTTGTCTAAAAATATCTATGAAAATCAACTTTCTATCTATCTATCTATCTATCTATCTATCTCTGTTCATAGATATCTATCTATCTATCTCTGTTCATAGATATCTATCTATCTATCTATCTATCTCGGTTCATAGATATCTATCTATCTATCTATCTCTGTTCATAGATATCTATCTATCTATCTATCTATCTCTGTTCATATCTATCTATCTATCTATCTATCTCTGTTCATAGATATCTATCTATCTATCTATCTCTGTTCATAGATATCTATCTATCTATCTATCTCTGTTCATAGATATCTATCTATCTATCTATCTATCTCTGTTCATAGATATCTATCTATCTATCTATCTCTGTTCATAGATATCTATCTACCTATCTATCTATGTATCTCTGTTCATAGATATTTATCTATCTATCTATTTATCTCTGTTCATAGATATCTATCTATCTATCTATTTATCTCTGTTCATAGATATCTATCTATCTATCTATTTATCTCTGTTCATAGATATCTATCTATCTATTTATCTCTGTTCATAGATATCTATCTATCTATCTATTTATCTCTGTTCATAGATATCTATCTATCTATTTATCTCTGTTCATAGATATCTATCTATCTATCTATCACTGTTCATAGATATCTAACTATCTATCTATCTCTATTCATACATTTCTATCTATCTCTATTCATACATTTCTATCTATCTATCACTGTTCATACATTTCTATCTGTCTATCACCGTTCATACATTTCTATCTATCTATCACTGTTCATAGATATCTATCTATCACTGTTCATAGATATCTATCTCTGTTCATATCTATCTATCTATCTCTGTTCATATCTATCTATCTATCTCTGTTCAGAGATATCTATCTATCTATCTCTGTTCATATCTATTTATCTATCTATCTCTGTTCAGATCTATCTATCTATCTCTGTTCATATCTATGTATCTATCTCTGTTCATATCTATCTATCTATCTATCTCTGTTCATATCTATCTATCTCTGTTCATATCTATCTATCTCTGTTCATATCTATCTATCTATCTATCTCTGTTCATATCTATCTATCTCTGTTCATATCTATCTATCTCTGTTCATATCTATCTATCTATCTATCTATCTATCTATCTCTGTTCATATCTATCTATCTATCTCTGTTCATATCTATCTATCTCTGTTCATATCTATCTATCTATCTATCTATCTCTGTTCATATCTATCTATCTCTGTTCATATCTATCTATCTATCTATCTCTGTTCATATCTATCTATCTCTGTTCATATCTATCTATCTATCTATCTCTGTTCATAGATATCTATCTATCACTGTTCATAGATATCTATCTATCACTGTTCATAGATATCTATCTATCTCTGTTCATAGATATCTATCTATCTATCACTGTCCATATCTATCTATCTATCACTGTTCATATCTATCTATCTATCACTGTCCATATCTATCTATCTATCACTGTTCATATCTATCTATCTATCACTGTTCATATCTATCTATCTATCTATCTATCTATCACTGTTCATATCTATCTATCTATCTATCTATCTCTGTTTATATCTATCTATCTATCTATCTCTGTTTATATCTATCTATCTATCTATCTCTGTTTATATCTATCTATCTATCTATCTATCTCTGTTCATATCTATCTATCTATCTATGTTCATATCTATCTATCTCTGTTCATATCTATCTATCTCTGTTCATATCTATCTATCTATCTATGTTCATATCTATCTATCTCTGTTCATATCTATCTATCTATCTCTGTTCATATCTATCTATCTCTGTTCATATCTATCTATCTATCTATGTTCATATCTATCTATCTCTGTTCATATCTATCTATCTATCTCTGTTCATATCTATCTATCTCTGTTCATATCTATCTATCTATCTCTGTTCATATCTATCTATCTATCTCTGTTCATATTTATCTATCTCTGTTCATATCTATCTATCTCTGTTCATATCTATCTATCTCTGTTCATATCTATCTATCTATCTATCTATCTATCTATCTATCTATCTCTGTTCATATCTATCTATCTATCTATCTATCTCTGTTCATATCTATCTATCTCTGTTCATATCTATCTATCTATCTATCTATCTATCTATCTCTGTTCATATCTATCTATCTATCTATCTATCTCTGTTCATATCTATCTATCTATCTATCTATCTATCTATCTCTGTTCATATCTATCCTTATATTTGTCTGCTGGACGGCGACAATCCCTGCTGCCAATACCTGCTCAGAGCCTACACATGGTCTAAACTATGTTGAGTATACCTTAATTTGAACAAGGTTCAGACCCTCGGTAACAATGACAGTTGACTTCAATCTTAATTACGTCTACCCATTTTAACCCACAAGGTTTGGGTCAGTTTTCAAGCTTTATCCAAAGGTGTCACGTGCTAGGATCGCCTCACTAGGACAAAAACATCAAAGAATCGACTATCTGACAAGTCAAACCCTGATCTTATGATCAGAAAGCAAACGTTCAAACCACTCGGCCATATGCATTCGTACATACATACATGCATACATACATACATACATACATACATACATGTAACTGCCTCTTAGAAAATATATATATGGATAAAGGAATACATGCCAGTATATATTTTGGCATATATTAATGTATATATGAAGAACAAATTATTTTTAACATTAATCTTCCTTGATAGCAATTTAAAATACTATACTTTAGGTGTATAGACTGAAATCAAGAAAATTGTACGAAGTTCATATTTCTTAAAATTAAATATAATAGAATCATTTAACGCTGTAAATACAAACAATACTTTATTACAAAACCTATGATTTCTATTAAAAGTAATTTCTGAGTATTAGCGACCTTATTTAAATAATGAATCAAGGAATAGATTTTTAAAATGGACGTCTTTTTTTCTCTGTTGTTCTTTACAAAAGATTCTTTCTGGTTTTGTGCTTTCGGTTCTTTTGTTGATTGTCTGCCCATCTTACTCATTTGTGGCTGGTAATGTTAAAAGAGTACAAGAACGCCAGTCTTCATACAATTCCATCTATCTGTCCATGCCAAGAACAGACCGTTATAGAACAATTAGAGAAAACAGTTGAAAGCGTGTCGTATGACAAACATGTAGGCAAACAGCTGATAGAAACGATCCGAAACATCCGCTTAACAAATAACAATACTGACAAGCAAAAGAAAAAAAAACATGAATAAAAAGGGGAAGAAATGGCGCCAAAACATCGTTATTTAAACAAATACGCCTCGTTTCCCAAATTGATTCGAAAGATCAACAAACTTCTTCAACCTCGTTTTGGGATATTATAACAAAGTTCTAGAAATATTAAAAAAAAAAATATTAACCCATAATCAATATCGATTTTTAATCATGAAATTTTAATAACAGTGTCACTGGAATATGTAGATTTAGTAAATATGTGATAGTCCTAGTATATGGTACATTCGATAATATCCTACTATATAATACATGAAATATATTTTTTGTCTATTATGCCTTTAACCATTTATTGAACTAAAATTATCTCCCTTGCATCGGTGACGCCAGATGACAGCGTCTTTCTTATGACAATGTTCAAAGCTGTCTATTAAAAATGGGCGGCGAAAAGACTGCCTCCTTGTTAGAGCAGACTATAACAATGATAATTGGAAAAACTATATTTAAAAGATGCCGTCATTTTTTTCCAGCATGAGTTAACTAGTAAAGACCAAATGATGTAGCAAAATATATTGACAATAGTACTTTATTTATAACAATGCAGAAGCATACAAGTTTGAAAATAATGGTATAAAGATTCTTTAACTTTAGAGAACATGGACACTTCTAAATCCTATATATTATTATCATATTCATCACAATATTTATTTATCATATTTTTATATTTATTTTCATATATATTTGGTTTAAATAATTGATTCTGATTTACAAGAAAAATTAATTTAACGTCGATACTTGAGTATAGTGTGAGTTTTTATTATTTGTTTTCTGTGCAAAAATTAGGGGGGCACATTATACAGAAATAATATTATTGAAGATGGTAAAATAAGGAGTCGCACTATACAGAGGTAAAAAATCATGCATTTTCGGAGACGGGTTGCACTATAGAGAG
>OZ038520.1:42792483-42802483 GCA_964036315.1 Acanthosepion esculentum
ATATTAATGTAGAACAAATATGTATGCATATAATTTCGTAGGTTCGTACCTCCATTGTTATTTTATATATACATACACAAAATTATATATATATATATATATATATATATATATATATATATATATATATATATATATATATGTATGTATATGTGCATGTATGTATATATATATACAGTTCAAAAGTTTGAAACCACCCCCAAACATATCATGGAAAGAAAAAAAACTGGAAATGAAAAAACGTATCATTGAAAAAAAGAATGGAATCAATTATCAAACATTTACTTTGAAAAACATTTGTAACAAATGCCGAAAATTTGTGCTGCTGTAATTTAATCGCATTTAAAGAAGGATATTTGATGAGAGCAAAATTTTATCATATAACATATATTTCTATTTTTGTCATAACATGTCTTACATATTTTTTAATCATATATAATTTCTCTTATTTAAAGTAAAAAAATAATACTTTTGGGGCCAATTTAAAAAATTACTAGTGTGGCCTCAAACTTTAGAACTAGACAGATATATTTAATAATTGTTCATATATATATATATATATATATATATATATATATATATATATATATATATATATATATATATATATATATATATATTTAGAAATTGTCATCATCCCTTGTTCGTGCGCATGTGTAACCGCCCTAACGTAACAGATTTAGTAAGATGAAGGACAAAATGCGTTACACGAAAACTTTTTACACTTTGACATATATATATATATATATATATATATATATATATATATAACATAAAAGGTGAATGGTCAGAGTTGAATCAGGCCAGGAAACAGTTGTATTAAAAAGTGTTCAATACACGTGTGAAAAAAAAATAAAATAAATAAAAAGTAAAAATAACATGTAGATCTTTTAACTTTAAAAATCAGGAGATCAGTTAATTCTGTTGCCTTGGTTTCAAACTTACGGTATCCTCAGACGATATTTATTAAATCACCTCTTAACGTTTTTTTTTTTTTAACTAAATGAACGCTATATTATTTTAAAAAATAAATAAATCAACGAACAACATTGGGTGTGATAGAAAAGGAGAAGGATGCGAAGAAGGAAGGATGAGGATGCGTAGAAGAAAGGATGAGGATGCGTAGAAGAAAGGATGAGGATGCGTAGAAGGAAGGATGAGGATGCGAAGAAGGAAGGAGGAGGATGCGAAGAAGGAAGGAGGAGGATGCGTAGAAGGAAGGAGGAGGATGCGTAGAAGGAAGGAGGAGGATGCGTAGAAGGAAGGAGGAGGATGCGTAGAAGGAAGGAGGAGGAGGATGCGAAGAAGGAAGGAGGAGGATGCGTAGAAGGAAGGAGGAGGATGCGTAGAAGGAAGGAGGAGGATGCGTAGAAGGAAGGAGGAGGAGGATGCGAAGAAGGAAGGAGGAGGATGCGTAGAAGGAAGGAGGAGGATGCGTAGAAGGAAGGAGGAGGATGCGTAGAAGGAAGGAGGAGGAGGAGGATGCGTAGAAGGAAGGAGGAGGAGGATGCGAAGAAGGAAGGAGGAGGATGCGTAGAAGGAAGGAGGAGGATGCGTAGAAGGAAGGATGAGGATGCGTAGAAGAAAGGATGAGGATGCGTAGAAGGAAGGATGAGGATGCGTAGAAGAAAGGATGAGGATGCGTAGAAGAAAGGATGAGGATGCGTAGAAGGAAGGATGAGGATGCGAAGAAGGAAGGATGAGGATGCGAAGAAGGAAGGAGAAGGATGCGAAGAAGGAAGGATGAGGATGCGTAGAAGAAAGGATGAGGATGCGTAGAAGAAAGGATGAGGATGCGTAGAAGGAAGGATGAGGATGCGAAGAAGGAAGGAGGAGGATGCGAAGAAGGAAGGAGGAGGATGCGTAGAAGGAAGGATGAGGATGCGTAGAAGGAAGGATGAGGATGCGAAGAAGGAAGGAGGAGGATGCGAAGAAGGAAGGAGGAGGATGCGAAGAAGGAAGGAGGAGGATGCGTAGAAGGAAGGAGGAGGATGCGTAGAAGGAAGGAGGAGGATGCGTAGAAGGAAGGAGGAGGAGGAGGATGCGTAGAAGGAAGGAGGAGGAGGATGCGAAGAAGGAAGGAGGAGGATGCGTAGAAGGAAGGAGGAGGATGCGTAGAAGGAAGGATGAGGATGCGTAGAAGAAAGGATGAGGATGCGTAGAAGGAAGGATGAGGATGCGTAGAAGAAAGGATGAGGATGCGTAGAAGAAAGGATGAGGATGCGTAGAAGGAAGGATGAGGATGCGAAGAAGGAAGGATGAGGATGCGAAGAAGGAAGGAGAAGGATGCGAAGAAGGAAGGATGAGGATGCGTAGAAGAAAGGATGAGGATGCGTAGAAGAAAGGATGAGGATGCGTAGAAGGAAGGATGAGGATGCGAAGAAGGAAGGATGAGGATGCGAAGAAGGAAGGAGAAGGATGCGAAGAAGGAAGGATGAGGATGCGTAGAAGAAAGGATGAGGATGCGTAGAAGAAAGGATGAGGATGCGTAGAAGGAAGGATGAGGATGCGAAGAAGGAAGGAGGAGGATGCGAAGAAGGAAGGAGGAGGATGCGAAGAAGGAAGGAGGAGGATGCGTAGAAGGAAGGATGAGGATGCGTAGAAGGAAGGATGAGGATGCGAAGAAGGAAGGAGGAGGATGCGAAGAAGGAAGGAGGAGGATGCGAAGAAGGAAGGAGGAGGATGCGTAGAAGGAAGGAGGAGGATGCGTAGAAGGAAGGAGGAGGATGCGTAGAAGGAAGGAGGAGGAGGATGCGAAGAAGGAAGGAGGAGGATGCGTAGAAGGAAGGAGGAGGATGCGTAGAAGGAAGGAGGAGGATGCGTAGAAGGAAGGAGGAGGAGGATGCGAAGAAGGAAGGAGGAGGATGCGTAGAAGGAAGGAGGAGGATGCGTAGAAGGAAGGAGGAGGAGGAGGATGCGTAGAAGGAAGGAGGAGGAGGATGCGAAGAAGGAAGGAGGAGGATGCGTAGAAGGAAGGAGGAGGATGCGTAGAAGGAAGGAGGAGGAGGATGCGTAGAAGGAAGGAGGAGGAGGATGCGAGGAAGGAAGGAGAAAAAAAGAAAAGCAAGTGTATTATAAATGTATCGGTGGTGGGTAACTAAAATGTACATACTTTTCTTATGCAACCTCTTATGAGTTTAAGAGGGATTTTTTAGCAAGAACACATGACTTCGGATTTCTGGTTCAAAAGGTTCTTTGGATCCAGAAATGTCATTATTGCTAATTTTTCCTGTTGACAGACCTTGTAAATTTAAAAAAATAATATAGCGTTCATTACGTTTTTAAAAATAAAGCGTTGGGAGGTCAATTGACAAAAATCGCCTGAGGATACCGAAGGTTGAAACCAAGGTAGCGGATCCAACTGCTCTCCTAATTTTATATATATATATATATATATATATATATATATATATATATATATATATATATATATATATATATATAATAATAATAATAATAATAATAATAATAAAAAGACTTAAATACTAATATTCCATGGTTATAATTTATTCCATTGGAATCGTAAGAACGATGGAATAAATTATGACCATGGAATATTAGTGTTTAAGTCTTTTTATTCTATCCTTACTCTGTCCTGGACATCGAGTTCTACCTGGATCATATCCACATACATATATGTATAAAAATAATTCCAAGAGGATATGATCCAGGTCGAACTCGATGTCCAGGACAGAGTAAGGATATAATAAAAAGACTTAAACACTAATACTCCATGGAATATTAGTGTTTAAGTCTTTTTATTATATATATATATATATATATATATATATATATATATATATATATATATATATATATATATATAAAACTTTCTAAATATTCGTATATGCGTGCACGCGTGTAAATCCTGAAGTAATAAAGTTTAAGATAGTGGCCATGCTGGTAATGATGGTAAAGAACATGATTATTACGACAAAAAAAAACAACAAAAAATAAGACAAAGAAGAACGGAATAAAGACAAAAGTAGATGAAGGAAATAGAAAAATAAGTGGAATGTTTAAAAAAAGAATAAAAAGAAAAAATTAGATGATGCTGAAGAAGAAAAAAAAGAAAAAGAAAAGAAACATTTATTCACTGTAAATTGTTTGTGACATATACATGGAGGTCTATCAATAAAAGCAAATTTCATTAGTGCAATTTTACTTGTAAACTGATACATATTATTCTAGAGGATTTATTATCTCGTTAAAAGATGTCGCGTTTAATATCATGAAAACCCTAAACATGCAATACGATAAGTAGCTTTACAGGTAGGCCACCACTCTTTTTCTTTATTCCTGTTTGTGTTACACTTTAAGTGGGGAACTTTTAAAAAAAATTGAGCCTCCCACCATCTAAAAAGGTTTCTGCGTTTTTAGAACATACATTTTCTCATATGTCTCCTTTTCTTAAAACTTGTGAATTTAAAAGAATTATAATAAATGATTTGAAATAGAATCAAGCCGACGTCCTGTTTCAACTTTAAAATCTAATGTTGCTCTAATCGTCTTTATTTAATTCAACATTCATGGAATACTGTTTCTTCAGTGGACTCTATTCAGTTACTATTAATAAACTGCACTCGCGAAAGGAGTTGGATGTTTCTAAACAAAATTAGGCTACCCTGTTTTTTTTTATACCAGTATGTATATTATTACATGATATGCAGCTATTTTAATAAGTAAGAACCCACACACAACTGATGTCATGATCATTATTCTTAAATGCAAAAATTACGTGGAACAGCATTCTTATAAATCTCCTCTCTCTCTAATCTTATCGTCGTACATATCCTTATATAAATGTATATTTCTAAAGATGTGATGGCTTTTTATTTATTAATCCGATTTTATTTTTTAAACGTGGGTACCCAGATTTCTCGAATATTCAGGCCGCTAGACAAAAAACAAATAAATAAATTGAACGGCTATACATAAATACGGGTATCCACTAAAAACAACGTTTAACAAAATCTGTTGGGTTAATAAAGAGAAATTCATTACTTCTTTAGAAATTGCTTTGTTTACGTTAGGATACGAAACTAAGCAGATATGAATGTTTCGAGAGTCCGAGAAAGATTAGTGTTTATAAGGCACTATTCAACATTGCTTGATCGACGACGCACTTCGTGGCCGAGACGGTCTAAAGAACGTCGGATCTAACGACGGTTTCCCCTGCTAAGGGCTGCGCAGAATGAAGAGCCCATTAATAAGATTTTACAAATATTCAGGCTGTTAGAGGACACCATCATTAGATCCAACGGGCTTTAGATAATCTCGGTCTCGGTGTGTTGTCGAATTAATAAATAGAAATCCATTACTTCTTTAGAAATTGCTTTGTTTACGTTAGGATACGAAACTAAGCAGATATGAATGTTTCGAGAGTCCGAGAAAGATTAGTGTTTATAAGGCACTATTCAACATTGCTTGATCGACGACGCACTTCGTGGTCTAAATCACGTCGGATCTAACGACGGTTTTCCCTGCTAAGGAGGGCGTATTTTCTAATCCTATCGGAGAGCATATATTTTTCTTTAATAAAATATCTCAAATATTCAGGCTGTTAGAAAAATGTATATATAAACGAACTCACACACACATACATACATACATACATACATACATACATATATATATATATATATATATATATATATATATATATATATATATATATCCTATGCGGCTAAGCGTGTATGTTATCAAAAGAATTTTTCTTCATTTGTTTTACATATTTATTTTGAAGCTTTAATCAAGGCCGAAGTGGTTAATAACCGTATATCCCATGATCTGCTCTCTGATAAGCAATATGGTTTCCGCTTTGCCCGTTCTATAGCTGATGTGCTTACGGCCATAACTGAAATTGTTTAACTAAGCACTTCACAATAATGGAGAAGCTCGTGCCGTTGCTCTAGATATCTCTAAAGCGTTTGATAGGGTCTGGCATGTCGGCCTCCTTCGTAAGATTAAGGGATACGGAATTTCATGTCGATTATTTGACTTAATACGATCATTCCTGTCAAACCGTGTAATGAAGGTCGTCCTTAACGGATTTTCCTCCAGTTCCTTTCCCACGAACGCAGCGGTTCCCCAAAGCTCTACCCAGGGTCCTACTCTGTTCCTTATTTTCATTAACTCCTGCCTCTATAGCAAGTCTGGTATCGCTGACAAAACTAACCTGGCCATTAGTCTCGAAAAGGACCTCCAATCGGTTGTAGACTTGGGCAGGAATTGGCTGGTTAACTTTAATGCCTCTAAAACAAAACTGCTCTCTATTACTCACTACAGGGAACCATCCCTGCCACCCATTAGAATGTTTGATGCTCAACCCCACAAAAGCACCTCTTTGCGACTGCTTGGTCTCACACTGCGGGCTGACCTGAGATGGAACAATTACATTGAATCAATAGCTTCATCCACCGCAAGGAAAGTTGGTTCCCTGTGTCGCGCCAAAAAGTTTTTCTCGCCCGACCCCATCCTTCAAATCTATAAAACCTTGCATGGAATACTGCTGCTATATATGGTCTGGTGCTCCCGCTGTTCGCCTTAAGGCCCTCGACAAGATCCAGAGAGGGATATGCAATGTTGTTGGTCCTGATCTAGCATCTCGTCTACAGTCGCTCTCTGACAGACGTGCTCTCGCCTCCCTCTGTCTTTTCTACAAATACTTTCACGGTAACTGCTCCGACCAGCTACTTTCGCTAGTTTCCAGACCATGAATTTAAACGTGCTACTAGGCTGGCATCACGGTCCCACCCTTTCACTGTCGAAACAGTTAAATGTGGCCGTCTCTTCTACTCCAAGAGCTTCATGTCACGCACCTCCCGTCTGTGGAATTCCCTTCCTATTACTTGTTTCCCTGATAGCTATAATCTCCATCTATTCAAATGTAATGTCAATCGACATTTCCAGATGCCCTGACCTATACCCCGTCTTTCTCTTCATCCTTTCCTCCATCACGCCTCCTTACTCTCGCTCCCATTCTGTAACCCCCTTCGTACTAGTGGCATTCCGCCTTGCTTGGGGTGAAATTCTTAATATATATATATATATATATATATATATATATATATATATATATATATATATATATATATATATATAGATAGATAGATAGATAGATAGATAGATAAATATAGACTGGGTACCCCATACTTTCGTTTTTGTGTTACATCTTAGTTACGTTTTATAAATCCCTGTGTAGACTTGCATATATTAATATATTAACATTGCGAAAAAAAGATGATAAAAGACTTTCATTTTATTTTGTTTTGAAATGAGGAAGATATTAGAACTTAATGCTTCCTACGCCAAAATAAAATAAAATAAATATATATTCGGTTAATCTATATTTGTGTGATAAAAAAATCTAAATCATAATTCGTTCTGTTTTGTCCAGAACGCAAAATGAGGTTTTCTAAAAACACACATTATGAAGAAATACATAAATTTCGATTAGAACTTTAATTAAATATGCAAACGCCATTTTCAAACATGAGGACTATATTTTTTCTATTGTTAGTTTTTCATAGTTAATTCTTTGTTGGTACTTTATTGAAAACCAAATAAAGTATCTTCTTCGAGATCAGACACTCTGCTCATGATTCAGCAAGATCCTCCCAATATTCATTACTTTTGGAATAGTTCTATGACTACTTCAAGAACTCCTGTATATTTCATTATATTTTATTTCATATAATAACAGACTCCTACGTAACAGTCTATAAATTCTTTTCAGATTAAACATATTCAATCATTATGTTGTTACTACATATATCCTTATTTTACCGTCGTTAAGTAAGCAGCTCGGATTAAAAATAAAAAAAGGTCTTAAGCGAGATATGGAAACCTTTATTATTAAGACCTGCACTTACCGATAAACGTTTTTTTTATTTAGCCGTCGGATAATAATGACATCAGGTTAAAAGGCAGCAAAAATGATGACGAAAAGAAAAATCAATAATGATTGCATCTATAATGTTTTTCCTATCTAGTCATGAATAAAAACAATTCTTGATTTACAAACGTTTGTCAAATAATTGATAAATTTCATATTATTTTCTAACAGGTAGTAAAGCCGTATCCACACCATTATCTGCGCAGAAAATCATTTTCTTTCTGGATTAGAGCTTAAAATTCTGAATATAGATTTATTCATTTATTCCTTAATGCTTTATCAACATTTTGCTTTTTATAAAAAGGCCAGAAGTTATGGCGTTATGGATAGCGGCTCGGTTTGAGGAATCGGGGAGCCGAGTTCGAATTCAAGTCGAATCCATTACATTCACTTATATGCTAATCCTCTTCTTCTCCCCCCCACCAGCTATGGGAAAATAGCAGGACAGACCGGATTCTATAGACTTGGATGGCAACTGGTCTACTGCAGAAAGAAATGGCAACCTACTGCGGGAAAAATCTGCCTCGTCAGTTATGTATCGAAAGATACATGACTGACGAGGCAGATCACGCATGGCACATAACTCATACAAGCTTTACTAATATTAACCCATAACTAGGGGCTAAAGAAATGGATTCGTACATTTCCCAAGAATATTTGCGTGTAAGTGAATATAAAGAACCTGACTGGAATTGGAACTCGGCTTACCGAATTCCAATTCTTAGACATTATCCACTTACACCATCCACACATAGATGCTTACAGCACCTGGTATTCCCATCTTGGTACTGACTAAGCTCGACTTTGCTTAACTTCGGTGACCGTACAAAAACTTGTGTTTCAATGTGATATGGTCGTAAGCCCATTACGCCACTGACACATCCAAGCTTACAGCACCTGGTATTCCTAAACGGTCACCCATCTAAGTACTGAGCAGGCTCGACGTTGCTTAACTTTGGTGACCGAACGAGAACCGGTGTTTCAATGTGATATGGCCGTAAGCCATTTATATCACTGACACATTCAAGCTTACAGCACCTGGTATTTCCGAGCGGTCACCTTTCTAGTTACTGAACAGACTCGACGTTGCTTAACCTGTGTTTCAATGTCATATCGCCGTAAGCCTTCTGAATATAGAATTTAAATTTCTATCAGTAAACCTTCCCATAAACTTCCTACGCGAGCTCTTTTCTTACAAATTAATTCTCTTGAAATCATTATGGATGTGTTAATGCTATTTATCCATACCAATAACATTACTGATAACGAATTTGTGGTACAAGAACAAAAATTATGCCAGATTTCGATGGAACTCTTGGCCATTAACTTATCAAAATAACATATAATAGGCACTTTGAGCAAACTTTAGGTAAAGCATATACAAAAGAAATGTAAATGATAACATATTTAGGAACTACACAAATTCTAATGTGAAACAATAGTTAATATTTGGTTATTATATAAAACAGTCGCAATGTAGCTATGATTATTAATGATTATTAAATCCAATCCTAAACAGGAAACATGGTATAAAATTCTACTACTGTTCAAAAGACCTGGGAAGGACCTAAACAGGGCGATAGGCGTACCTATCTATTCCTATGACTGAAAAAAAAAATGTCAGCACTTGCTGGGTAAGAAAATTCAAAATCATTAATCAAAAATTAGAATAAAAACAATTCCACGGAGAATTCAAGAGACAAAAAACATTTTAAAACTAAATGAACATAGCACAATTACACAAAGTATATTTTAAAAAAGAAAACAAGTGTATTAGAACAAACTCCATTAAAAACCAAAGAGAAACAAGGGAATGCCTCATGCGTGGAAATAAAAATTAAACTTTAAATCACCTAACAAACTAATGTAAAAAAATGCCTCATAGCGAATTTAAAAATAGAGTTTTTTAGTTACATTCTCCTACACACAATCCTAATATTTGGAGCTTTTATTCATTGCGTTTCTTGTGAGAAATTACTTTTTTGTTTAAACATTTGATTCTAACCTTTACTCCTCTTTTTCATAACTTTTATATGCCAACGTTCATATGTGTGTGTACACACACACACACACACAGACACACAGACACACACACACACACAC
>OZ038520.1:42809983-42822483 GCA_964036315.1 Acanthosepion esculentum
AGTGCTTTTCATGCTTAAACACAACCGATTTATTTTAAGCATGGAACAGACTGTTGTCTCTGTGTGTTGACCTGAATGCCCACTTTCATATTTATATACACTATCTCTGATATTGAGCACTTTAACCCATACCGTAAAGATATATTTTTATCATATATATATGTCCCCAGGCCTCGTGAATTTAAATGTCCTACGAGGCTGGCATCCCGTTCCCACCCCTACATCGTTGAAACTGTTAGATGTAGACGTCTCTTCTTCTCCAATAACTTCATGTCTCGCACATCTCGCCTGTGGAACTCTCTTCCCTATTACTGTTTCCCTGACAAATACAATCTCCAACGGTTTAAGTGTAGCGTCAATCGACATCTCCAGTTGCCTTGATCTATCCACTTCCCTTCTCCACATCCTTTCATCTTTCATTCCTATCTGCTCTCGCTCCAAATCTTCTGTAACCCCCTTGCCTTGATCGACCCACTGTCTTTTGCTTTCTCCACATCCTCTCCTTTACCACTCCTATCTGCTCTTCCTCCAACCCATCTATAACCCCTTGGGCGATACGCTTAATATATATATATATATATTTGTGTGTGTCTGTAAATTATTTTCACATAGAATTTATATGTACATGCGTGTGAGTTTGAAAGTGGATAGATGTAAATAAGCATATCTATTGTCTATAAAAATTGTATTTGTTTAATACATATGAAAAATAACGAAACAGATTGATTATGTGCATACCTACATACATGCATACATACATGCATACTGGACTAACCGAGATAGATATGATCTCTTTTGTAGCAAGAAAAAGATCTGACAAAGGGAGAAAGAGCGACAGATTTTCATGCCTATGTGCACAATAAAGATAGATAGATAGATAGATAGATAATGATAAGACAAGCATAGATAGATAGATAGATAGATAGATAGATAGATAGATAGATAGATAGATAATGAAAAGACAAGGATAGATAGATAGATAGATAGATAGATAGATAATGAAAAGACAAGGATAGATAGATAGATAGATAGTTAGATAGATAATGAAAAGACAAGGATAGATAGATAGATAGTTAGATAATGAAAAGACAAGGATAGATAGATAGATAGTTAGATAATGAAAAGACAAGGATAGATAGATAGATAGATAGATAGATAGATAGATAGATAGATAGATAATGAAAAGACAAGGATAGATAGATAGATAGATAGATAGATAGATAGATAGATAGATAGATAGATAATGAAAAGACAAGGATAGATAGATAGATAGATAGATAATGAAAAGACAAGGATAGATAGATAGATAGATAGATAGATAGATAGATAGATAGATAGATAGATAGATAGATAGATTAATTCCTGTATTAATTCTACTTTATAAAAGTCTCATTTCTTCTTCTTCTCTTTTACTTTGTTTCGTGTTAGCACTAATATTGATAAAACTGGTATAATTGTGTGAGAAGTGTCTATAAAAATGTTGATTTTGTATTATTTTTGTTATACATCTCTACTTTAAAGCTTTCCTCTCTTCTCGGTTATTTTTTTTTCCATATTTGCTCATCTGGAATAAATTGAAATTAGTTGCCCGTCTGTGTAGAAAGCTAAAGACTTACTGGGAAAATAACGAAAACATGCATATTTCGACGATATGTAATGGACTTTTACTCTAATTCCTATAACAGACACGAAAACCTGTGAATATTGATGTAATCTCTGTGTGAGTGTATATATATATATATATATATATATATATATATATATATATATATATATATATCTTTCTCTCACTTTGTTTCTTTCTCTGTTTCTCTCATTTTGTTTCTCTTTCTTTGTCTACGTTTCTCCTTCTCCCTCTGTTTCTCTCTCTTTTCTACCACTTTATTACACACATTCTCCCTCTTTGTTTATTTTTCTGTTTCTCTCCCCGCTTCTCTGTTTCTATCACTTTCTTTCTTTCTCTCTCTTTCTGTTTATATTTTTCTCTCTCTATTTCTATGTTTCTCTCATTTTGTTTCTCCCTCTTTCTTTTTCTCTCTCTCTCACTCTATTTCTATGTTTCTCTCTCTCTCACTCTATTTCTATGTTTCTCTCTCTCACACTCTATTTCTATGTTTCTCTCTCTCTCTCTCTCTCTGATTCTAATTTTAGTGAAAGGGAAAGATGCCTTGAAATGGCATGGCAGTGTCGCTATTATGAAACATCAACTTTCTTAGAAAAAAATTTAAAATGTTGTCTGCTTATTTATTTTAGAAAATTAAAATATTCATTATAAGTAATAAATTTCTTGTAGGTATTTGTAATATATTGACTGGTATGAGGTAGTATTATTAAATGTCGAAATGAAGATATCAGAATTCTCTTCAGTATCCATTTAATTTTTATACGAATGTAATTCCTTTTCTTTTACTCTGTTGATCCCTGATGCCGGGTACGAATATTGCTGTAGAGGTTGAAGCTTTCTTGTCATAAGCTTTTGTTTGTTACATGTCATCTATGAAAGCGGATATTAAGAAGATGTTCTTATAAGCAGGAAATCTCAGCCATTGATATTCATTGATAACTGTCGAATGTTTACAGAAACTAAATAGTGGATTTAATCATAGTTAGGAAGTGTGTAAGACAGTGATATTAGGAATGTATATGAAAAACTGAAAGTGGATCATCTCCAATAGTGCAGACTTTTACTAGTAAAAGGACTCAGGTTCATATCAGGAAATGCATAGCCAAGGGTGATGATTATATGGAAAAATATTGTTTTGTAAGTTAAAATTTGCTTCATCAAACCGGGTTATAATACTCCCTGTATCTGTGTAATGTTCTTTTTCAATATTATAGTTTTTGTTACTTCAAGTAGAGCCTTGAAAACTGGAAGAAAGTTTTCTCAACGTAAAAAAAAATCGTTCTTAATGGAGAAAGGGAAATTATATCTTTTCTGTTTATGCAGTAATATATTTTAAATAGAAAATACCATTTGAACCATTCGGTGTAAGTATATAATTTCTATTTTATTATTAATATTTGTATGAGAAAAATATTCGCATGCTTTTGAAAAAGCAATTTCACGGTACAATTTTTATTCCCAAACATAGTTTCTTCATTGGAAACCTACCAAGAACAAATTAACTCTATTTTCATTTTTCTTTACGCTACTAATTGCTATTACCTAGATGCGGTACATGACCAATGTCGGTAAAAATTAATCTTGACACCTGCCAAAAAATATTGTAAAATCGAAATTTCTTACATTATTTGGACTATTGTTCTCATCTTTGTCGCCATATTTACTACAACGTTGCGGTAGTTCAGGTAGTTGGAATGTCGAACTGAACCCTTTATTTCACTCACTGGGTAGGCTGTTCTAGTTCCACGTGCCATGTTTTAATGGATGTCAGTTATCAGTTATCTCCTGTTAATTCCCTCTGAAAGTTCTCCACTGCCTTAAACGGGTACTGAACTCGCACTATTTGGGTTCTCTTACTGGATCTAACTAACGCCTTTATCCACTGTGCCATGTTTCCTTGAGGACATCTGTGTATGAATTTCTGGGTATCATAAACCTAATGTCTACAGCAACCATTTTTTTTTACCAGTGCTCATATTGCAATTTTTGCTGTTATTATCGCATTTCTCTGGCACTCCTTATTACTGGTTCCCATATTGTATTCATTTCTATGCTTGATCGGCTCAGGAGATTTACCAGATAACTGACATCCATTAAAACATGGCACGCAATCTACGCCAGTGAGCAAAATAAAGGGTTCAGTTCGACATTCCAACAATAGACCGTATAATGTAAATAATGTACATAATACCTCATCTCAGAAATATAGACAGTTATATGTTTTATTTGTATAACCTCAATAAAATAATCTACATAAAGTGAATAGAATGACGTTTTGTTTAAACAAAAACAGCATCACTATCGAAAAGAAACATTAACACTATTAAAAAGATCATTTAATTACTGTCATTATAACTAGTTTTGAACTCTGGTATAGACGGACATGTCTGCTAGCATTTTTTTTATTTTGTAAAATATCATTTTAGTATGACTGAACTCGTATTAGGTTGTCACACATGAAATGACGCATAATTTGGTTCGTTGTTGATCCAGTCATGTAACAAAGTAACCTCCTTAGTATATAAAAATATCTTGACTTATTCCTGATTCTTTTTTCTTTCCATATAATTTTTCTTTCACTGTATTGTTGCTCATAAGCCCAATGAAAATGATTACGATGAAACAATGTCGAGTAATCTTACTTAATAAGTACAAATTGGGAAAAAAAAAACAACCATTTTTGCATCGAATCATTACATGCGATGAGAAATGGATACTCTTTGACAACTGTAAGAGAGTTGGCCACTGGTTAGATGCAAGTGAATCACCAAAACAATACCCAAAACCTCCATTGCGCACTAAAAAGTTAATGGTTACTGTATGGTGGTCTTTCAAAGGGGTTATTCATTATTCATTTTTGCGTCAAGGTCAAACATCAACAGCAACCTCGTATTGCGGGGAAATTGAATGTATGCATGACAAATTGAAAAAGAAACATCCTAGACTTGTGAATAGGGATGGCCCAATTTTGTTGCACGACAACGAACAGCCGCACGCTTCTCTATCAACTGTCTAAAATCTGCATAGCCTGAATTATGAAATTTTGTCTCATCCTCCATATTCATTTGATATCTTTCCTCTTGATTATCACTTATTTAATCATTTTGGGTTTTTCATATGAAATTGAATGTATGCATGAAAAATTGAAAAAGAAACATCCTAGACTTGTGAATAGGGATGGCCCAATTTTGTTGCACGACAACGAACAGCCGCACGCTTCTCTATCAACTGCCTAAAATCTTCATAGCCTGAATTATGAAATTTTGTCTCATTCTCCATATTCATTTGATATCTTTCCTCTTGATTATCACTTATTTAATCATTTTGGGTTTTTCATATGAAATTGAATGTATGCATGAAAAATTGAAAAAGAAACATCCGAGACTTGTGAATAGGGATGGCCCAATTTTGTTGCACGACAACGAACAGCCGCACGCTTCTCTATCAACTGCCTAAAATCTGCATAGCCTGAATTATGAAATTTTGTCTCATTCTCCATATTCATTTGATATCTTTCCTCTTGATTATCACTTATTTAATCATTTTGGGTTTTTCATATGAAATTGAATGTATGCATGAAAAATTGAAAAAGAAACATCCTAGACTTGTGAATAGGGATGGCCCAATTTTGTTGCACGACAACGAACAGCCGCACGCTTCTCTATCAACTGCCTAAAATCTTCATAGCCTGAATTATGAAATTTTGTCTCATTCTCCATATTCATTTGATATCTTTCCTCTTGATTATCACTTATTTAATCATTTTGGGTTTTTCATATGAAATTGAATGTATGCATGAAAAATTGAAAAAGAAACATCCGAGACTTGTGAATAGGGATGGCCCAATTTTGTTGCACGACAACGAACAGCCGCACGCTTCTCTATCAACTGCCTAAAATCTGCATAGCCTGAATTATGAAATTTTGTCTCATTCTCCATATTCATTTGATATCTTTCCTCTTGATTATCACTTATTTAATCATTTTGGGTTTTTCATATGAAATTGAATGTATGCATGAAAAATTGAAAAAGAAACATCCGAGACTTGTGAATAGGGATGGCCCAATTTTGTTGCACGACAACGAACAGCCGCACGCTTCTCTATCAACTGCCTAAAATCTGCATAGCCTGAATTATGAAATTTTGTCTCATTCTCCATATTCATTTGATATCTTTCCTCTTGATTATCACTTATTTAATCATTTTGGGTTTTTCATATGAAATTGAATGTATGCATGAAAAATTGAAAAAGAAACATCCGAGACTTGTGAATAGGGATGGCCCAATTTTGTTGCACGACAACGAACAGCCGCACGCTTCTCTATCAACTGCCTAAAATCTGCATAGCCTGAATTATGAAATTTTGTCTCATTCTCCATATTCATTTGATATCTTTCCTCTTGATTATCACTTATTTAATCATTTTGGGTTTTTCATATGAAATTGAATGTATGCATGAAAAATTGAAAAAGAAACATCCTAGACTTGTGAATAGGGATGGCCCAATTTTGTTGCACGACAACGAACAGCCGCACGCTTCTCTATCAACTGCCTAAAATCTTCATAGCCTGAATTATGAAATTTTGTCTCATTCTCCATATTCATTTGATATCTTTCCTCTTGATTATCACTTATTTAATCATTTTGGGTTTTTCATATGAAATTGAATGTATGCATGAAAAATTGAAAAAGAAACATCCGAGACTTGTGAATAGGGATGGCCCAATTTTGTTGCACGACAACGAACAGCCGCACGCTTCTCTATCAACTGTCTAAAATCTGCATAGCCTGAATTACGAAATTTTGTTTCATCCTCCATATTCATTTGATACCTTTCCTATTGATTATCACTTATTTAAGCATTTTGAGTTTTTCATATGAAATTGAATGCATGCATGAAAAATTGAAAAAGAAACATCCTAGACTTGTGAATAGGGATGGCCCAATTTTGTTGCACGACAACCAACAGCCGCACGCTTCTCTATCAACTGTCTAAAATCTGCATAGCCTGAATTATGAAATTTTGTCTCATCCTCCATATTCATTTGATATATTTCCTGTTGATTATCACTTATTTAAGCTTTTTGAGCTTTTCATATGAAATTGAATGTATGCATGAAAAATTGAAAAAGAAACATCCTAGACTTGTGAATAGGGATGGCCCAATTTTGTTGCACGACAACCAACAGCCGCACGCTTCTCTATCAACTGTCTAAAATCTGCATAGCCTGAATTATGAAATTTTGTTTCATCCTCCATATTCATTTGATATCTTTCCTATTGATTATCACTTATTTAAGCATTTTGAGCTTTTCATATGAAATTGAATGTATGCATGAAAAATTGAAAAAGAAACATCCTAGACTTGTGAATAGAAATGGCCCAATTTTGTTGCACGACAACGAACAGCCGCACGCTTCTCTATCAACTGCCTAAAATCTGCATAGCCTGAATTATGAAATTTTGTCTCATCCTCCATATTCATTTGATATCTTTCCTATAGATTATCACTTATTTAAGCATTTTGAGCTTTTCATATGAAATTGAATGCATGCATGAAAAATTGAAAAAGAAACATCCTAGACTTGTGAATAGGGATGGCCCAATTTTGTTGCACGACAACCAACAGCCGCACGCTTCTCTATCAACTGTCTAAAATCTGCATAGCCTGAATTATGAAATTTTGTTTCATCCTCCATATTCATTTGATATCTTTCCTATAGATTATCACTTATTTAAGCATTTTGAGCTTTTCATATGAAATTGAATGTATGCATGAAAAATTGAAAAAGAAACATCCTAGACTTGTGAATAGGGATGGCCCAATTTTGTTGCACGACAACGAACAGCCGCACGCTTCTCTATCAACTGTCTAAAATCTGCATAGCCTGAATTATGAAATTTTGTCTCATCGTCCATATTCATTTGATATCTTTCCTCTTGATTATCACTTATTTAAGCATTTTGAGCTTTTCATATGAAATTGAATGTATGCATGAAAAATTGAAAAAGAAACATCCTAGACTTGTGAATAGGGATGGCCCAATTTTGTTGCACGACAACGAACAGCCGCACGCTTCTCTATCAACTGTCTAAAATCTGCATAGCCTGAATTATGAAATTTGTCTCATTCTCCATATTCATTTGATACCTTTCCTATTGATTATCACTTATTTAAACATTTTGAGCTTTTCATATGAAATTGAATGTATGCATGAAAAATTGAAAAAGAAACATCCTAGACTTGTGAATAGGGATGGCCCAATTTTGTGGCCAGACAACGAACAGCCGCACGCTTCTCTATCAACTGTCTAAAATCTGCATAGCCTGAATTATGAAATTTTGTCTCATTCTCCATATTCATTTGATACCTTTCCTATTGATTATCACTTATTTAAGCATTTTGAGCTTTTCATATGAAATTGAATGTATGCATGAAAAATTGAAAAAGAAACATCCTAGACTTGTGAATAGAAATGGCCCAATTTTGTTGCACGACAACGAACAGCCGCACGCTTCTCTATCAACTGTCTAAAATCTGCATAGCCTGAATTATGAAATTTTGTCTCATTCTCCATATTCATTTTATATCTTTCCTATTGATTATCACTTATTTAAGCATTTTGAGCTTTTCATATGAAATTGAATGTATGCATGAAAAATTGCAAAAGAATCATCCTAGACTTGTGAATAGGGATGGCCCAATTTTGTTGCACGACAACGAACAGCCGCACGCTTCTCTATCAACTGTCTAAAATCTGCATAGCCTGAATTATGAAATTTTGTCTCATCCTCCATATTCATTTGATACCTTTCCTATTGATTATCACTTATTTAAGCATTTTGAGCTTTTCATACACAATAAAACATTCTCCAATAAGGAAGAGCTAGTCAAAGTATTTGAACTGTTTATAACATTAAAGGATGAGAACTTCTTTTAAAGATGGGATCCAGAATTTAGAGGTACATTGGAGAACAGTCATTCATCAACATGGATTCAAACCTTTCACAACGAACTCTCCTGGAATTCAAACTCACCTCTCCGTGTTCTCGGGGCGAAATCCTTTACACAACAGCACACAATCATTACAATACTAATAATTTGTTAGGTTAGAGTATTTATTATCAGTTATTTCTTTATAATTAAATCAAGATCGAAATAATAATAGTTATATTATTTTTCTGTCTATATTTACGAAATGAGGTATTGTAAGTATTTACATTGTTCGGACTCTTGTCCACATTTTCGTCCGTTGTACGCTCTGGCCTCCTTCAGATGATTGGACTTTCGAACCGGGACCTTTATTTCGTTCACCGGGGTAGATTGTTCTAGTTCCACTTGCCACACCTCTTCTGGATGTCTCAGTACCAGGTGTCTTCTTTTAACTCGACTCTCCAAGTTTGTGTATCCTTGAAGACACACGGACTCCATAAAAGCGTTGGCTGAATCCAGTGACATAACCTAAAATGTTGAGAATTCAAAACTGAGGGGAACAAAAACTTTCCAAGCCTTCTGTCCTCATTATGTTCCTTAGAAATTTCAACTGTCGTCTTTCTGATTCTAACTATACATGTCCTTTTTGTTTCTACGTAGGTTATGCGCCGCTTTCCTCTGTCTCTCTTGTCTTCAGTCTGACATGTGAGTATCAAATTCTCCAAGCCTTTTTTTCCTCATTATGTACCTCAGAAATTTAAACTGTGCCCTTTTTCGTTTCCCTGTGGATGCTTCCCCCAAAACTATAATCAACTCTAGGGCCAATGTTTAACTATCCATCACATCCTCGTAATCTTCACTCCCTAATTCATCCGCTTACCCCAAATATAACACATCTTCATTTAGTAACCCTTTACTTTACGTAGCTTTGGGACTTATATTAGGTAAACTGTAGTAAAAAATGGCTTTGAGGGTTGATAAAGTAATGTGTTGACAAAAGCTGACGTAGGGGTTTATGATATTACAACTTCCACGGTCTGTAAAACGGTTTCCTTCTTTAAATTCAGTGCTTCATTCTCGAGGGTGATGACTATATCCCACCGCAGTAATATTTTATCAAACTTCAGCAATTCATAATACAGTGCGAATTTCATATTCCACCAAATGTAAAGCAATGACACCCCCCACCAAAAAAAAGGGGTAATATGTTGCTCAAAGATACTGAAGATGATTCTGGATGCACCCATGATTTTTTATACTTTATCAAGTGGATACATTTCTTTGTCTTGGGTGACAATCTCCCACAAAACAGTTCTCTCCATTGTCTGGTAAGTAGGGAAATGAAGATGCTGTTCACGTTTCATGTTTTTTTTTTGTTTTTTTTTTAAGCGTATCACCCCAAGCAAAGCTGGAGGCCACTATCACACAAGGGGTTAAAGAAGGGTTGGAGGAAAAGCAGATAGGAGTGGTAAAGGAGAGGATGTGGAGAAAGAGAAAGATAGTGGATCGATCAAGGCAAGGGGGTTACAGAAGATCTGGAGCGAGAGCAGATAGGAATGAAAAATGAAAGGATGTGGAGAAGGGAAGTGGATAGATCAAGGCAACTGGAGATGTCGATTGACGCTACACTTAAACCGTTGGAGATTGTATTTGTCAGGGAAACAGTAATAGGGAAGGGAGTGCCATAGGCGAGATGTGCGAGACATGAAGCTATTAGAGTAGAAGAGACGTCTACATCTAACAGTTTCCACGGTGTAGGGGTGGGAGCGGGATGCCAGCCTGGTGGGGCGTTTAAATTCACGAGGCCTGGGGACAAGCGAACGCAACTCCTCAGAGCAATTACCGTGGAAGTACTTGTAAAAAAGTCAGAGCGAGGCAACATCGCGTCTGTGAAAGAGCGACTGCAGACGAGATGACAGATCAGCGCCAATCACGTTGCCTATCCGTCTCTGGATCTTATCAAGAACCCTGAGGCAAACAGCAGGGGCCCCAGACCATATATGGCAGCAATACTCCATACAAGGGCTAATGGCCGATTTATAGATTTGGAGGGTCGATTCCGGGGAGAAAAATTTCGAAACCATTTTCCATCTCTACTTCTCAAAATGGTAAATGTCGCTCATTGATACTGAAGGTGGTCCTGGATACACCCATGTTTTTTGATACTTTGAATTATCAAGTGAATACATTTCTTTGTCTTCAGTGACAACCCCCCCCCCCCAATGTTTTTTTTATTTCCTCGAACGTAGCTTTTAGAAGTCCAATATGCCTTTATTAATACATGATATTTAATACTTCCAGCGGAACAATCTCTTTAAATTTCATCAATCAACATCTACGCTCCTGTTTCCGTCCTGATTACATTAAGAGCATCATACAATATCGTATGTATATCTTGTCCGTCGCAGTTTTTTTTATCAACAGGAGATAAATGTAAACTGAATAGAGAGCACTCAAAATTGGCTTTCAAATGCGTATTCTAGTTAAAAATATATCACAAATGGTGCTGGTAACGTTTGTACACACTTAATGCATTACCAATTTTTCAGTTATTTTAGGAATGCTCTGCTTCTTTATTATAGAGTATTACTATCATTAGATATACATACGCTTGTGTAAGAGAAATAAACCAGTTCAAATTAATCGTAAGTAGGTACCTCCACTCATTCACTGAAAAAAAAGAGCATAGCTTGATGCGAAAAGGCCCCAAACTTAAGTTTTATTGTAAAAATGTTTATGTTATTATTAAGAGGAAAGATAAAGGTACTTTTTTTAATTATTTTATCAATTTTTTAAATTCTTTCTAGCGCGTTTGAAATTTTGGTTAAAATGTTTTTTGTTTTTTTTGCGTTTAGCGATCGACAAAATATTAGTATTTTAGCGTCTTTTTCCGTTGAAAAACATATTGATTTGGAAATTCTTGCAAAAAATCAAATAATTGTCGGATTTTCGATTCCAATCAATATAATTTCTGTTTGAAATACACCAGAGTATTTTGTTAACTAATAGTAAATGTAACCTTTTAGCTTTCAAGTAAAGCTACAATTAAAGCTTCAAGAAAACTTTTTTCATTTTTAAAAAAATAATTTTAAACCTTAGGTATCCCGGATTAGTGGAGGTCCCTAATAGTAAGTGTTACTAGCCAGGATCGTATTTAGATGAAGAGAGGCCCTAGGCTATTCCACTTGTGAGGCCTCTCCAAATCCTCCATTCTCTCGAGTAGAAGAAAATCAAACAATTTGAGTAAAGCCGAGGATGATGACGGATGCTTAAAATTACTGAAGGGTTTTTTAGAGTTTACAATACGTTATAACAGAATGTGTACGAAAGGCCTATGGCAGTGTCAAAAATATTATATACCTTGGCTGGAGGCCCTAGGTCGAGCTACCGAAGAGAAAGGTTCATCAGAAAAATTACTATGAAAGTACTTATAGAAAATACAAAGGGAATAAGTGTTAATGCAGTGAGAAAGTGATTGAAGCCGAGATACCAGGTCACGACTGATAACATTGCAGATTCTTGCCGTTTCTTTTTAGAGTCACTCGATACATAGCAGAAGCAGCAGACCAGATGTGGCAACAATATTCGATACACAAACAAATGGTAGTCTTATAAATATGCAAAATAGATTCTAACGAGTAAGTTTGGCTAGCACGGCTTTCATTATTAAGTGTCTAACGGAAAGGGTGATGTTCGTTTTTTAAGTCGTTCTCTAAACACCAATGAAATTATTATGACCACCTCGTTTATTACTCACTTTCGAATCTTTAAATTATTTTCCTACCATTCACCTTTTATTAAGACACTACCCTTTATTTTTTATTGAGAAAATATCCGTCCCCTAATAATTATTAAAACACACGTTTGTGTAAGAAATTTAGAGAATTATTTTTCGAACAGATTATGGTTTGTATATATACCACTGATTCTTCTATATACCGC
>OZ038520.1:42834983-42839983 GCA_964036315.1 Acanthosepion esculentum
AATTTATTAAGAGCTACAAAGGACAGGAAATTGTGGAGAGCCATGACCGCTTACATCCTGAAGAGACATAGCACATAGAAGAAGAAGAGTGAGCTTGAGTAAATGAATGTCAGAACAAGATTTAGGAGAGATAACAAAAAGACAAAATTTATTAAGAGCTACAAAGGATGGGAAATTGTGGAGAGCCATAATCGCTTACGTCCTGATGGGACACGATATATATAAGAAGAAGAATGAGCTTGTGTAAATGGATGACGGAACAAGATTTAGGAGAGATAACAAAAAGACAAAATGTATTAAGAGCTACAAAGGACATAAAATTGTGATCGGCAATGTACTGAAGTGATACGGCACATCGAAGAAGACGAATTGAAACACTTTTCATGCTACTAGCTACATGCACTTTTGGTTAAAAGTTTGCTTCTGATGCAGATGAAATTTGATTTGAAAAACAACAATATGATTTCGAAGTTAGTCAGCCAATTAAGTACGATGCGTGATACACGCTTCGGTGATCATGTCTATTTCGATACATGATTGACTCGGCAGAGGATTTTTACCGCAGTAGGTTGCCATTTCTTTCTACAGTAGATTAGTTGCCAAGCAAGGCAAAAATGCCAGTCGATCCAACCCATAGCTTGTGAAGACGAGATGGATTCACACCTTTCCCAAAGGTATTTATGCGAAAGTGAGTGTAATGAACCCGACTGGAATTCGGACTCAGTTTTCTGATGTCTCATTCTGATATCCATTAAACAACATCGCACATTCAATTCAACTAAAGCCAATTAACAGGAGTAAATACTCAATAATTTTGTAATCAGTGAATAATTAGCCATATAAAATATTTTTTTTAACTTACAATATTTCTTTGTAACTTAGCCTAGCTATATAATGCTTTGTTTCATGAATTTAGTGACAGAGTAATTATTGAGTTCAAGCCCTGGTCTTGGAGGTGAAGTTAGTAGAAACATGGCTAGATAAAACAGAACAGTGCTAAATAAAAACAAGACAAAATGTCCCTTGACATGGACTCCGAAACGCGAATAATCTACTCCCGTAAATTAATGTGTTCAGTTCGAAAGTCCATAATGATATGTATTGGCACAAAGACCGAAAATTTGTGATAAAAAAAAAATTCACAGGAAGGTGATCATGGCTCTCCACAGATTCCTTTTTCTTTATTATCTGTGAATTGCCATGACTTCTTGGGAAAGGTAGTGGGATGTTTTCCTGTTGCTTTTTCCACGTTTCTGAATTCAGAGTAGTTGATCATGGTTCTCCACAGATTCCCTTTTCTTTATTATCTGTGAATTGCCATGACTTCTTGGGAAAGATAGTGGAATGCTTTCCTGTTGCTTTCTCCAATGTTTTGAATTCAGAGTAGGTGATCATGGCTCTCCACAGATTCCTTTCTCTTTATTATCTGTGAATTGCCATGACTTGTTAGGAAAGGTAGTGGGATGTATTTCTGTTGCTTTCTCCACGGTTTTGAATTCAGAGTTTCGTTATTTGTGAATTTACTGGAGAATTCTAGGGATATTTTCCTGTTGTTTTCTGTGCGGTCTTGAATTCAAAAGTGTCCTTCTAGCTACCCCACCAAAAATTAGGGAGAGTATTTAGCTCTTAACTGTGGAAGACATATAGTCATCCTTTCCCAAGAGTATTTCTACGAAAGTTAAAGTAATCTAGGTGTGGATTTGAACACGGCTTGTTGGATCCAATCTCCGCGACAATAACAATTATGCTACTCGCACATCTGATATCTTTTTCTTATTTCGATAGCAACGAGAGATTGCCCGCACCATCCTGCAGTCAATTCATCCATTATTATCTGATGCATTTGCGTCTTCATATGTCTGTGCAAAATAAACTCTCTTCAAATCTCTATTATCCTCTACAGTTTCTTCTTCTTCTTCTTCTTCTTCTTCTTCTTTGTGCCATGTTACTTCAGAACATAGATCAGCTCTAAGTATTGTTTGTCTCTTTGCTATCCCCCCGCTCTTTGTCACGCTACCCATTTACAAAAGCTCCTTAGGTTCGTTATTCGCTTTTTACATCTGCTCCTGCTGCCTTCATTATATCCCATGAGTGCCAAATTCTCCAAGCCTCTTTCATCGCCAAGTGTCACAGAAATTCAAACCGTCACTTACTGTTATTTTTCTTTTCTAAATACTTTATTAGTTTTTAAAATGCACTTCCGCTATTCCAATGAATTTTCACTTTTATTGTTTTTCAGGGTTTTTTAATCTCTGGGTAAGGTTCTGTCATTTTTCCTACTTTATATTATCTTCACCATATGGTCCGCTGGCACATTCATATTCACAGGCCTTCCCATCTGACTAATAGATACAATCTTCTCGCTTGAATGGATGGCCGGTATGGAATTTAGTATCACGTAATATCTTATTAACTAATTATCTAATTAACTAATTATCTAATTAACTCCTACTAAGCTGGGAGGTGGAAACTAACTCATTAGTACATAGCGTCCAATTTTAAGTGAGTGGGGGGGTACCTACAATTTTAAAACCGCCTTCCCTAAGATTACACTAACCAACAAGGTAGATTAGTCAAAAAGAGAGAACATTTTAACTTTATGCAGTAATGGGTTAATTTTATTATTATTTATTTATTTATTATTTATTTATTTTGACTGTATCATGGTACTGATGTTTTAGTACCAGAGAAAATATTAGCTGTCATGTCACAAGGACCTCAGATAGGCAAACATTACTTTTCGAAGCATTCTTGTTGTACCCAATAAGGCAGATTTTGTAGTTTTCTCAAAGTGTATTTTACACTAGCTTGGCCGAGATATTCTGTAGACTTCAATGGAGTACCCTAATCACTACCGTGATGACATTTTTCACACAATCGGACAATCAGTTCAGGGTAGTTGGTGATCTTTCCCAATTGTTTTGTTGTTGTAATCAACAGGTATGGCTGCATCAATTATTTGGCATAGAATTTAAGTTGTGGTGAGGACATCGTTATTATCATTATTATAAAATATGTGATAAAACCCTTTAGAAAGAGAGAGTCTCTCTGGTTCAAAGGGTGCTAGTAAATTAGTTTTGAAAAAGGAACTCAACTTTCAAGTTTTAGGCGATTCTTCAAAATGTTTCTTACTTTTCTGGGATCGGATGAGGCCTAGAAAGTTGAAACACGTAATCAAATTTAGTTTCAATAAAACGTTTTTCTATTTCAAAACTTTGTCGGAATTTTATATCCTATTTTAAACAATCTTAATTGTATGTATCGAGAATTATAGGAATGTTTTATTTTCAAAAAACTGTCAATACATAATAGCCGTATTCATATATATATATATATATATATATATATATATATATATATATATATATATATGGTTGGATTGATGTGAGTTTGTGATCCTGGGTTTCACGCTTTTGCGAACGTCAGGCAAAACTGTGCGCTTTCTAATAGGTACCGCGCATATAATATATATTATATATATATTTTATTTATATATATGTATATATATTATATTTATATATATTATATTTATATTTATATATATTATATTTATATATATTATATTTATATATATATATATTATATTTATATTATATTATATTTATATATATATATATTATATTTATATATTATATTTATATATATAAATATATATATTATATTTATATATATAAATATATATATATTATATTTATATTTATATATATTATATTTATATTTATTTATATTTATATTTATTTATATATATTTATATATATATTTATATATATATATTATATTTATATATATATATTATATTTATATATTATATTTATAGATATATATTATATTTATATATTATATTTATAGATATATATATATATTTATTTATATATATATTATATTTATATATTATATTTATATTATATATATATATATTTATAAACACACACATATATATATACATTTATACACACACACATATATATACATTGATATACACACACGTATATATACACATTTATATACACACACATATATATATACACACATTTATATACACACACACATATATATATACACATTTATATACACACACATATATATATACATTTATATGCAGACATATATATACACATTTATATGCACACATATATATACATTTATATGCACACATATATATACACATTTATATGCACACATATATATACATTTATATGCACACATATATATACACATTTATATGCACACATATATATACATTTATATGCACACATATATATATATACATTTTTATACACATATATATATACACACATATATATATATAAATTTATATACACACACATATATATAAATTTATATACATATATATATGCATTTATATACATATATATATACATTTATATACATATATATATACATTTATATACATATATATATATACATTCATATACATATATATATATATACATTCATATACATATATATATATATACATTCATATACATATATATATACATTCATATACATATATATATATACATTCATATACATATATATATATACATTCATATACATATATATATACATTCATATACATATATATATATACATTTATATACATATATATATACATTTATATACATATATATATACATTTATATACATATATATATACATTTATATACATATATATATACATTTATATACATATATATACATTTATATACATATATATATATACATTTATATACATATATATATACATTTATATACATATATATATACATTTATATACATATATATACATTTATATACATATATATATATACATTTATATACATATATATATACATTTATATACATATATATATACATTTATATACATATATATATACATTTATATACATATATATATATATACATTTATATACATATATATATACATTTATATACATATATATACATTTATATACATATATATATATACATTTATATACATATATATATACCTTTAT
>OZ038520.1:42842483-42844983 GCA_964036315.1 Acanthosepion esculentum
ATATATATATAGCTGCTCACTCATATTCGACGATAACCGTCTACTAGGGCGACTAGCCAATCCCTATTGCAGACACTTGCTCGGGCGCATTTGTTTTTTATTCAACAACAACAAAGGCCACGTGGTTTATACTGCAACTATGCTCAGCAGACATTAGAGTTTCTGAGAGAGAAAATGATCAACATTTTGGACAAGGTCAGCACGCTCAAGTTCTCGGCCACGATGACTTGTAACTTCGTGCTAGCACAGCTATTGACGGCGCCCAAGGGTTCCGTGTATCCAATTTCACTCACAAGCCTTGGGTCAACACGTGGTATTGTTTTCAGACACTTTCCAAAGGTGCCGCACGCTAGCATCGACCGCTCCACACTCGGATAACATCAGGAAGTCTCCTGGAGATTCGAACTCGGGTCTCATGGTCAGAATGCGAACGTGTCCATTTGTGTATATATATATATATATATATATATATATATATATATATATATATATATATATATATAGATAGATAGAGAGAGAGAGAGAGAGAGAGAGAGAGAGATAGATAGAGCTTAGAAAAAATTCGCAGTGTGAGATAGGCAAGAAGTAAGGCATATAGCAACATTAGCACGGCAAAGGACACTCCTTTAAAGGCAAGGAAGAGCAAAAATATTTTAAGTCAAGTGATAGCGATTGCTGTATGAGTCGGGCCATGCTGCTAGTACATATATATATATATATATATATATATATATATATATATGTGTGTGTGTGTGTGTGTGTGTATATATATAAATATACGTATGTATCCACGAGCATTTAATCGGATTACATTCAGTAGGTATACTAAGACATATAGACTGAAAATTGAGAAGAGTCATGGTATATGTGATAATTAGATATATGTATAGAAAATCAGTAAAAGACATTGTTCAATATATACTTTAGCCCTGGCCTTGAATAAGTGAATTCATAATTGTCTCCGAAAGTCTACATTTATCGTGAAAGTAGATTGAAAGTGTTATTACTTCAAAATGCTTTATCGTATCTTAAAGAAGACGTCAATATAAATCCTGTAAAAGATGGTGATAAATAATGTGACATTTACACAGTGACTCAAAATGTTTAATCAACTTACATACATCGATACATACATACATATAGATATTATTATTATTATTATTATTATTATTTTATTTTAGATATGAGAACAAAAATATGCTGCAATCGCTACACAATATCTTTCGTGTCTCGGCACTAAGTTGTACCTCTTCAGGCGAATGGTAAGTGATTTACTATTCACCTGAAAAGGTACATCTGACTTACTATTCGCGTGAAGAGGTTTCAACATTTTTTGTTTTAATATATAAAATAAAATAATAATAATATAATGCTCTACTTTGTATTGTGAACATTGAAGTCAACACTCAGAGGCGACAGGCTGTTTCATGCTAGACGCAATCTATTCATATATATACGATAGACAGACGCTATCTATTTATATATATATATATATATATATATATATATATATATATATATATATATATATATATATATATATATATATATATATATATATATATATGTCATTCACAGACAGTACTGTTTCGCTGTATCACAGCTCCTCAGTGCGACTAGACATCCGAATGCCTCAAGCCAGGATTTAAACACAACTGATTAAGTGTCAGCCAGAGCTATCTTCACTCGGTAGAGTTACACAACTAAATCTAGCGTATTGTTTTTACAAATGTAAACAAATGCCAATCAGCCAAAGTGCTCCATTCATTTTACTGAAGAGCTTTATATATATATATATATATATATATATATATATATATATATATATGAAGAAATATAGTCTTAAGTGTGCTATATTTATGGGATAAAATGCTCAATATCAGAGATAGAGCGTGTGTAAATATAAAAGTGAACATAGAAGTCAACACTTACAGTCAACAGGCTGTTTCATGCTAGATGTAATCGTCAGGCCTGACGATTGCATCTAGCATGAAACAGACTGTCGCCTCTAAGTGCTGACTTCTATGTTCACTTTATATATATATATAATTATGCATTTATCACCAACGCGTGCGTATATTTTAAAAATGTTTTATGTTAATGTGTGTTCTTTATAAAGTCTTAAATCTTTGTTAATTAAATACTTTATTTTCTATTCTATGTTAAATCTATACACATACCGTCAGAAATTAATAACTCCGTATAAAATACATTTTGAGCCATTTATTTTAATTTTAATTCCAAGCTAATTGATTAAATTTAATATTTCCAATAAGCAAAATATTTGCTGTATTTCAAACCGAATTGAAATTGATTTAAATTTTTCTCCTCATTAGTAAAATCTATAAATTCCTCCATAATGACAGATTTAGCAATACAACATAATTCTTTTTTTTTTAAAAGTCTTAAAAATTTAAAGATTATTTTAATTAAAATTAAAAAATATTAAAGAATTCATTATTCATCGATATAAAATTTTCTTAAGATAATAGTGTCAATA
>OZ038520.1:42853671-42858671 GCA_964036315.1 Acanthosepion esculentum
ACTTTACTTAAAAAGATTACTTGGCTACTTATGTAAATGTAAAACCAGTCTTCGCAATAATGTAATGATAGATGGCTACAAAAAAATACAATGTTTATTATTTAAGGTTATTTTTATAAATAATAAACTGACTATTGTTTGCGTCACATGGTAATAGTTATAAGTAAAATTATGCGCTAAAATAAGTAACGAAGTAATCGTTTTAAGTTCTCTGAATATCGGTGCTTAAAATAAATACTTATTAATATCGAAAGGTTTACTGGCTTTATGATTGCAACTTCTCTCTGCGCAGGTGTAAGCTAATGTTAATTGTTTTCATGAAATGTCTTAAATTTCGAAGTCTCGAAATTAATAACCACGCGTCTGAAACTTTTTTAAAGTCTCACAATTAATAGCCACGGCCTGAAACTTTTTTAAAGTCCCACAATTAATAGCCACGCGCCTGAAACTTTGTAAAAAGTCTCACAAAGAAAATGAATTTTAACTTTAAAACTTGCATAAGATAAGGCAAAGTCTAGAACTTTAAAAAATGATTAACAAGTAACACTAAATGAAGACGTTTTTTTCGAAATTCCAAATGGTTCTAATGTAGATTTAATAAAAAGTTATGTTCAACATATCAGTTTGTGTCTCGTATCAATAAAGTATTTATTGTTAAAATCCATTTGTGATATCTTTAGGCATTGCAATAATGGAGAAGTGTTGAATAGTATAAAACATCGCTTCCTAATTCAAGTGGTAAAAATATGTCAACACACCGATCATTAGGCCTTCTTGTAAAAGATATCTCATAAATTCGGACAAAGTTTAACAAATCAATCCGAAAAAAAAAAACAAAACAAAAAAGAAAAAAAAAACTCACAGAAAATACGTCGTTTCGAAAGGAAGGTTTTTTCCTTGACACCGCTATCATTGTATACGTCCTCTTCAACTTTTTATTGTTTTACAAAGCGATTTTTAAAATTTTAAATAAAACCCAAACATGAAACTGGATTTTTATGAATTCTCTTTTTTGTCGGAAACTGACAACAAAAGAATTAAGCCCCATTTAGTTTATTAGATTTTTATTTATAAAAATAATTCTATTTTTACAAGTTTATAAAAAATATGTGAACCAGCTACAATGCAATATTTATTATTTACCATTTTATAAAAAATTAACTACGAAAACATTTTTTTATCAATAAATTTATAAAAACTTCTCACAAGCGAAAAAGGAAATTTGAATAAACACGAGAAACAGTAATTACGAATTTTGAAAAAATGTATTTTCCAAATATTTCTTTCCGTTTGATCTCGTCCAGTAAATGCCCTGAAACAATGTATGAGTGTATAGTTTTATACATTCTATTTTTATAGAATTAACAACAAAAATGTTAAACATTATTTGTTAGACTGTATAATATATAATTATATATTTTTACATATATTCTATAATTATATATTTTTACATATATTCTATAATTATATATTTTTACATATATTCTATAATTATATATTTTTACATATATTCTATAATTATATATTTTTACATATATTCTATAATTATATATTTTTACATATATTCTATATTTGTATATTTTTACATATAATCTATATTTGTATATTTTTACATATAATCTATATTTGTATATTTTTACATATATTCTATATTTGTATATTTTTTACTTATACTCTATAATTATAGATTTTTACATATATTCTATAATTATAATTTTTAATTACAATATATTATTATTGAATCTTCAGTAACCTGGTTAGTAATATGAAACTTTGGAAATCCAGTAAATTTCATAAAACATTCCATGTGAAATATCCTAAACATTTATAGTCTATGAATACTTAGTTTTCGAAAATTTAGGAAAAACTTTAAAAGTTTAATAATATGAGACGCGGTCTTCGTCCTCATCAAGGCCGGTGCGTACTACCCAAAAACCCTCGACCGATTTGGGGCCCCGGGCAGTGCTTTGTGATCCCCGCTATCTTATCAACATTTGCTTTTTCTACCTACATTTATATACGTCATAAATTGAACTAAACAGAACTATTAAAGGATGAAAAATCTTTGATGATTTTGATATCTTTCAGGGATCTTTTTATTTTTTCTTTCAAATCGGTGAATTTGTTTTGTGTATGTTAAGCCTCGAAAAAAAAAAAAAAAAACACTACATAAAATTCACTATTTTTTAACCATAATGTTGAATGTGTGAAAATTATTCAACTTTTTAACAAGAAAAATCTCAAGTTGATGTTAAAAAATTGCCATAAAACATTGTTGATTTATTTAAGAAGGAATGATCTATTATGACATGTTTCTAATTTTGTATTTAGATACATTCTACTTATTTTCAATTTTTCTAGTTGAATTGTTCACCTATACTGCATGTGATCCATTATTGTACATAATTAGGTTACAATAAAATTTGTATTTTATATAAATGCTACTTTATGAAAATTGAGATTATAGTAGAGTCAGGAGGCCCTGATCATTTTTCTAGTTAAATTTCTTACCTATACTGCATGTGATCCATTATTGTACATAATTAGGTTACAATAAAATTTGTATTTTATATGAATACTACCCTATGAAAATTCAGATGAAATAGAGTGGGGTGCACCCGTATCATAGATGGGTGGGGTGGTGCAGAGACTCTTGCACCAGCCCTGGTCTATATATGAAAACAAGAAGTTGGTATATCTCTTGCAAAAGCTATATTTACCAGTTTTATAAGATAAAATATTTTTTCTATCGAAGAATAGTTTTGCATATTTTCTGTGAAGGTAAATAGAGAAGAGATTATTTTTTTTCGTAAAAGATAATGAGTTTGTATTGCACGTTAACATGTGCAAATATATGCGAGTATTTTTAATGCTATGAATATAGGCTTTATATTAAAATGTTTGTTGGTCTATCTGGTTTTATATGAAGATACGTGTTTATATGCTTTAAATTACTTACAAAACTTAAGCGCTCTCTTTCATCACAGTCACTATGAATTTTATATCGGTTGATGTCGTGTAAGGATCGTTCTTTAAACAAGACAAACCTACGTTTCGTTAAAAATATATTAAATATATATTAGTTTGTACATAAAAAAGAGTAGCGTAAAAATTATTCACTTTTTCCTTTTTTCATTCATTCTACCAATTCTTTAGAATTTAATATGAACTTTTCTTATTGGCATCACGTGATACTGAAATTACACCTTACCGCAAAATGACTATCACTAAATTTGATGTTCTAGTGCTTATTAATACTAATTAAAATTATGCTTCAACTTACTTATTTGCTAACAGTTCCTTTTCTCGCACTACTCGCTTGTGGAACTCCCTTCCGGCTCCATGCTTTCCAGCCAACTTTAATCTTCAAATATTTAAATGAGATGGCAATCGCTATCTACTGTCCTCCTGATTACTCTTTCCTCTTACCACTCATTATTAATATTTCCGTTTTTAATTCTTCCACATCCAGTAACCCCTTGTGTCTTAGTAGCTTTACTGTCTTGCATGAGGTGATACCGATTAATAAAAATTACTACTAATTCAACCAACAGTAAAAACTACTAATTTGTAAAAGTATGTAGCAGGTCTGGTAAACACATCGGAGCTGGTATTTATTCCGTTATTCGTTTGTTGATTTCGAGATTAATATTTTTTTAAATATTTTTCGGAATATTTTTACATTATTTACTTAGTTTCAAATGCATTAATATACTTATAAAATATACGATAGACCGATGGTGAAAATATAATCCAAAAATTGTTTAAATGAGTGTAAATAAATTTACTTAATTTTGATATCAGTTTCATAATTCTGTTTGCTCTAAAACATGTTTTATAGCATTGGAGGCCTTACTTCTGAATCAAGCCTCGGAAATTTGAAGGGAAATAAATCTACTATTTCCCTATTCGATATAAATCTGTAGACGTTACTAATCAATCAATCCTCATGTTTTCCTACTATTTATTGAAATGTACGTATTTTATAGTAAGACACGAAAACAATTTTATACAAAAAATCAAAAAAATAAAAATTCCTAAGCGAAGCAAAAAAAGTTCATGTTTCTCGTAATTTTATTTTCATTATTGTTACTTTATTTTTTTGAGAAATTTCAGTCGGATTTATTTTATATTCTCTTTTCGTTTATTTTATAGCAGAATTATTGAAATTAAAACCTTATTAGGGGTGGGGGTGGATAGGATAATTTTAAATAATGAAACAAGACAGGATATTATAAAACATAAGGAAAAGTTTCCTGAAAAACATCGTCAAAAAAGGGTAAAATGAAAAGTAAATTTTTTTTAAATAGACCAGAATAAATAGAAGAAATCTATAATAATTTTCAAAATCAATAAATCCACAATGGACCAACAGTAAGCTCAATATTTCAACACTAATTTTTATTGCTCTCTGTTATTTTTAAAAATTTCATATAATTATCTATATGGATGGGTGGATGTATATATATATATATATATATATATATATATATATATAGAGAGAGAGAGAGAGAGAGAGAGAGAGATAGATAGATAGATAGATAGAGACTGAGATAGATAGATAGATAGATAGAGACTGAGATAGATAGATAGATAGATAGAGACTGAGATAGATAGATAGATAGATAGAGACTGAGATAGATAGATAGAGACTGAGATAGATAGATAGATAGATAGAGACTGAGATAGATAGATAGATAGAGACTGAGATAGATAGATAGATAGATAGAGACTGAGATAGATAGATAGAGACTGAGATAGATAGATAGAGACTGAGATAGATAGATAGAGACTGAGATAGATAGATAGAGACTGAGATAGATAGATAGAGACTGAGATAGATAGATAGATAGATAGATAGAGACTGAGATAGATAGATAGATAGATAGATAGATAGATAGATAGATGTAAATAGACCGAGATAGATAGATGTAAATAGACCGAGATAGATAGATGTAAATAGACCGAGATAGATAGATGTAAATAGACCGAGATAGATA
>OZ038520.1:42866171-42893671 GCA_964036315.1 Acanthosepion esculentum
CAATTAATTTACCTAATGTCAAATGCTTATTTAATATTCTTTACTTTTAAATTCTAAATTTAAATGTTAACGTTTATAAAGAAACTCTAACGTGATAAGAAATTGAAATTTAAAAATAACGTATTTACGAATACGAAATCAGATAACAATTCCAGTAGCTTTATCGAACATTTTTTCTAACGAGCTTTTTGACGCGAAACTCTGGAGTCGGTCAGTGAGATAAGTTCATTGAATTTTTATTGATTTTTAGAATATTCTTTACTTTTATATAAACTCTTCTGTATACTCTTCAATGTTAAGATTAATATCAATACATTGATGTCATCGTTGTCTTTTTTTACAAAATTAGAACTTTTTTTATTTTATATTAATAGCAACAAATCTAGTTCAGTATTACTTTAATTACATTATTATGGCTATTTTAGTGCAATATACTATATCAATTTTTAATAAGGAGCTCTTAATTTATTGCAAGTAAATTTTTATTTAAATAATTAAACAAAAAAGTGTAATTTCTACTATGTTATTGCATTCCCTCAATATGAGTAGATAGGTTTTGCCAATCGCCGGTTAGCACTCCTCCTCGGTCTTTTGAAAAGGAATTATCCGTTTTTTTTTTCCTGTTTATGATTGCGCTTCCGGTTCCCTATAAAGTCTTTTCCTTCTCTTTCATTTCCGGTGGTTCCTTACGTTTTGGTTGCATTGTCGCCTTGCTTGGAGTGACTTACTCTGTAAGATTCTACGTCGAATGGCTCTTGAGACTTGACAGGGTGAAAATCATTGTAAAAACAAATTTTACATTACTCTACATTAGAATGTATGAATGAAAATTAATTGGTAATGTAATTTAAAAACAAAATCATGATTAATTTTTATCAATATTGGAATATATCCAAACCATTTTTGGGCATTGATGGACTGTATAAATATGAAGATATTAACAAAATATTTTTAATTTGTTCATTTGCAGATAAAATAAATAACTTTAATATTATCTGACAGAACTGTTTTTTAGCGTTAAATTTTACAGAAAAGAGTATATATACGAGAATGAAGCATAGCCTGATTTCACTATTCATATTGAATCAGTCAGTTAGTTAAGTGCCATACATGATACACTCTTAGACGATCATGTATCTTACGATACATGACTAACGAGTCAGATTTTTATCCCGCAGTAGGTTGCCATTTCTTTCTGCGGTAGACTGTCTGCCAACCAAGGCTAAAACCCAGTCTGTCCTGTTATTTAACCCATAGCGGGGGGAGAAGAGATGGATTCATATCTTTCCCAATGGTAATTGTGCGTCAGTACAAATCCTTAATATAAGAAACTGGTAGCCATAAAGAATTAAAATATAACGCAACAACCTTTAGCAATCTAACCAAGGTATTAATTAAACCAGGTATTTTATTTTTTGAAAATTAGAAACAATAATTCCAACGAAAGAAATGAGGTACTTTTATAATTCAAAATTTAACTAGAAAACAATTTGTTTATAAAGGTATTTTACATTTATACGAAAACATTAATGAATAAAATTAATCAATAACTTTTTTTTTCTAGTCGACAGGTTTAATTTTTTTATCAGACTTTATTTCCCATACTAAACGTCAGTTTTATTGAGTACACGTATTTGAACTGCTATCCTTGTTTTTAACTTTTATTTTCTTAAACAGTTAAATTAATAACAAACGGCCTAGATTGAAAGTCCTAATAAAAAAAAAAAGAGATTGTGCTAACGACTGCAATTGAACCTGTATCCTTTTGTAACCATGGAAACTGCTTCTATAAACCGAAACCTTTACCAATTCAAAAATCCATTAAAAAATTACTAATGTTTATGTTTCGTGTACGAAACCAACACCAGCAAATATAGATTCGTTTGATGTCCCAAATGTGCATATCTTAAATAGGTAATTCAGATTTTGCTCTATCTCCGTGACAGAATTGGTAATGGCACGTTTCGGCTATAGAAACAAGTTCGATTCCAGTCGGTGGCACACACTTTCTTTAGTTGGATTTCCCAATCTACGCTGAATGTTACTAATTTAACTGGTTAAAAAAATAACATGCATAGCCAAATAAGTGTTCCTACTAAAACAGCGTTTATAGTAATAATTTTTTATTTATTTATATATATATATATATAGTGAAAATTCTAAGGAGTACATTAATCCAATTCAAAAAGAGTTCAAATATCCAAATATTCACCTCTTCAGACACTTCTTTTTGTTAAAAAAAAATTCCGTCAGAAGAGATGAATATTTGTATATATTCATGAAATAAATTATAACTGAATGGATTTTTAAGGATCGTCTGTACTCATTATTAATATATATATATATATATATATATATATATATATATATATATATATATATATATATATATAATTTTTGTATATATATCTATATATTTATATATATAATTTAAGTAAATACTCTTTAATTAACAATGTTTTTAATAAACAGTGAACAGTGTAATAAGCATTTTCTTAAATATCTGTATCTATAAAAATAACGTATAAACAATAAAAACATTAAAATAATTGCTGGACTTAGTCAATTTCATAAAACACACACACGTGTGTGTGACGTTTAGCGTATTATGAATATATATATATATATATATATATATATATATATATATATATATATATATATATCAATTATGTTGTTCGGGTTCAATTTATATTACGCAAATCATTCATACGAAAAGCAGATAATGAAGTTAATGATATGGCAAGAATCACTCTTTTTTTTACTACAAAAGACCTGATAAAACCGGAATTTATAAACAAGGATCATGCCATTCATTAACGGATTCGAGGTTAATGTATTTTATTATTAAAAATAGTTTGCGAGAGTGATTCTTGCCATATCATTAACTTCATTATCTGTTTTTCGTATGAATGATTCGCGTAATATATATATATATATATATATATATATATATATATATATATATATATACACGCACACACACGTGTGTAACATGGGTATGCGTACGTGTACCCGTATGCGTATATATCCGCATGCATACGCAACGTATGCATGTAGAAGCGCGTGGAAATATTTGAAAAAGATTAATAGAACAAAAGAAATCAAAACAAAACAAAAACAAGCACTTATATAAAGCTTGGATGAAGTGCTCAGTAAATGGCTTAACTGAATATTTTCTCGAGTACCATTTACATGAGGATATTCGTTATCACCGGGGGAAAAATATCTACGTTTATTTAAATGCAAGCAAAAGTTAAAAGCGATAACCCCGTTGCGCAAGCATTTATGCCATCGGATGGAGAATTTAACATTTTTTATTACTTCAAATTCAAACGTTATTATCCTTATTTGAAACATGGAATACTCCTTATTTGAAACATGGAACACTCCTTATTTGAAACTTGGAATACTCCTTATTTGAAACATGGAATACTCCTTATTTGAAACATAGAATACTCTTTATTTGAAATATGGAATACTCCTGACTTGAAACATGGAATACTCTTTACTTGAAACATGGAATATTCTTTACTTGAAACATGGAATACTCCTTATTTGAAACATGAAACACTATTTATTTGAAACATGAAACACTATTTGAAATATGAAATGCTCTGTATTTGAATTTTGTAATGACGGAATAGAAATGAACCCATTAATTCTCTAGAATCATTTTCTTCTACAATCGTTTTAATTTAAATATATACGAGTGAGGGATGCCTATTTTTTTCATACTCGATAAAAGCTCATGTTCAGAATTAAAATGTTTCGAAAGCATAACGATGAATCTAAACTGAAAAAGATCATTTTTCCTAAGTGTAAAAGTAGTTACATATAATTATAAAGTTAATTGCTAAAATAAAATTAATAATTAGTATGATGTTAATTACGTACCTATCTGGAGTGGAAGAGAACTAATGAGTTTTCATTCAATATACCAATAAAATGAAGTTTGTTTTTTGTTTTTTTGTTTTTTTTAATATGAGTATTTTAAATTAATGTCATATAGGTGCGGGAATAGGTAAATAAAATCATTTTTCCGTTTTTTTTTGTTTTTTGTAATTTCATATTTATTCTCAACATGCATTTCAAAATTTATTTATTTTTAATATTTTTAATTCATTGATAAAATTTCAATATTTAAAATATTTTCTAACAGTGTGTGTTAATTTAGACACCATATAAAATTTCCAAAAGCATAAATATCATGTTTCAGATAACGGAAAATGTTTCACTAGGCGTTAAATTTTTAAACTCCCCTCTCCCCATAGCCTGCATTTTTATTAATATACAATAAGATATTTCTTTTTGAAATGTACAGAAAAAATTCCAATTTTATTTAAATCATTTTAAATGGAACAAAATAAATTATTTTCATTACATTGAAAATATTTCCACAGATTCTATTAAAACAAAAAATTATTTAAAAAAAAAAAAAAAAATCCTTTTTAATCTCTAAAAAGACATATTTACTATTTCGTAAATCATTTCATATACATAGAAAAGACAAAATATAAACGTAATAAAATTTGAATCAAATTGCGACAATCGTTTGTCGTCCAAAATTATTTATATATCTGATTTACAAGATGCGTATGCGAATAAATAAATAAAAACTATTAATAGAAAAAATAGTAAATATGCATTTGTTTTTTATCATTTCACACCAAGCAAGGCGATAAAGTCACTGAGACGCAAGATGTTACTGAGTTTTAGGGAATATGAGAAAAAATCTCTTAAGGAGAGAGAACAATAACAGAACAGATTTAAGAAGACAGAAGATAACGATTAACATTGCATTTAAATTTTTGAAGATCAAAGTTAACTGGAAAGCAAAAAGCGGGTAGAGGGTTCCACAAGCAAAAAGTGCGAGAGAATAAACTGTATATACATTTCTGAGGAATTAAAGGAATGTATTTTTATATCCAATCCGACAATATTTCTTATTACTCTAAAGATTACTTTTAACGGATACACGTGTCTGAGTAGACGTCTTGTTTTTTGTTGTTATTTTTAAAGCAGTGTGAATGACATCTACCGGACTGTTACATTGGAGAGGCTTAATAATGAAAACGTATTATTCGGCAGGGTTCTAAATTGCTCCCCGACCCCGGTGTAGAGGAAGCCACCAACTGATCCGGTTTGCTTTACATATATAATTGTCAATATCTACATTTTGTTGTAATATACAGGAAATTAGAATTTAAACCGTGGGGAAGGTAACGGGGAAACAACTTCACTATCTTTACCAAGAATTCACAGATAATTAAGAAGAAACTCATTGGAAAGTCATGAAGAGTCATGTCATTAAAAAGAAAATTAACATGGATGGTATGATAAATATATATGTATATGTATAAATATATATATATAGATATATGTATTTGAATGAATGAGTTATAATGTAAGTTTTTTTTCTTTAACACACAAACATACATGTCACCATATATATATATATATATATATATATATGCACATTTCATTAAAAACGACTGACAAGGTGCTTTTATTTAGTTTTTTATATAATTTCTCGTGCGATCTAATAAAGTTTTTCTTTTCAGAGGATAAATTATATAAAAACTGTCCGAATGTTCTTTTTATCCGAGAGCTTTCGGCTATACATTTAGCCATTTTCAAGGATTATATTTCAACTGTTAGAATTAGAAATAGAAATAGTTTGTTATATGTATGTTTTATAAAGTGATTCATTTTTTTTTGTTTTGTTTGAAAACACGGTCAAGATATTATGTCCATGTTCAAAGTTAATATTATTAAGTGTTGGTTTGTTTGTTTTTATTAGTACATACATACATACATACAAGTTTCATTAAAGACGACTGATAATGTACTGCGATTACTTTGCCTTGACGGCTGTCGGGTCATGTAATTTAATAATTGTGTATTTGGGCAGCAATCCCTCTTTTATACAAGTGTTTACTTCACACACACACACACACACACACACACACTTATATATATTATAAAATAGGCAGCATATATTTACATTACAAAGAGTCAATCATACCTTGAATCAATCGGCAATGTGAATGCGATTATTGTCGAAATCACTTCGCTAGTAGACATAAAAATAAGCATTCTACTACTGATAATCCTCCGATGATATATATATATATATATATATATATATATATATATATATATATATATATATATATATATCATCAAAATATATATATATATATTTTGATGATATATAAATTTTTATATATCAAAAACTGTTTTGAAAGAAAAGATGTATGACAAATTGGAAAAGTTTTTTTCCTTGCGCGTTTCATTCGGTAGGACTTCATCGGACTATATATATATATATATATATTTTTTTTTTGTGTGCGCGATATATATATATATATATATATATATATATATATATATATATATATATATATATGTATGTGTGTGTGTGTGTGTGTGTGTGTGTATAAATGAAAGAAGTGATACATCATAAAATATGTCTATTATGTAATATATGTGTTATGTATATAGATAGATAGACAGATAGATAGATAGATATGTGTGTGTGTATGTGATATGTATATATATGTATATATACATATCACTTATGTGAGAAAAAAATACATTTCTATTATGTTTCAAATTATAAATCATATAATTAATAATGCAATGCATGAGAATTTGACACTAAAACTCCCCCCTAAAAAAAAAACGGATAGTTTTGTTGTTGTTTTTAAGCAGTATTTATCAAATTTAAGTCACTATTATTTCATAATTTGTATTTTGTGCGCCATTTTCAACCTACCAATTACAGTTTTATAATAATTTCAAAGGAAAACTTCCATTTCAAAATTTGAATGACCTTTTTTTGATTCTATATTAAATCAGTTTTTTTTTTCAGACTAAATCAAAATAAAATACAAAGTAGATAATCAGAAAAGTTAATGAATTAAATCATGTTAAAAAAATATTTCGTTATAATAATAGATTTTTTACCGGCCAGTGAAAAGAATTTTCACTTTTTCCCTGAGGAAATGTCGATTTATCGTGTTGACAAAGATTCAAATGGAAATTAAATGAAAAGTATAAAGGATTTTAAAAATTCTAAAATATGAAAATGTTCAGTTGGAGGATTAAAGTATTATTCGTTGATATATTTATTAAAATTCATAACAGTTAATTTGAGTGTTTAGTAACTAATTTAAATTAGTAACAAATACTCCTATATCATGATTTCATATAGCGTCTGATAATGTATTTCCTTTCAAAAGAACTTTTGCTAAATTTCTACATTTCAAGATCTGCTGCTATAAAAATCGAAAAGATTATACCCTTCTGGATAATTAAATTTCCTTGAATTACAGAAATGTGTTGAGATGTTATTCTTTGCTGCAGTCTTAACTTTTTCGGGAGTGTACAAAATACTGCTAAGAATTGTATGTGAGATATAGAAGAAGACTGGATATATAAAACGTAGATTTATTTTTCATTCTATTTTTAGCAAAGAAAATACATTTAGGTAATTAAACGCATTATTTTGTTTAAATCGTCCTTTTTTGTTCATAAATACTCACAAGTATTACTACTACTACTACTAATAATAATAATGTAAAATCATCAAGACGCTACGAGAAGAAGAGAGCCACCACATGAAATATCCAAGAAAAACAAGAAGGATTTGAAAACTGCACGCACAACATAAAAATATAAATATTATGCAATATGCGAAACCATTCCAAATCTGGACATTAGGACAACAGAGAAGCTTGCATCAATAAATAAAGAAATTGTTGATAATGAATACAGTGTTGCACTGAAAGGATGTCATTAACAGATTATATGATGTGATAAAGAACGAGCAAGAAAAATGATTCGCTGGCAGAGTATTGTGCTGATTCTGTTATCAAAGGACTTCAGACTAAAGAAAACAGGAGGCAACAGAAGGAATTGAACTACCAACAAAGAAATAAAATAGTTCACTGAACGATGAAGCATATTGTAAATATCACAAAATATTTTGGGTTGATTTTTTTTTTAAAACAAGAAAGAAAACAAGACAGTGAGAAAATAATACTTCTGATTCAAATGAACGGGGCCGAGACTCCACAGTAGAAATTTTATGAAAGATACAAATAAAGAATTAGTCGTGTTCCTTCTAAAGTAGACAAAAATCTGATAGACTTGGATCAATAAGCAAAGAAATGTGTTACACCGAAGAAGGAACAACGATATTAAAAAAAAACTATATGATTTGAAAAAGAATATACAAAGAAAAGGATTAGAAAATTCAGTTTAGTAGAACAAGAATTCCGCCGATTTTTCAAAAAACAAAATCATTTGTAGATATCACTACATGAACATGGTTGCAAAAAGGACATTTGAAACGAGAAACGGAATTCTTATTAACAACGACTCGGAACAAAAAGAAATTATCTTAATATCAAGATTGACGGGACGGCAGAATTTAAAATGTAGATGACGCGGACAATGAATGTGTAAAAAAAAAAAAAAAACGATGTAAGACCAGGATACAATTTCCTCAGATTTACTTAATCTATAAAAGTTACAAATAAGAATACCAAAAGGAGTGTTTCATAAACTAAGCAAAATATTAAAAGAAAACAAAGAAATACTGAACTGCTATGTAATATCTAAGCTCCTGTAAGCCAGTGAATGAACAAACGAAGCGATTTAAAGCGGCAGAGATGAGGTTTTACTGAAACATGCTAAGAATAACATGGACAGACCTTGTGAGTAATGAGGAAGTCTTAAGTAAAATAAGAATAAGAAAGAGACAAAGTTTTTTTAGCAAAAAAGTCAAGAGAATTTAATATTTACAGATATTAAAGTCAAGAGAAACAGGCGTGTAATCTATTTGACAAATTTTTATTTACTGTTGTGGTAGGATCCACCTAATTTGCATAGTGGAGTACCGACCATATAAATACGGTTGGTACCGGGAAGAGAGGGGAACGAATCAAGAGATTCAACCAGAGACTCTGCCCGACTGCGACTCAGTCAACACATTCTCCAGGAACGGTCTTCCCAGGAATATACAAAACACTATATGTAAATATTGTGTACACATTCTTGTTTCAATACATTTTGTTCTAAGTATATTTTGTGTTGCAAAGTTTCAACATTTACGAAAGAATGCTAGAACTGTGACAGTAAAAGAGTTAGCGTAACAAAATGAGGAAGTTATAGAGAGCTATGATTGCCAAAACCCTAAAAGGAGATGGGATATAAAATAATATGACAGTGCGAAGACTGAGATTACACTTAAGTATTAATCATATAATAAGCGAAAGCACTAAAATAAATGGTCTCCGAAGAACAAAAACAGACATTACCGAGTGGGAAATGTGATCCCCTGGAAACTGTGCAAACTAGTGATGTGAGAGTATTCTGTCCTAAAGAATAAAAGAAATCATACTCTGAGGGTCAAAACGATCACTGAATCCGAGCCAGAATACTAGAGCTAATGTTTGGAAATAATATCTGTCATATTGTAGATGTCGCTCTTCAACAGATCAGAAAGTAAAATTGAAAGAACGTGAAAAACCGGGCATCTTGACATAACGAGAACTGAGGAAATTGTGGAACATGAAAATGACTGACAGCATCATTCATCATTATCGGCGCACTTGGGATAGTTTTGAAGAAGTTTGTAAAGAGATTGAAAGAATTGGAATTCTGAAAAAGAATAGAAATAATTTTGATGATGACATTAGTAAAATAAGTTGAAATACTTAGGGGGGTGATGAGGATACTTGTCATTTGATCACCATAGAAAGTCTCCGGTTATTACAATGTGCAACAAGTACAAGTAATTTGAATAAAAGCAGTTCCCGCCCTTTCTATGCTAAGTCGGCAACTTACAGGATAGGCAAATTATTGTCATATTATTATACATTGTTACACACAAACAAACACACACACATATATATATATATATGTATGTATATATATATATATATATATATATATATATATATATATATATATATATGTGTGTGTGTGTGTGTGTGTGTGTGTGCGTGTATTTATATACATATATAATATGCTAAAATATAATTTTAAGGTATGCTATATCTATGTGTTAAAATGCTCAATATCAGAGATAGAGCGTATGTAAATATAAAAGTGGATATTACAGTCAACACCCATGCCTTGACAATTGCGTTTATCATAAAACAGTGTGGCTTCTGGGGGTTGACTTCAATGTCCACTTTTATATTATATATATATATATATTTATATATATATATATATATGTGTGTGTGTGTGTGTGTGTGTGTGTGTGTGTGTGTGTGTGTGTGTATGTATATATATATATGTATGTATGTATTATAAATTAACTGATTTAAAATATGGTTTTTTTCGCTACACAGTAATAACTATGTTTCAAAAATGGAAGCTAAAAGCTAAAGTTAATTTTGTAATTAAATTAAAAACATTAGTTCCATTTCATCCTCGCTTAATTACAAAATTAAATTCGAAGCTTTTAGCTTCCATTTTTGAAACATGGTTATTACTGTGTAGCAAAAAAGACATATTTTAAATCAGTTAATTTATAATATTAATGCTCTGTAAATTTACATTGAGCACTATTTTGTAAAAATAAAAATATCTATAAGAACACCGGATTAGATATCTTACTGTTCTTTCTTTCTTTTTATTTACACACACACACACACATATATATATATATATATATATAGGCAACAGAGTTTCTTTACGTTTCATTGTATACGACAGACAAAAATATTTTGTAAGTTTTTATTCATTTTTTTTCCATTGCTTTCTTCTACATAGAAGAGAAATTGTAAGAACGCTGGATTTATTGTCCACCGTATGTATTAAAAAAAAACAAAACAAAAAACAGCGCATACAATTATTATTTCAAACGTTATTATAGTGGATACCCGTATTTGAAATAGACACCCCGTATTTATTTAAACATTGTGTATAACGTCTATAGAAAATATTTAAAATATTATTTAACTGTTTTTGTTTTAAAAGACTGGCCAGATGTAATGTTTGGAAAAGAACAGATGAATGAACAATTTTGATTTTAAAATTAAATAACTAATAAAATTTGTCTAAAAATGTAGGCTTTATTTACATACTTTTTAAATATTTTTTAATTCTATTTTTTTTATATATATTAATTTCTGATGCGTGACTTTGCGAGAATTCCAATAAAAAATGGTAATGAAAGAAAACGAAAATATTTCCATTGTATTGATATCTTTACTTTTTATTACAGGGATGGGATGTTTAATATTTTCAAATTGAAATTTCCATTTCAACGTATAGAAGTTAAATTACTTCTAAACAAAATTTTTGAATAAGGACATACTCGAAAAAAAATCTTAATGCTACAAAATTTTCGAAATATAGAAAGTTGTACTAAAAATAAAAGTAAATTAAACGTATGCAAACAACGCCACTAATGGCTGCCGTGCTGTAGCCGCAACGCGAATGAGTCTGAAATTTTATTGTCAATAACTCCAAAACTGTAGATTTTAGCAAAATTTCTTTGTTATTTTCGAATTAAGCATATAATTTTACGCCTAAATGTAACTATTCGGGAATTTTTTGTTTGAAACTGAGTGCGGGGTTTACACTGCAAATTACCCAAATTAAAGTGAAAAATCGCTTAAAATTTCTGCTGATCCATACAAACTGATCTGAATAAAAAAAAAACAAAAAGAAACAAAGATTATATTTTTATTTGAAAACATTTCAAATCGTGAATTAAATTCTCTATTACTATTTTGTATGAAAAATTATTAAAATGTGTCAATTCTTTGTCAACATGCGTAAAACAAAATAAATATTTTTCTTAGGATATCAATTTACATCATACAATGCGGTAAGTAGCAAAATAATGTGTTAAAAAATCCCTTTACTTTTTAGTGAATGCAACAAATTAAATCAATTTTAAATTTCCTTAAAGTGCTTCATAATATACTTCTTGTAATGACATCAAACAAACGAGAACAGTTTTAATTGCCAGATATCACTTTTCAGTTATTTGTAAAACTTTGAACTTTTGACAAGTAATCTTGAAACGATTTTATAAACTTTCGACAATTTATAAAATGTATTTAACAAGTGTAAATCTTTCTGAATTCCGGGAATGAAAAGGCACCGTTATTTACACTATTTACAAGGACTATTGTTCACATTTTTTTGTTATTGTTATTATTATAACGTTTCGACAATTGTGCTCTCCGGCCTTCATCAGCTGTATATTGATCCGGACAATTTAAGGGACATTGACCTAGTGGATTAAAGCGTGGGTTCGATAATTTTGTGGCATACTAATTGTGAGTTCAATCACTGGTCAAGGTAGTGTTTATTTGGACTCAGTGGAAACAGGATGAGCAATAACTGAGTCTGAGTAGTATTAAAAATAAGAACGAAACGAGATATCTCTGGACATGGGCAGTGGAACGTGAACAATATTTCCCCATAGATTAAGTAAAGGATTCAGTTCAGAGTTCCCTATCCTTACCCAGATCGATAACACACCTGATGTAGGCTGGAGGGCTCGAAGCGTTGTGATAACGACAACAAAGATGAGGAAAATAGTCCGCATGTATATTAGTAAAAAAAGAGTAATTTATTTGTAGTTTTGATTTTTTATTCTATGAAATGCTTCAAAACTTTTGACATAAATATAGCCAAAGAAAGATGAATTGTTTCAACTTGGAATAGAGAAAAAGAAAACTGGGAAGATAGACTAATTCTGATTTTGTCATATTTATTACGCATGGGCTTGATCGAGTATCGTCTACAATTAAACGAGACAAAATATTTTATAATTAAAATAATAAAGAACATAATAATCATCATTTACGAGTTAAAGTCTTTTCAAAGCTTAAGCATTCTTATTAAATTTAATTACGAATCAGGGTCATAGCAGAGACAAATGTTTGTTTTTGGGGAGTTTGGAATTTAGAATTTAGCCTTAGGCTGCAAACATGGTTAGGGACAAGAACATTTAAAATTTCCAGTACTTGCTTTGATATTTATTTTTCTTTATTGTATTCTTTTTTTATTTTATTTTGTTAAAATAAAACTCCCTAAAAATACTACAATTGGTAAAATTTTGGGGGAGCCGAAGCACCCCTCTCCCGAATGCTACGGCCCTATGAATAACAATAACGAAAGTCAGAACGAACACTTTAAGATTATTAACTAAAACAGAACCCGATTTTTTCATTTGCTGTTAAATCTAAACGCAAGATAAGCTTATTGTGAAATATTCTATTAAAAATTACAGAAATATTTAACTCAAATTAACTTATTATTTTGAAGAAATAAATATCTTAGTTGTCGTTAGTCATAAAATGATTCATAATTAGAATTTATATTATTCTGAATATCGACCAAATTTTTTTTAATTTTTCGATAGATATTTGATTTTATATAAATCATACTGTGCATATAAGGAACAAGTAGGAAAACGCTCATAAATTTGATATGTTCCGCTAAAAAAAAAAAAATTCAAGCCTTCCAGAATTTCTGATGAAGATAAATAAACATCAAATATGACAAAATTTTATAATTCACGATTTAATTCATATTTTCAGATATACTTTAAATACATATATTTATATCAGTAACTATATATATTTATAAAATCTATATATTATTTCTTGAAATGTATATATAATGTTTCTTACTATATTGAACAAATTAAATAAAAGTAAATAAAATGATTTAATAATTTCTATTTCAAATATCAGCGTTAATTTCTAACCTAGTAAAATTCTTTTTTCCAGAATTCCAAATAATTTGCAAAGAAATTAAATTTAAAGAATAAAATATAACTTTTTGTTCATGTTAATCTTTAAAACAGTTTGGAATTTTTCAGCGAAGTATTGATAATAGATGCTGAACATTCTAACAAATTCAGTTAACTTTAAACGGCGGATATCATTCCAGTACAGATCATAAACTTATAACATGATTGATTGAATCGTTTTCTACGGTTTATCAACCCATTGTAGGTTATTTAAAGCCAGAGAATATTTTTAGACTCTAAGAATTTTTTTGAGATAATAATGGTTTAGTGATACAAGTCTTACTAATTAACCCATAACCTAGGGGGAAACGAGATGGATTCATACCTAATCCTAATCTGATAAGCTATAATGTGGATATAAAGCGGGGGTCAATTCGGTATTAAAAATAGTTTATAAACTGATCCATCACTTTGTGGCCATAGTACTTTCTATACATTTATATTCCAGAGAATGGAAATAAATCTAAAAGACATGCCTATGTAGTTCCTCAGTATTTGATTGATTGATTCATTTCCTACGGGTTATCAACCCTTTGCAGGTTATTTAAAGCCAGAAAATATTTTTAAATTGTAAGAATTTTTTGTGGGGGGATAATAATGATTTAATCATGATACATATTTTACTGTGGGAGAAGAGGAATGTCTGTTTGAAGTGTATTGCAGTTATTGGCTAAATTGTTGTATATTTATTAATAATTCAGCACAAACGGGAAAATAAAGTCTCCCAACTCTGTGACGCTTTAATAATTGTAAAAAACTTCATTTTTATGGTTAAAAAAAAACTATTCGCTATTATTGATAGTTTGTTTCTTTTAAACATTTAAGTAACGTCATATTTTTCATTCCTTTATTAAATTATAAAAATCTGAACATGGCAACATTACTGCTTTTAGATACGCTTCTTAATAAGTACCACTAATAAGTGAAAAAAAAAAAGAAAAAAAAAGAAAGTTTAATATCAAATACTAGGATTGATCAGGATTGAATGAATTGAAAAAACTTTTTGCAACAATGATTGCTAAGATTTTTGTCTCGTAAAAATACGATGGTGACGAATCCTATACAAAAAAAAAGAAATATTTTCAACTTTTCTTTAGTGAAACTAAACATCAATACTCTGAAAAAGTAAAGTGTCAGTACAGTCGAATTAAATTTAATAAGACAATATAACATATCCTTACTTTTTAAAATATAATCATGAAAATAAATAAATACAAAAGCAAACTATATTTCATGTTTAAAATACACGTGTGTTTGGAATTAATAGCTGCTGTTTCTCAACCAATTTTTTTTTACTTCAGGGTGCACTCGTAGAAAAAAAACTCTGAGGCGCGGTTAAAAAAAAATCAGTCATAAAATTTGAAACCAGGAAAATAATAAAGAATTCTCCTGAAATAAGCATTTATTTTTAAGACATTAATTAAGTATGAAAACTGTACTTTTTTAATATAAAAATAATTCACAACTCTTCTGTTTACTTAGGGTGCACTTGGTTACCATCAGTGCGCACGGACGTACCAGTTGAGGGTGTTCAATATTTCTTTTTTTCTTTTTTTTTTTTACTCTTACCCACAGAAAATTATTGAATGAACAAGATTGTTAATTTTGTTTCTCTTACGCAAAATAATATTTTTACTCTTTTATATTTATTCCGACTTAGATCTTTGATAACATTCTGCAATTGAAGGATAAATGTAGAGAATTTGTAATGTCAAATAGAATATTTATATTTACAAGGTCAACTTTAATTTTAATAAAATTTCTGGACGACAATTTTTCTTACTGCATGGATTGAATCATTGTCCTAAGGTTTTTCTCAATTTACATATGAATAGTAAAACACATTTTAATAGCGGGGTGTAAGAAAAAAAAATCAAATTTTAAGTTCATACTTGTAAAACAAGACAAAAAGAAAAGAAAAAAAAATAGTGTATTTAAATCAAGATAACTTACTTTAAAAAATAAATGTTAATTTTAGTGCAAGTCAGAATTGTGCTAGACTTTTTAAAATATTTACTTTTTGGACTTAAGTTTTTTAAGGAAGATCTGCTCATGACTTAAATAAACCGAATAAATTGCACTGAAGTTATAAGAAAATAAAATAAACATATAAATTGTATCATTTTGTCATATAACTATTCATGTGTAGATGAACGAATAGAATAAGTGTTTGCAGGAGGAATAATATCAAACTGTAATATTCATTTACAAACAAATGCAAGAAACAAACAGAAAATGTATGGACATATACAGTCATAATAACAAAATAAAAAAATATGCATTTTTTTAAAATTAAGGAATAAACAATTTTTTTTCTTTTTGACTTACCCATCATGGGTCCTGGATTTTGTGGTACGAACGCAGCCAAATTTACGGGTGTGGTAGAGGAGATGACCGACTCCAGTTTTAAGCCGTCGTTATTTTCTTTGGGTGAATATTACTCCTTTATTAGAGTAAGAAATATTTAGCGCTAATTGACTGTACATACATACGTACACACACACACACACACACACATGTATTTATATATATATATATATACATATAGTGTATGTGTGTAGATATATGTGTGTATGTATATATATACGTTTCTACGCGTTTTTAAAAATCTCTTTTTCTTTCTCTTTTTTCTTTTCTTTTTTTCTTCTTCCTATTCGTTAGTTTTAATACCTTTTTTTATACAATTTCTCTCTTCATGGTAATAAATAGAATTTAAAAAAATAATAATATTTTAACTTTTTTTTCTCTTTCCAATTCTGCTTTTTAGCAAGTCTTGAAGTGGTGAAATCTGACCATTTTGGTAGTAAGTATGATTGCAAAAGTGAATTGTGGGAGTAAACGCAGTTCGTTGTCACAATATATAAGTTTTATTGCTACAACTGATGTTAATCTACCTCCTACCACAGCTACTTCTCCAAAGTCGTGATCCAGTGAGCTTTTTTTAGATACCAGAATGAATGTATAACGACCACAGAAGCCTCCACGCATATCGCGCTATAAGCTACAGGTTAGGACGCGTCTTGCTGATATGTTCATGTATCCGAAGTGACTCTTATTGATGCTTGCTATCTTCTTCTTCTCTCTCTACTATTACTTTTTTTTTTATCTCTTCCTTCTTTTTGCTATATAGATTACTCCACGTTCCCTCTCTCTTTACATAATGTCCACCCCTAATTTGTCTTCGTCTTTCTTTTACTCCTCCGCGTGTAAAATGCCCCACCTTAACTATACGTGTTGCTTCTATCTCATTTTCCTTCACGTCCGTCTTTACTGTACTGCTTATTCATGCTTTCTTCTCTCTCTCACACTCTTTCTCCCCCTCTGATAGTGGTTTTAGTTCTTTGACAGCAATTCCCGAGCGCAGCGTAATATGAAACCAACAAAACGCTGAAGTCAAGTCGACAAACTAATTGGCTAAGCTACATGTTGATTGGTTGAAAATATTCCCGAATGTCAATCAAATTACTCTTAAGACTCCACCTCTTCTTCTGAACCGAATCAGTGGAAAAAATAAAACAAAAAAGGTGGGGGAGAATTAGATTAAAGAAAGAAAGAAAGAAAGAAAGAAAGAGCGGGTAGAAATTTAGAATTTAAAAAAAGAAAATAAATTTAAAATATCAATATTCAAAAAAAAAAAAAAAAAATAGTCTTGCTTGTCTGATAAAAACATAAAAGTGGAAAAAAAAACATAAATAAATCTCCAAGCACACATGCATACTAACATTTTATAACTTATACGTAATCGAGCATATAAACACAACATTTAAGTAGCTGAGGTGGCAGTATACATAAATGTAAGTAAGAACTTTGTGGATGTAAAAGAATATTTATAAAAAACACGTGTACATAATTATACGCCAGGAGAAATATATTCTGGAAAATATAAGTGAGCAGTGGAATAATGCATCGAATGGTCCGTATATATGCAAAGGTATGCAATTAATTTTGTATTCGGTGCATAACTTAACACATTTAAATGCAACCCGCTTTTATGTAATCATATGTAATCGATACTGCTTATAATATCATGATTATTTTTATTTGGAGTTACTATATATATGAATATTTATTTACATATATCTAACGTACTTGAAAATATACAAATACGCATATATTAAACACACACACATACACACACATACATATACTTATGCACAAATGCCTTTTACGAGTTTTTTGATTTTATATCCGTGTGTTTGTGTGTGTGTGAGTCTGTGTGTATATATATATATATGTATATATATATATATATATATATATATATATATGTATATATATATATATGTATATATATATATGTATATATATATATATATATATGCATATATATGTATATATATATATGTATGCATATATATGTATATATATGTATATATATAGATATATATGCATACATATATATATATATATGTATGCATATATATATATATGTATATGTATAAGTGTATATATATATATATATATATATATATACATATATATATATATATATGTATATTTGTGTGGGTGTGTGTGTGTGTCTATATAAATATATGTCATTCGCAGACAGTACTGTTTCGCTGTATCACAGCTCCTCGGTGCGACTAAACATCCGAATGCCTCAAGCCAGGATCAAAACCCGACTGATTTGGTGTCAATCAGATGTATATATATATATATATATTGCATTGTGCATGAAACTCAGAGTCGTATTATATATATATATATAGTAGTGCTAAAAAGTTCTCAGCTTAACCAAGAAGCGATTTTGACGTTTCACGTTTCATCTGATCAAATTTTGACAAATGTCTTTTCAACTTTGAAAACGTAATGGGTATATATATATATATATATATATATATATATATATATATATATATATATATATATATATATATATATATATTATAGGTACAAATATTCCGATGATAATATCAGTATTATACAATAAAGATGGGTGCATACCAACAATATATTTATCACAAAGATTACAAGTCGCTAAATATGTAAAAAAACAAAAAAAAAACAACAACAAATAAACAAATACATGCACGCAACTTAAACTATGTGGTGCTGAAATGTTCTCGGCCTACTCATTATTTTAAATGGTTTCTTGATTGTATCAATAAGTTTTCACCAACCATCCGCTCTTTCTCTTACTCTCTCTCTCTCTTCTATGTATATATGTGTGTGTGTGTGTGTGTATGTGTGTGTGTGTGTGTGTAATATTCTTAGATGTTGTGTATCTGTCGAAGAGACAAAATAAATAAAAAGAGACAAGAGAAAGCACTATATTTAGCTGACGCGTTTCATCTTCTGCCTCAGAGGACGAAACACATTGGTTGAGTATAGTTTTTCCTCGTCTGTTTTTACTCATATATATGTATATACTTGTGTTATACACACACACACACACACACACACACACACACACACACACACACACACACACACACACACACACACACACATATATATATATATATATATATATATATATATATATATACTTCTAGGAGTTTCATGCATATAACTGTCTTCAGACACAAACGAAAGATTATAGCCTGAGAATTGTTATATGCATCAGTAGTATCGATAGGTGAGGAAGAAATATGTTATTATGATTACGTGCGGTATTACACACACACACACACACATATGTATATATATATATATATATATATATATATATATATATATATATATATATATATACATATATATATATATATATATATATATATATATATATATATATATATATATATATATATATATATATGTACGTTCATGAGACTGTATGATAAATAGTAAACGGTATAATGAATTGATGTTGAGGTGAATGCATGCTTTTATACGAATGAAAAAGTCATCAGGAAAATTTATCTTAGCCGAGGCGGTTCGTCCTCTGAACGATACTATGAAGGATAATGTGTGCGTTTGCGTATTTGTATATGTAATATTTATATGTGTGAGCATTAATCTGCGAAAATATTAAAATGTTTCTATAGAATGTAGATGTATGTACGCTTAAAGTGGTCTATGCATATATGTGCATCATTACATAACAAAAAGAAAAAAAACCTGTTTGAATAGAGACGTCATTCTGATATGTTTACACACATTTTATATCACATATTTAGAAAAAGGTATGTGTTCAAACAGCTCTTTTTTTACATTTAACTATTCTGGAATGAATATATATATATATATATATATATATATATATATATATATATATATATAACAAAATAAAAACAGTAAACTCACATATTCGGATTTTGCTTTGTCTTTTCTACATTTTCATCATATATATATATATACAATGTGTCCATAAAGTTCGTGTGCACTTTTAAAAAATTATAACTTTATTTGTATTTGCGATAGAAATAATTTGTAAAAAGGATTAGAAAGAAGTAAATCTATATTTTTTAAGGTCTTATTGAAATTTTATTTAAGTTTCCATATGTCCTCCATCATTAGCAATACAAAGGCTAATACGATTTTGCAGTTCGCGGAAAACATTTGCCAACTGATTTACAGTAATGCCTGAAATCACATTACTTATTTTAGCTATACTTAAAACTAGGTACATTAAACTTTATAACATTTTTTAAAGATTATTTATATCGCAAATACAAATAAAGTTATAAATTTTTTAAAGTGCACATGAACTTTATGGACACCCTGTATATATATATATATATATATATATATATATATATATATATATATATATGTGTGTGTGTGTGTGTGTGTGTGTGTGTGTGTGTGTGTGTGTGTGTGTGTGTTTGTATGTATATATATCTGTGTGTGCTGAAGATAACTGACTTTGTGTCCGATCGCTTTTAACTGATAAATTAGCCCAAATCTCCCCAGTTCAAAGATTATATTATACTTTATTTTACATAAATGGAAAATAAAGTATAATATATGTATAATATATATTTAAAAAATCCACATTATGACTAAAAAACCGCTTCTCACTTCTCTTTAAGATAATCACTTTTCTCGCGCTGGTGTAACTATAACCTCTCCCTTATATATATATATATATATATATATATATATATATATATATATATATATATATATATATATATATATATATATATATATATGCATATATATTAGGTACCACCTGACTCGCTAAAAAATTAGCATCCATACTGAAAAAATGCCCAAACTTAAGAAAAACAAAGTTTTATCGTCAAAATCTTTATGTTATTATTAAGAGGAATTACCAAAGAATTATCTGATTATTAAATTATATTTTATATTTCTTTTAGGACGTTCAAAATTTTGGTTAAAAATCTTGTATTCTTGTGTCAACAGTAGGGATTTTAGCATTGTTTTTTGTTTTGTGTGGGAAAAATACATTAATGTTGAAATTATTATAAAACTCAAATAGCATTCGGATTTTAACGATAATTTTCAGGACTTACTCACAAATGAATTAAATTATTTTTGAAATGTTTCTTTTTTTGGTTTAGAATAAAAACATTTCTATCAAATTGTAAAATTATTTTATTCAATTTTATGAAATTTCGAGAAATTAATTTTGTAAAGCTTACTGTTTTTATTAGTTAAAAACATAACTCCTTGGAGAATTTAAATTCACAATTTCTTTACCGAAAATCTGTTTTGAATCATAAAATAAAGATTGCGTTGTGCATGAAACTTATAAAATAAAAAATGCCATAAAACTAAGACATTATTTAATTAGAAAAGCTTTTAATTCCTTTTATGTATAAGATATATTATGTGTACTATTGTCTTAAGAAAAAATGATTTTCAATGAAAAATAATTTTTACTAGAATTGTTTTGATTTTTAAAAATTTGGATTATAATAATTTATACAGTTTTAAATTTTTTCAAATTCTGAGTTACTTTGCAGAGATAAGGTGTTATTGTTATTAAGTAAAAACGATATTAATCATAAATGGAAAAGCTTAGTACAATTCATCGAACACCAATATTTTAAAAAGATTTTTGAAATTTTTTTGTGTGTATAAACGTGCTGATTTTTGTAAATACGGACGTCCATAAATGGTATTATCGGAAAATAAGAGCAACCACTTTTGTGAATTTAATGCCAAAGTACTTAATATTCAGTAAAACAATAGTTTACGCAGCATATTTTATTACATTTTTAAGATTACTGGGTAGTTAAAAATTATATAAAAAGGTACTCAGGTAATATTCCTGAAATAACTTTTACAGATATATGCACCGTAAAAACATTAGATAAACTTCTATCTGTCATTCAAGCAGTCAAACTGCCCAAACCTAAAATAAACAGCTACCGCCTAATTAAAAATGCATTTCGGCAATATTTTATACTTAAAGTAAGTAATATTAGTTTCAAATCAAATTAATGAAAACATTAAATTAGCTAATCAAATAAAGTTTCAGAAAGTATATTTTAATTTTGAGAGACTTTTTTAATAAACGTTGGGGTGACGGAAAGTTAAAATGGCAGTAAAATCAGTGATGTTATTGATATCAAAATGAAAATTCATTCCAGTCAATTTATATTAATTTTGAAAAGTATTTTGCTTATTTGTAAAAATTCAATTTAATCTATAAACTTGAAATTGAACCTAAAATAAAGGAATGAATTTTCATTTTTAAAAATCTGTTTTAATACAAAGTTACCTTGTTCATTTGGAGGTAACTAATATATATATATATATATATATATATATATATATATATATATATATATATATATATCGATAGATAGATAGATAATATTAGTGGTCAATATATATATATATATATATATATATATATATATATATATATATATACATATATATATACACACGCACACGAACACACACACACACACACACACACACACACACATATATATATATATATATATATATATATATATATATATATATATATATATATACATAAATACATAAATTTACAAAAGGATAGAATCCAGGTAGAACTCAATGTTCAGGATAGAATAAGAACATAATATAAAAGCTCAACCACTATATATATATATATATATATATATATATATATATATATATATATATATATATATATATATATATATATATATATATATGAAGTGACGAAAAATGAGTAAATAAACAGTAAATTGCTGGTATCTCCTGGCGAGTGGACAAAGCGATTGCTGGAGCATCTGCCTACGAAACATACAAGATTAATACAGTTTTTATGTAATATATATATATATATATATATATATATATATATATGTATATATATATATATATATATATATATATAAATGTAAAACAACTGAAAAGTTTCAAATTAAAAAAATGAATGTTTTTTTGTGAAAGTATTTATTTATATTTATGTATATATATATATTTGATATCTCTGATCGACCCCGATCTTTCATCAGAAATAACTTTTTTTAGAAGTTTGTTTACAAGTAGCGTATATATATATATATATATATATATATATATATATATATATATATATATATATATATATATATATATATATATATATAATACAGTTAAAAAATTGACAATTAGCCGATTGATGTTATTTTTAGAATTTCGTTTCTAGAGTTTCGTAGACGATACCCCGGCAATCGCTCCGTCCACTCACCATGAGATACCAGCGATTTACTGTATATTTTCTCGTTTTTTGTCACTTTTACATTGAGTTGAAAATAATTTATGCACGATTTCATTGATGCAACGTTGATATTTTTCTCCTCTACTTTCATTGTGTGTGTGTGTGTATGTGTGTGTGCGCGTGCGTGCGTGCGTGCGTGCGTGCGTGCGAGCGCGCGCGTGCCTGCGTAGACATACTTTTGCGCGGGAGTGTGTATGCTCCTGCCCGCGTGCATGTGTCTATGTGTAGAATGTCCTGATTATTTTTCCATTTCGTCTTTCTTTCATGTTTCTCTATACTCTCCCCCCCCCCCACCTTTTAATTGTGAAAGTTAACGTTGTCACATAAAATTTGAAGATATACTTATATTTACTTAAAAATTATACAAAATGATTTCTGGTTTATAATGTCCGTCATTTGCAAAAGTTGTTAGTTGGTTGATTTTTAGCGGCATATCAACATCACTATGGGTTATTTAATGCCGAAATCTAAATATTTTGAATATAATTTTATGGCTTCAACTAAATACATCTTGAACGCAATTGTATGCCTTCAACTACAGATAAAATGTATTGTTGGTCATTTTACTCTAAATAAGTATTGTTGGTAATTTCTTATATAACACGTATTGCTTGTTTTTTTACTATAGAAATATATATTTTTCGTATTTTACTATAGAAATATATTTCTCGTATTTTACTATAGAAATATATTTCTCGTATTTTACTATAGATATATATTTATATAATTTCATAGTGTTTTGCTCAGGGGTCTTCACTGCCCATGGCTTGGACCCTAACAGGTGATACCACCCCATTTTCAAAAATATTCATAACAGTTTGTAAGTGGCGTATGCCAGGTATCATGATGTTTGGAAACTCCATGCAAGATAATTTTTTTTATTTATAAATAAGTCTAAAATACATAGACTTTAGTAACTCATATTTACTTAACAAAATATCTCATATTTCTGAATAAATTATTTTATTATTTTATTATTGTACGTATCAACTCCCAGGTATTCTATAAATTGATTTTGTTAACTTATATTGTCTCAGCATTCACACGCAAACGTATTTATTTCTTTTCAGAGATAATCTTTCCTTGAATATTGTTTTCTGTTCTCATATATATTTCTTTTAATGATAAACTCCAGATTTTCTGTTGCTTTAATATCTGTTGAGGCTGGAAGATGTTCTATTAAATGGGCGTCTTTGAAACCTTTTTGGCGAAATGGGAAATAGTCAGCGTTGTCAAATCTGAAGGAGCTATGTCAATTATATAAAACTTCTTGAGTGTATCCTATATCATTAAAAGAATAAAATCAATGACTATAATTGAACATTTGCATTTGTTTTGATACGAGACATAAATTTGAAAGAACATACTATTTATTAAACATTAATCCAGTCTACCATGTTTTTATTCACAGCCAAATTGGTTAGCCATTTCTATGAAGATCCCATCTTGTAGCTCAGTATATCAAGACCATCAAATCTAACTCTACATTTATTAATAAAAATTACTGTTGAGATATCAGTTTTCATGTACTACTTCTCCCAACTTACACGTTCTATTTATTTAAAGGTTTATTCGCTTTCAAATTTTTAACAATGTTATTAATGTTCTTCATTTCTCTTGTCGTTTTATATTCGTAATACCATCTACTTCAAATATGTTCTTAGTGGTTAATCCAATTTTCTTGCGCATTGACCTTTAAGTTTTGCCCAAATGACGTTCTTAAGCATTGGAAGCAAGGTCTCATCATCTTACAGTTGAAATGGCTAGACGTAACCGTAAGTTCTATGCTAATAGTTTCTTCTTTTGCACTTCTCACTTGTGGAACTCTCTTCTGGCTTTTTGACAACTTTAATCTTAAATTTCGATGCAATCTCAACCCCCTCTTTCTCTGTATATATATATATATATATATATATATATATATATATATATATATATAACGCAATACTATATATATATGTATTTAGATGCAAGGTTAACTGTTATATATATAACATGATTACATATAAATATGAATATATAACGTACTTATACATACATATATATAACGTAATGATATGTACAATTCATATTATTATATATATATATACATATATATATATAACTGAATGATATATATATAACGTAATAATAATAATAATAATATATATATATATATATATATATATATATATATATATATATATATTTCTGTATTTCGGCAGAAATCCCTCTTTCATGCCTGTTTCATTGAATATGACAGACAAGATTCTTTGATTTAGTTTTTTATACAATTTTCCCATGTGATCTTATAATTTTTTTTCTTTTCGGTAGATAAATTATGTAAAAACTGTACAATTGTTCTTTTTTCAGTTTTTATATAATTTATGTACCGAAAAAATAAATTAAGATCACATGAGAAATTGTATAAAAACTAAATCAAAGCACCTTATCTGTCATATTCAATGAAATGTGCATATATATCTATATCTATATGTATGTATGTATATCTATCTATCTATCTATCTATCTATCTATCTATCTCTCTATCTCTCTCTCTCTCTCTCTCTCTCTCTCTCTCTATATATATATATATATATATATATATATATATATATATATATATATATATATGTATGTATGTATAATATAATATATTATAAAAGGCTCAAACACTAATGTTCCATGGTTATAATTTATTACATTGGAATCGTAATCACGATCCAAATCACCAGACCTACAAATTCAAAAAGAATTAGCTTTTTATATTATATTCTTACTCTGTCCATGGACATTGAGTTCTATCTGGATTCTATCCTCTTGGGAATATATATATATATATATATATATATATATATATATATATATATATATATATATACTGACCACTAATATTATCAATCTCTATCTATCTATCTATCTATCTATCTATCTATATATATATATATATATATATATATATATATATATATTATGTTATAATTTTTAAATAAACAATTATATATATATATATATATATATATATATATATATATATATATATATATATATGACAAGGTTTTGTTTAGACTTTGAGGTCTTAATTCTTCGACGAATGTCAACGCTAATACAATGTAATGACAGTAATGTTATGATGAAAGTAATTGAAATAAAACTGATTATGTGCTTATTCTAATAACGTCAATTAGAAATGAGCTATTGACTACAAGAGCCGAAGCAATGATACCGTTTTTGCACAAGAATAATTTCAATCGAAGAAGATATTGTTATATTAACGATGGTTTTTATATTGAAAGTTGAATTCACGACAATCTGTAAGAAGATGCGGAACTTGGAATGGCCGGCTAAGAATTAAGGTCGGGCAAACCACGACATTGTTGAGACATAGGAAAATATTATGAAAACCAAAAGAGATTTCAAGACATCATTGCTTGATACGCGTAATGGCACAAAGATACCGATGTTGTGAAGATTACTACTACTACTACTACTGCTACTACTATTAATGATAATAATGATAATAATAATAATAATCCAACAATTAATAATACTCCCTAAAACACTACTGATAAATATACTGATAATTATACTTCTACTCATTAAATTTACAACAGAAAATGAAATAAATGATTCCTGCTAAAGTTATTCAAAGAAACAATAACGTTTTTCTTTTTCTCATATTCCATCGCATTCAGTAAATTCTTATGTCTTAGTGGCTTTATTGCCTTGTTTAAGTGTAAAATGATTAAAAAATGTTTTATTTTTTCTTGTTCTTATTTTGCCAATATTTTCAGGTTCTTTTGAAATTGTTATGATTTGTTTTATGATCTCTGTTCAACTTTTTCACAAGTTCCAATATCTCCCCCCACCTAACACTCAATAACTTTACGATATTCTTTTTATCATTTAAGCTTTATCTTTTTAATGACCCATGCCAAACTTTATATATCTGAAATAAAAAATAAATAAGAATAATTATCATATTATATACATAGTTATATAATGGCTGTTGAGTCGTTAAATGAATATTACCATTGCTGACAAGTTAAATCCATGGTTACGGTGTAAAATTAAGAGTTGTCCTTATCTAACACTGTTTGC
>OZ038520.1:42898671-42921171 GCA_964036315.1 Acanthosepion esculentum
GCTGTTATCGCTCTTTCAAGTATTGATGGGTGTTTGCTTATCTCTTCTCAACCTCCGGATGAACATATCATTTGTCCTAAGAATCATTCAAATTTTATTTTATATTATATTCAATAATGCTAATGGTAATATTAGCCGTTTCCCTATAAGGAAACATTTGGCATTCATTGACTGAGCAGCCAGTACTGTTGTCGGTTGAAATTTCTAAAATCTTTCTCTTAAAACAATTTCTCAGGAAAATAGGTTTGTCAAGCCCAGTAGCTGTTATCGCTCTTTCAAGTATTGATGGGTGTTTGCTTATCTCTTCTCAACCTCCGGATGAACATATCATTTGTCCTAAGAATCATTCAAATTTTATTTTATATTATATTCAATAATGCTAATGGTAATATTAGCCGTTTCCCTATAAGGAAACATTTGGCATTCATTGACTGAGCCGCCAGTACTGTTGTCGGTTGAAATTTCTAAAATCTTTCTCTTAAAACAATTTCTCAGGAAAATAGGTTTGTCAAGTCCAGTAGCTGTTATCGCTCTTTCAAGTATTGATGGGCGTTTGCTTATCTCTTCTCAACCTCCGGATGAACAAATCATTTGTCCTAAGAATCATTCAAATTTTATTTTATATTATATTCAATAATGCTAATGGTAATATTAGCCGTTTCCCTATAAGGAAACATTTAGCATTCATAGACTGAGCAGCCAATACTGTTGTCGGTTGAAATTACTAAAATCTTTCTCTTAAAACAATTTCTCAGGAAAATAGGTTTGTCAAGTCCAGTAGCTGTTATCGCTCTTTCAAGTATTGATGGGTGTTTGCTTATCTCTTCTCAACCTCCGGATGAACATATCATTTGTCCTAAGAATCATTCAAATTTTATTTTATATTATATTAAATAATGATAATGGTAATATTAGCCGTTTCTCTATAAGGAAACATTTGGCATTCATTGACTGAGCAGCCAGTACTCTTATCGGTTGAAATTTCTAAAATCTTTCTCTTAAAACAATTTCTCAGGAAAATAGGTTTGTCAAGTCCAGTAGCTGTTATCGCTCTTTCAAGTATTGATGGGTGTTTGCTTATCTCTTCTCAACCTCCGGATGAACATATCATTTGTCCTAAGAATCATTCAAATTTTATTTTATATTATATTCAATAATGCTAATGGTAATATTAGCCGTTTCCCTATAAGGAAACATTTGGCATTCATTGACTGAGCAGCCAGTACTGTTGTCGGTTGAAATTTCTAAAATCTTTCTCTTAAAACAATTTCTCAGGAAAATAGGTTTGTCAAGTCCAGTAGCTGTTATCGCTCTTTCAAGTATTGATGGGTGTTTGCTTATCTCTTCTCAACCTCCGGATGAACATATCATTTGTCCTAAGAATCATTCAAATTTTATTTTATATTATATTCAATAATGCTAATGGTAATATTAGCCGTTTCCCTATAAGGAAACATTTGGCATTCATTGACTGAGCAGCCAATACTGTTGCCAGTTGAAAATTCTAAAATCTTTCTCTTAAAACAATTTCTCATGAAAATAGGTTTTCTCAAGTCCAGTAGCTGTTATCGCTCTTTCAAGTATTGATGGGTGTTTGCTTATCTCTTCTCAACCTCCGGATGAACATATCATTTGTCCAAAGAATCATTCAAATTTTACTTTATATTATATTCAATAATGCTGATGGTAATATTAGCCGTTTCCCTATAAGGAAACAATTGGAATTCATTGACTGAACAACCAGTACTGTTGTCAGTTGTAATTTATAAAAAAAATTTCTTAAAATAATTTTTCAGGAAATAGGTTTCAGTAGTTCAGTAACTTTTATTTTTCTTTCCATTATTGATGATTGTGTTCCTTCCTAATCCCTTTTAAGTATTGTGGAATGTCAACATCTTGATTATGACATTATTTTCTTTTTGAGTTACTTATGCTATCCATTTTAGATGTTGCTGCTGCTTGAAGTTCTCAGGTGGTGTGGTTTCTGCTATTTGGTACTGTTGTTCGTTTGTGATCCTGTAGTGCTAGTCCACAAGGTTCGGTGAAGGATGATCTTCGCCAAGATCCACAGGTTTCATTCTGTCAAAGCCATTTATTCATTGATCTGCGAAAGCGATTGTATACAACTGACAGTTTAGATATTTCTGAATGAGGTCAGCACCATGCATAACATCCGTATGAAAACCTGACGAGGCCACTTAAGAACTTGTATTGAAAAATTTGTGATTGGAGCGATGTGTACAATATCACATACACTGAAAGTGTCTATGGTTGAAAGCGCTCGATATAAAACATTCGCGCAATATTTACGTTCATTGGACCTAATCATACAATCTATTGAACGTAATGAAGTAAGTAAAAAATATCCTTGTCTATATTTCTTATTTAAACATATAGTCAAGTGCTATACGTGACACGTTTGGATGCTTATATCTCTATCACTCCATGACGAGGCAGATTTTCCTGCAGTAGACTATAGTTTATTTTTGTGGTAGACTGGTTTCCAACCAAGGCTATAGGACACATTCTATCCTGTTATTCGTCCCATAGCCGAACAGAGAAGAGTTGGATTTATGTTTTTCCAAAGTGTCTTTGCGCGTAAGTAAATCTAACGAACACGTACGAATTTAAACATATACAAATGAAAGACTGCTAAATAATATTATATATACGTGTGCCTGTGTGTGTGTGGAGGGGGTATGAGTGTATGATCGAATAGTTGGATCGTTCATTTTCCGATCATAAGAACCAGGTCCGAATCTAAACTATGGACAATTTTCAGGAATTTGACTACTTAATGTTATCGACATCAGTGTGCGGCACGTTCGAAAAAATCCTGAAAAATATTCCACGGGTTGACCCAAGCCTTCTGAGTGAAGTTGGGTAGACGGAATTATTCAAAAGCCGACGATGGTAGTGATAGTCAAGAAGTTAAAAGTCATCGTGACTGAGGGTTTCAGCGTGCTGGCCTTGTTCAAAATGTTGATAACGTCAGATGATGTGCGCTCTCCCAGCAACTGTGAATAAGGTCCCCTCAGCACATTTACAATATAAAATACAAATGGGTTCTGTGAGTGTTGAGCAAACACAAATGTGCCTGAGCATGCTCCTGTAAAATGGATTGGCTAGCCGTCCAAGCAGACGTCGTGAGCCCGGAAACAAGTAGCTGGACATTATATATATATATATATATATATATATATATATATATATATATATATATATATATATATATACTTACTAAAGAGTGGACGGACAGTTTCGCCTATGAAAATTTGTTGTCGAAATGCTGAAGGTCCCTTCAAAAAGTGACAAACTTTTACTCATATTAATCCTATTAATGCTTTATTTTTTTATATCGTGCACTTTATTGCAAAGACTGTCTGACCTAAATGTCTTTTCTCTCAGTATCCATCTGACTGTCAGTATTTTTGGCCTTATACTATCTTTAACATGGTTTTCCTTCTCCTAGATATATTGCTTTTCCAGTCTGACTGGCTTCATCTACCTGAAGGATTTATTCATACACCAACATTTATTAAAAAAATGTTCTAATTTCTCTTTTCACACATTTCTTTAATCTTATTGCAAAGAAAATTTTTGCTCATGTTCTGCTGGAAAAAGATGTCGTGGTGACAAAACTTCGTTATCCGGAGAGACGTGGGAACCGGATGATTGATGAAACTATCTGCTTCTACTGAGGACAAAATATAAAAAAAAAATAAATTGATAAATAGCAAATAACATTTCCGTGTTTAGACGCAGACGTAAGAAGCATAAGGTTGAAGTAGACTTTAGAAGGAACCGGAAACACAATCACAAACAGGAAATAATGGATAAACCTCTACTCCTGTTCAGAAGATCAGGGAGGAGTGTAAACCGAACGATAGGCGATTCTATCTACTCATATTGAGGAGAAAAATAAATGTTAAATAAAATTTCAGAGATTAGACGGAGACGTCAGAAGTAAAGAGTTGAAGTAGACTTTGTGGGTGAATAGGTTGTTTTTTTATGCACGTCGTCGTTCACCAAAATGTTGTGGGTATTCAGTCACATCATAGCAGCAGAAATTAGGCCTTTGTTCATGCAGAAATAACAGGAAAAGCATGGTAAATTGTATATTAATTTCATACAATTTATTTATATTTTTGAGTGTATTTTTTAGGTTACACTTGTTTTATGGTACATGTGATAAAAGGGAGAATTTACTCCGTAGTATTACAAGTCATATCACAGAGAGAAATTGAACTCGTGTTGCCCGTACCAAGGTTCGTGACGAAGAGGTTGAATTTAACGTCTGTTGGTGGGATGTCCGTATTTTCGACAGAAACATTTTTTGTTGCATGCTGGGAGTATTTTTATCATTTTTAATTTTTATTTAATTTATTTTATACAATATTTTTATGTTATTGTTTTATTTTATTTATAATTTTCATCATTATTATTATTATTATTATTATTATTATTATTATTATTATTATTATTATTCTATATTTTATTTTTATTTATAATAATAATATTCCTACATCTTTAAAAGGAACCGGAAACCCAAGCCTAAACAGGAAATAAGTGATAAAGCTCTACTCCTGTTTAGAAGATTTGAGGGCATTAACACCATAAAGAGAAAAATAAACACCCCAATACTGCACTTTACGGGCGATTCACAACGATGATGGTAAAGATGTCATCGAAGATAGTGAAGATGTTATTTAAGTCCGTTAAAATTGGTTACAATAGGTTTTATGGCATGGCAACGAATAAACTCGTGTGGTTGATCATGGCTCTCCACAACTTCCTATCTTTTGTAGCTCTTAGCAACGATTGTCTTTTTACTATCGCTCTAACTACCTGTTCTACCATCAGTTTACATAACCTCGTTAGGTAGGTTGATCGTTGCTTTCATTTGCTTCTCTCTAGCCTTCAGTATGTCCTGTGAGTGTCAAATTCTCCAAGCCTCCAAACATGATGATGAAAGAGTCATCATTATGGGCCCCTAAATTTCAAATGTCTATTTCTGATTCTAACTAAAAATGTCATTTTTGTTTCCATTTTCCGTAAAACGTCTTCGTTGCCCATATGCTCTGTACATGATAATCTCAGCATCCTTCTGTAGAAACACATCTCTGTTGTCTCAAGTCTCCCCTACATCTGTGAGAAAACTGCCTAGCGTTCGCTTCCATATTGATGAATTCATATTAAATAGAACTGTTTATTATATTTCTAAACATATAGTCTTATTTCTTAACACTTACACAATTATTGCTACTCTTATAATTTTTTTATATAGATTTTTAAACAGTTAAAAAAATCTACAATGAAGGGCTTTGTCCATGAAAGTTCACTGCCTTAAAGGATGGGGGAAATTTTCAGAATATTTGATGAAAAGGGTGTTTGAAACAATGATATAGTGATTAGAGTTTTCTCGAGAATGAATAATAGTTGATGACCATCTTTTTTAAACTCATAGCTAGTTTCCGGAAAATTGTTACCCCCTGATGCAAACACACACACAATGTAATAATATGTATCGTGTAAAACAAAACAAAACAAAACAAAACAAAAAGATAAGGAACATAAAGTGGTTTAATTAAAGTTGAACAATAAACAGAGATAGATAGATAGATAGATAGACAGACAGACAGACAAATAAAGAACGGGCACTGATGCATACAAACATACAGAATATAATAGCTGGCCACTCATATTCGAAACCTTGCCAATCCCTATTGCAGACTCTCACTCAGGCGCAAACGTGTGGTTTATACTGCAAGTATGCTGAGCAGACCTTAGTTACAGTTTCTGGGAGAGATCGTGTTATCTAGCATAATCAACAACGCCAGCACACACAAACCCTTGGTCACGATGACTTGTGACTTCGTGCTAGCACAGCTATCGACGGAATCAAGGGTTCCGTCTACCTAATTTAATTCACAAGGCTGAGGTCAAACCGTGGTATGGTTTTAGGCACTTTCCAAAGGTGCCGCACGCAGGTATCGTCCCCCTCCAGAACGATAACTTCAGGATCTCTACTTCCTGACAAATCAACCGTGGTGAGATTCGAACCCGGGTCTCATGGTCAGAAAGCGAATGTTCTAACTACTCAGTCACGTGCCTATAGATGTATAGATATATAAATACATACATAAAGAACGGGCACAGATAGATAGATAGATAGATAGATAGATAGATAGATAGATAGATAGATAGATAGATAGATAGATAGATGAGGATAGCCAGATTGGAGATGAAATATATTACGATAGAAACCCAAGAGAAAATAGGGATGTGCAATAAACGCTGCATATGACATCCTCGATATCATAACAGTCATCATCATTATTCTCATAGTGAGCAATAATAGTGTTATTCTTAATTTCCAATGACATTGTCGTTGTTCTAAATAAATTACATTTTCTCCTCAGGCAAGATACGTTGCCTAACGAGACTACAAAACAGATTTTATTCAATCTTTGCTGATGATTAAAGTTTTCACAATCTCTTCTCATCAATACGATTTTTATCAATTTCTTCTTGTAGGTAAAGCTTTTTTTTTCAATCTCTTCTCATCAGCTAAGTTTTTCTCAATCTCTTATCAAGATGATTTTTTCAATCCCTTGTCATTAGTAAAGTTTTCTGAATGTTTTTTCATCAATACAATTTTTCTTAGTGTCTTTTTATCAGTAAAGTTTTTCCCAGTCTCTTCACATCAATACGATTATTCTTAGTCTCTTTTTATCAGTAAAGTTTTTCTCACTCTCTTCTCATCAATACGATTTTTCTTAATCTCTTTTTATCAGTAAAGTTTTTCTCAGTCTCTTCTCACCAATACGATTATTCTTAGTCTCTTTTTATCAGTAAAGTTTTTCTCACTCTCTTCTCATCAATACGATTTTTCTTAATCTCTTTTTATCAGTAAAGTTTTTCTCAGTCTCTTCTCACCAATACGATTATTCTTAGTCTCTTTTTATCAGTAAAGTTTTTCTCACTCTCTTCTCATCAATACGATTTTTCTTAATCTCTTTTTATCAGTAAAGTTTTTCTCAGTCTCTTCTCACCAATACGATTATTCTTAGTCTCTTCTTATCAGTAAAGTTTTTCTCACTCTCTTCTCATCAATACGATTTTTCTTAATCTCTTTTTATCAGTAAAGTTTTTCTCAGTCTCTTCTCACCAATACGATTATTCTTAGTCTCTTTTTATCAGTAAAGTTTTTCTCACTCTCTTCTCATCAATACGATTTTTCTTAGTCTCTTTTTATCAGTAAAGTTTTTCTCAGTCTCTTCTCATCAATACGATTTTTCTTAGTCTCGTCTAATTCAGAAAAGTTTTTCCCAGTCTCTTCTCATCAATACGATTTTTCTTAGTCTCTTCTTATCAGTAAAGATTTGCTCAGTCTCCTCTCATCATTACGATTTTTCTTAGTCTCTTTTTATCAGTCAAGTCTTTCTCAGTCTCTTCTCATCAATACGTATTTGCTTAGTCTCTTCTTATCAGTAAAGTTTTTCTCACTCTCTTCACATCAATACGATTTTTCTTAGTCTCGTCTAATTCAGAAAAGTTTTTCCCAGTCTCTTCTCATCAATAGAATTTTTCTCAGTCCCTTCTAATCAGTCAAATTTTTCTATGTCTCTTCTCATCAATACGATTCATCTTAGTCTCTTCTTATCAGTAAAGTTTTTCTCAGTCTCTTCTCATCAATACGATTCATCTTAGTCTCTTCTTATCAGTAAAGTTTTTCTCACTCTCTTCACATGAATACGATTTTACTTAGTCTTTTTTTATCAGTAAAGCTTTTACCAGTCTCTTCTCATCAATACGATGTTTCTTAGTCTCTTTTTATCAGTAAAGTTTTTCTCAGTCTCTTCTCATCAATACGATTTTCTTACTCTCTTCTTATCAATAAAGTTTTTCTCAGTCTCTTCTCATCAATACGATTTTTCATATCTCGTCTAAATCAGAAAAGGTTTTCCCAGTCTCTTTTCATCAATACGAATTTGCTTAGTCTCTTCTTATCAGTAAAGTTTTTCTCACTCTCTTCTCATCAATACGATTTTTCTTAATCTCTTTTTATCAGTAAAGTTTTTCTCAGTCTCTTCTCACCAATACGATTATTCTTAGTCTCTTTTTATCAGTAAAGTTTTTCTCACTCTCTTCTCATCAATACGATTTTTCTTAATCTCTTTTTATCAGTAAAGTTTTTCTCAGTCTCTTCTCACCAATACGATTATTCTTAGTCTCTTTTTATCAGTAAAGTTTTTCTCACTCTCTTCTCATCAATACGATTTTTCTTAATCTCTTTTTATCAGTAAAGTTTTTCTCACTCTCTTCTCACCAATACGATTATTCTTAGTCTCTTTTTATCAGTAAAGTTTTTCTCACTCTCTTCTCATGAATACGATTTTTCTTAGTCTCTTTTTATCAGTAAAGTTTTTCTCAGTCTCTTCTCATCAATACGATTTTTCTTAGTCTCGTCTAATTCAGAAAAGTTTTTCCCAGTCTCTTCTCATCAATACGATTTTTCTTAGTCTCTTCTTATCAGTAAAGATTTTCTCAGTCTCCTCTCATCATTACGATTTTTCTTAGTCTCTTTTTATCAGTCAAGTCTTTCTCAGTCTCTTCTTATCAATACGTATTTGCTTAGTCTCTTCTTATCAGTAAAGTTTTTCTCAGTCTCTTCTCATCAATACGATTCATCTTAGTCTCTTCTTATCAGTAAAGTTTTTCTCACTCTCTTCACATGAATACGATTTTACTTAGTCTTTTTTTATCAGTAAAGCTTTTACCAGTCTCTTCTCATCAATACGATGTTTCTTAGTCTCTTTTTATCAGTAAAGTTTTTCTCAGTCTCTTCTCATCAATACGATTTTCTTACTCTCTTCTTATCAATAAAGTTTTTCTCAGTCTCTTCTCATCAATACGATTTTTCATATCTCGTCTAAATCAGAAAAGGTTTTCCCAGTCTCTTTTCATCAATACGAATTTGCTTAGTCTCTTTTTAACAGTAAAGTTTTTCTCAGTCTCTTCTCACCAATACGATTATTCTTAGTCTCTTTTTATCAGTAAAGTTTTTCTCACTCTCTTCTCATCAATACGATTTTTCTTAATCTCTTTTTATCAGTAAAGTTTTTCTCAGTCTCTTCTCACCAATACGATTATTCTTAGTCTCTTTTTATCAGTAAAGTTTTTCTCACTCTCTTCTCATCAATACGATTTTTCTTAGTCTCTTTTTATCAGTAAAGTTTTTCTCAGTCTCTTCTCATCAATACGATTTTTCTTAGTCTCGTCTAATTCAGAAAAGTTTTTCCCAGTCTCTTCTCATCAATACGATTTTTCTTAGTCTCTTCTTATCAGTAAAGATTTTCTCAGTCTCCTCTCATCATTACGATTTTTCTTAGTCTCTTTTTATCAGTCAAGTCTTTCTCAGTCTCTTCTTATCAATACGTATTTGCTTAGTCTCTTCTTATCAGTAAAGTTTTTCTCACTCTCTTCACATCAATACGATTTTTCTTAGTCTCTTTTTATCAGTAAAGTTTTTCTTAGTCTCTTCTCATCAATACGATTTTTCTTAGTCTCTTCTTATCAGTAAAGTTTTTCTCACTCTCTTCACATCAATACGATTTTTCTTAGTCTCGTCTAATTCAGAAAAGTTTTTCCCAGTCTCTTCTCATCAATAGAATTTTTCTCAGTCCCTTCTAATCAGTCAAATTTTTCTATGTCTCTTCTCATCAATACGATTCATCTTAGTCTCTTCTTATCAGTAAAGTTTTTCTCAGTCTCTTCTCATCAATACGATTCATCTTAGTCTCTTCTTATCAGTAAAGTTTTTCTCACTCTCGTCACATGAATACGATTTTACTTAGTCTTTTTTTATCAGTAAAGCTTTTACCAGTCTCTTCTCATCAATACGATGTTTCTTAGTCTCTTTTTATCAGTAAAGTTTTTCTCAGTCTCTTCTCATCAATACGATTTTCTTACTCTCTTCTTATCAATAAAGTTTTTCTCAGTCTCTTCTCATCAATACGATTTTTCATATCTCGTCTAAATCAGAAAAGGTTTTCCCAGTCTCTTTTCATCAATACGAATTTGCTTAGTCTCTTCTTATCAGTAAAGTTTTTCTCACTCTCTTCACATCAATACGATTATTCTTAGTCTCTTTTTATCAGTCAAGTTTTTCTCACTCTCTTCTCATCAATACGATTTTTCTTAATCTCTTTTTATCAGTAAAGTTTTTCTCAGTCTCTTCTCACCAATACGATTATTCTTAGTCTCTTTTTATCAGTAAAGTTTTTCTCACTCTCTTCTCATCAATACGATTTTTCTTAATCTCTTTTTATCAGTAAAGTTTTTCTCAGTCTCTTCTCACCAATACGATTATTCTTAGTCTCTTTTTATCAGTAAAATTTTTCTCACTCTCTTCTCATCAATACGATTTTTCTTAGTCTCTTTTTATCAGTAAAGTTTTTCTCAGTCTCTTCTCATCAATACGATTTTTCTTAGTCTCGTCTAATTCAGAAAAGTTTTTCCCAGTCTCTTCTCATCAATACGATTTTTCTTAGTCTCTTTTTATCAGTCAAGTCTTTCTCAGTCTCTTCTTATCAATACGTATTTGCTTAGTCTCTTCTTATCAGTAAAGTTTTTCTCACTCTCTTCACATCAATACGATTTTTCTTAGTCTCTTTTTATCAGTAAAGTTTTTCTCAGTCTCTTCTCATCAATACGATTTTTCTTAGTCTCTTCTTATCAGTAAAGTTTTTCTCACTCTCTTCACATCAATACGATTTTTCTTAGTCTCGTCTAATTCAGAAAAGTTTTTCCCAGTCTCTTCTCATCAATAGAATTTTTCTCAGTCCCTTCTAATCAGTCAAATTTTTCTATGTCTCTTCTCATCAATACGATTCATCTTAGTCTCTTTTTATCAGTAAAGTTTTTCTCAGTCTCTTCTCATCAATACGATTCATCTTAGTCTCTTCTTATCAGTAAAGCTTTTCTCACTCTCTTCACATGAATACGATTTTACTTAGTCTTTTTTTATCAGTAAAGCTTTTACCAGTCTCTTCTCATCAATACGATGTTTCTTAGTCTCTTTTTATCAGTAAAGTTTTTCTCAGTCTCTTCTCATCAATACGATTTTCTTACTCTCTTCTTATCAATAAAGTTTTTCTCAGTCTCTTCTCATCAATACGATTTTTCATATCTCGTCTAAATCAGAAAAGGTTTTCCCAGTCTCTTTTCATCAATACGAATTTGCTTAGTCTCTTCTTATCAGTAAAGTTTTTCTCACTCTCTTCACATCAATACGATTATTCTTAGTCTCTTTTTATCAGTAAAGTTTTTCTCACTCTCTTCTCATCAATACGATTTTTCTTAATCTCTTTTTATCAGTAAAGTTTTTCTCAGTCTCTTCTCACCAATACGATTATTCTTAGTCTCTTTTTATCAGTAAAGTTTTTCTCACTCTCTTCTCATCAATACGATTTTTCTTAATCTCTTTTTAACAGTAAAGTTTTTCTCAGTCTCTTCTCACCAATACGATTATTCTTAGTCTCTTTTTATCAGTAAAGTTTTTCTCACTCTCTTCTCATCAATACGATTTTTCTTAATCTCTTTTTATCAGTAAAGTTTTTCTCAGTCTCTTCTCACCAATACGATTATTCTTAGTCTCTTTTTATCAGTAAAGTTTTTCTCACTCTCTTCTCATCAATACGATTTTTCTTAGTCTCTTCTTATCAGTAAAGTTTTTCTCAGTCTCTTCTCATCAATACGATTTTTCTTAGTCTCGTCTAATTCAGAAAAGTTTTCCCAGTCTCTTCTCATCAATACGATTTTTCTTAGTCTCTTCTTATCAGTAAAGATTTTCTCAGTCTCCTCTCATCATTACGATTTTTCTTAGTCTCTTTTTATCAGTCAAGTCTTTCTCAGTCTCTTCTTATCAATACGTATTTGCTTAGTCTCTTCTTATCAGTAAAGTTTTTCTCACTCTCTTCACATCAATACGATTTTTCTTAGTCTCTTTTTATCAGTAAAGTTTTTCTTAGTCTCTTCTCATCAATACGATTTTTCTTAGTCTCTTCTTATCAGTAAAGTTTTTCTCACTCTCTTCACATCAATACGATTTTTCTTAGTCTCGTCTAATTCAGAAAAGTTTTTCCCAGTCTCTTCTCATCAATAGAATTTTTCTCAGTCCCTTCTAATCAGTCAAATTTTTCTATGTCTCTTCTCATCAATACGATTCATCTTAGTCTCTTCTTATCAGTAAAGTTTTTCTCAGTCTCTTCTCATCAATACGATTCATCTTAGTCTCTTCTTATCAGTAAAGTTTTTCTCACTCTCTTCACATGAATACGATTTTACTTAGTCTTTTTTTATCAGTAAAGCTTTTACCAGTCTCTTCTCATCAATACGATGTTTCTTAGTCTCTTTTTATCAGTAAAGTTTTTCTTAGTCTCTTCTCATCAATACGATTTTCTTACTCTCTTCTTATCAATAAAGTTTTTCTCAGTCTCTTCTCATCAATACGATTTTTCATATCTCGTCTAAATCAGAAAAGGTTTTCCCAGTCTCTTTTCATCAATACGAATTTGCTTAGTCTCTTCTTATCAGTAAAGTTTTTCTCACTCTCTTCACATCAATTCGATTTTTCTTAGTCTCTTTTTATCAGTAAAGTTTTTCCTAGTCTCTTCTCATCAATACGATTTTTCTTAGTCTCCTTTTATCAGTAGAGTTTTTCTATCTCTATTCTCATCAATACGATTTTCCGCAATCTCTTCTCATCAATACGATTTTATCAATCACTTCTCATTAATAAAGTTTTTCTCAATCTCTTCTCCCCAGTAAGGTTTTTCACAATCACTTCTTATCAATACGATTTTTCACAAATTTTTATCAGTCCTCTTCATCAGTAAATTTTATTCCCAATTTGTTCTCATCAATAAAATTTTTATCAATCTGTTCTCGTCAGTAATGATTTTATGAATCTGTTCATATCAAAACGATTTTTCTCAATCTCTTCTCATTAATAAAGTTTTTCTCAATCTCTTCTCACCAGTAAAGTTTTTTTTTCTCAATCTCTTTCCTCAGTTATGTTTTTTTCGATCTCTTATCAATACAATTTTTATCAATCTCTTCTCATCAGTAATGTTTTTTCAAGCGGTTCTCATCGGCGATGTTTTTCGCAATCTCTTATCAATATGATTTTTATCAATCCCTTGTGATTAGTAAAGTTTTCTGGATGTCTTTTCATCAATAGAATTTTTCTTAGTGTCTTTTTATCAGTAACGTTCTTCTCAGTCTCTTCTCATCATTACGATTTTTCTTAGTCTCTTCTTATCAGTAAAGTTTTTCTCGGTCTCTTTTCATCGGTAATGTTTTCCTCAATCACTTATCATTAGTAAAGTTTGTTCTCAATCACTTTTCCTCAGTTATGTTTTTTTCAATTTCTTCTCATCAATACGATTTTTCTCAGTCTCTTCTGATCAGTGGTTTTGTTCAGTTTCTTCACATCAATAGTATTTTTTCACTCTCTTTTCAACATTGTTTTCTCAATCTGTTCTCATCTGTTATCTTTTTCTCAGTCTGTTCTCATCAGTTATGTTTTTCTCAATCTGTTCTCATCACTAAAGCTTTTCTCAATCACTTATCATTAGTAAATTTTTTTCTCAGTCTCCTTTTATCAGTAAACTTTTTATCATTAGTAAAGTTGTTTCTCAATCTCTTCTCATCAGTGATATTTTTTCCATCTCTTCTCATCAATACGGTTTTTCTCAATCTTTTTTCATCAGCTATGTTATCAATCTCTTCTCATCAGCATTATCTCAACTTAACTAACAGTATCGTCTTCTTCAGTTCTGTTCTGTGACAATCTCTTTGCTGTTTCCTTATCTCTACATGACTAATGCTGCTCTGTTCCTTTCTCAATAATCTTTAGCTCTATTCCTAGCAGCTTTCACTGCTTGTAGCCACAGCCGTTACCATAGTTATTCCACATTTCTGATGCACTTAAATAAGCTCCTAATATTTTCTATTTTTGTATTCTCTTCCAGTTTTACTTCTGCCCACAAGAATGGCTATAACAACTAGATCATATATTTTCGTTGTGTTACGTCTATTCGGTTTGATAGTTTGCTTGGATTGTTATCTGCATGTCTTTCAAAACATTTAAGTAATTTATTTTGTCCTATTTATAAAAAGCCTTCTGATTGGAATATTTTTTTGTATCTTGCTTGAGCTGTTTTACAACTTTCAATTATGGTTATCATTATTTCTTCCTTTGATTTTTGTTGTATACACAATATCTAACGGGACCCAACCAGAGACGTAAGGTCAGAAATGGCTTCATGTCATCTTCCCACTGACCATTTTTTTAAATAAAAAGCAAATAAACCTAAGATCACACTTATTTATATGGATAAAGTTCTTCGTAATTTGTAAGCTGTTTTGTGAGTAGAATTTTTGTATTTCTTTAAAGCATGAACGACCTGAAATTCGTTCAGTGCATCTATCTGTACCTTTTCCAATCAACCCAAGTGCCCCAACTACAACTGGAATTATTGATATCCTCATGTGCCACATTTTTGTCGCTGCACTAGGTATATTATGTTTACTTGAATTTCTTCACCCAATGGAAATTTCACTTTGAATTTGTTGGCTTCCTTTATTACTGAATAAAGTTTCTTACTTCTTTTATGTTCTTTGACATAGATCATCATCCAGTTTTCTGTAGTTTCCACCAGGTATCTTTGAATGCCGATTGTTGTAGTTTTGTAAGACATTTCTAGTTGAATTAGTCCTCTACCTCTTTCGGATCTGGGCATATACAGACGATCAAAATTCATGCGATGGCAAGTGAGAAGCTTTCTCGTTTTGGCGTCCATTTGCTTACTGAAATGTTGAAACTGCATTGCACTTGAGGTACCATCAATGTTTAATTAATTAATGTATTTATTTATTTATTATTATTATATGTTGATGTTGCACATTGACCTAATCAATGGAAATTCTGTTCGTGTGACATGGTGTTAACAATATTCCTGACAGCTGAAGAGCTTTTCGGAGAATCCTCGTAGTGTAAATCGCGGCAATTTTTTGGAGGCCTACAATTTTGGATTTCATTTCATATTCTCCCTAAGTGCTCTTTCGATTTTCTAGATGGTCTTCCAAGCGCATCTATAACTACGGGAATTCTTCAGTTATATCAGATCCTTGTATTTTTCAATCTTTTCAGTTTCTTTGGAGTCCACTTTTGTATCATATGAAACAGCAAAATCATTAATTAATTTGTCACTTGTTACTTTCTTTATCTATAATAATCAGTTTGGGTCTTCGTGTTTCAATGACCTGATCTATTTGAACCGAAAAATCCCGTAAGTTTTCGGACTGACATTTTTTAACACTGCCTCTGGCTGATATTACTATTTTATGGTTAATACTACTACTACTACTACTACTACTACTGTTATTATTATTATTATTATTGTTATTATTATTATTATTATTATTATCATTGCATTTTCATTTTTTAACTTTTAACTATTTTCATAGACTAGTACTACTTTTAAAATTTCCGCTTTTTTCTTTTACTCATTGCCATCCTTATACTAAGAATGTCCTCTTAATCTACTCTTTTGAGATTTAAGGCCCGAGAGCCACTGAAGGTAGAGAGTCACTGAATGAGATTGCTGTAAAGATATAATGGAGGACGAAGAAATGAGGCGCATGATATGATAATATAAAGAATAGATATCGGTTGACTCTTGAGATGAAGAGGTTCAGATTGTAGGTGTTGAGGAAATATCTACTGATTTTTAAACAGGACTAGATGCTTGTCCATTGTTTCCAGTTTAGGATTGGGTTTCCTGTCCCTCCTAAACTCTGTACTTCTCAATGTCTGCGTCTGAACTCTGAAATTTTATTTACTATTTATTTATTTATTGTCCTCAATAGAAGTAGATATGTTCGCCTATCTTCCTGTTTCGACATCTCCCAGGTCTTTTGAAGAAGTTTGTCCCTTGTTTCCCGTTTAGGATTTGGTTTCCTGTAGCTTCTCCTAAAGTCTTCTCATTCTCTTTCATTTTCAGTAGCCTCTTGCGACTTAGTGACATCATAGCCTTCCTTAGGGAGAAATGATCAAAGGGAATGAGGATAATTTGACGCCCTGTACGTGGCATAATGGTTCCCAGCTCTGAAGGTCTGATCTGATGGAACTAAGGAATCATTTATTTTCTCTGAACATTTGCCATAGAATTATTGATTGTGCTAGCGACATTTCGTTTGTGGGAAAGAGATTGCAGGATGGAAAATAATGCATCCCCCATAAAGCCGTGTAATCACTTCTGAACTCAGTCAAATGTGGACAAAGCGGGCTGGGAAGCACCATCTCAAGTATGGCAGCCATACACCATTCTTATTTTTATTTGACTCTTGTAAAGAGAGAGTATGGTAGCAGGAATTAGGTATTTTCTGAGAAAACCATAACCAAGCCATATTTTGCATAATTATGAAGATAGTGAAAAAGAAAGAATTTTTTAAAAGCATTTCACCACAAAGCAAGTCGGGAGTGCCACTAGTACGCAAGGGGCTACGGAGAGAGAAAGTAAGGGAAAAGACTGAGTATTGGGGGGGGAGAGGAAAGGAGAAGGATAAAAAGAAGAACGGGGATCAAGGCATCAGAAGATATCGATTGACATTGCATTTAAAATTTTGAAGATTATAGTTATTATTTTTTGCGGTAAAAATACATTAATTTGGAAATTCTTGCAAAACTCAGATAATTATCAGATTTTAATGTAACTTGCAGGACCTATTCAGAAATTAATTAAATTATTTTAGAAACCTTTCTCTTTTAGAAAACTTTTGTAAAAGTAATTTTTTACATCTGCTATCACCGCATCATCACCCGCACTCATTTAATTTTTATAAAATTTTGAGAAATTCATTTTATATCGTTTAATGCTTATATTTGTTATAAGAACAAGTCCTCGGAGAATTTGTATCATCAAAATTGTTTAGTCAAACAGGTCACTCAGAGGTAGAAGACCCTTCCTGAATCGTAGAATAAAAAAATGCAATAAAACTAAGGTATTATTTAATTAGAAAAGCTTTTAATTGCATTTATGAATAAAATATATTATGAACAATATTGTATTAAGTAAATATATTTTTCCATGAATAATACATTTTTACAATAATCTGTTTTTCATTGTAATGAGAATTTATAAACATTTTAAATCTTTTAAAATATGTAATGGGTAACGCCTCGAAATAAAAATTCGGATAGCCGAGTTCGAATTTCAGTCAGATTCGGTACGCGCAGATACCCTTGGGGATACCCTTGTTATATATACTCCATCTCTTCTCCTCCATCCCCCAGCTATGGGTTGAATAGCAGGACAGACTTGTGTGGGGCAACCAGTCTACAGCAGAAAGTCGGCCGGTCTGCAGTTGGAGATTCGTTTTCAGCTGGGCTGCTTAAACTCTCTGCCTCCGGACGGGGCTATGCCGAAGAGCAGAGTCTCGTCTCGGGAAAAAAAACCTACCCGACACCGTTTTATACCGGCTCAGGAACCCCACATTAAATTCGAACTTGTGTCACATCTGACTGCCTGGGGCAGTTGGTAGATACCGTCTACCGCAGAAAGAAACAGCAACCTCCTGCGGGAAAATATTCTGCCTAGTCAGTCATAAATTGCGTATCAAGTATTGCACTTAAGTGACTGACCTATGATATATTAAACATTTATTCATGATTTTCTGTCATTTTCTCAATCAGCATTTCCATAAGTGAGTCTATACAGCCAAAGTACCTAAGATTCAATAAAATATTCAATTATGTGCCATGCGTCATACACGCTTAGGCGATCATGTATCTTTCGATACATGACTGACGATGCAGATTTTTTCCCGCCATTTCTTTCTGCGGTAGACCAGATGCTATCCAAGGCTATAGAACCTGGTCGTGCTATTTACCCATAGCTGGGGAGAGAAGAAGAGGAGGATTCATATCTTTCCCAAGGGTATTAACCCCTGGGAAAGATATGAATCCTCATCTTCTTCGATGGATTCGAAGTAATGGATTCGACTGGAACTCGAACTCTGTTCTGCGATTCCTCAATACGAGCTGTTATCCATTACTTCTTTTAAATAAAATATTACATTTACTTAAAATATTTTCTTAAATTCTTAAAATTATTGGGCAGTTAAAAAGAATTATGTAAAAAGCGATCATGTCGTATTCGTCGAGCAATTTAATTCAGTTCTGTGCCCCTTAATTAAATTCAATCTAATTAAGGGGGGACATAATCAGGTCAGGTTATAAACAGCCATCCGCCTTAAAGAATGTGTTTCTGCGACATTTTAAACTAGAAGTAAGCAGTACTTGTTTCAATTCAGATTGATTAAATTTTAAATCAACCAATTTTCCTCAAATAACGTTTCAAAAAAGTATATTTCATTTTTTTTTAATAAAGAGAATTATATTTATAGATTTTACTGATGAGTAAAAAAAAGAAATTCAAATCAATTTAAATCCAGTTTGATATACAGCAAAATAGTTTGCTTATTGGGAATATTAAATTTAATCTATTAGCTTGGAACAAAAACTAACTTTAAATCTTCGAGAAAAAATTTTAAAATTAGGTACCTTTTCATGTGCCTTATTTAAATAGAAGTATATATTAGAGTATATATACTAATTGATATTTGTGTGTAATGTAACATTTTAATGTAAGAATCTGTTATCTGAGAAATCTAAAAAAAAAAAATGGAAAAAAAGGCAAAATAATAAATCAGTATGGAAAAAGAAAGAAAGATAATTAAAATGAAATAAAGAAAGAAAGAAAGAAAGAGAAATAAATGAATGGAACGTATTCTGTTACGAATTGTACGTGTTTCTTTCAACGAAATTTGTCGCCAGCAACGCGTTCTTCTGCCAGTGAGCCTGAACTGAGCGTTCCAGTGATGCTGTGGATTTCAGTCACGGACGAACTCGCTCGAATTCCTATGATTTGTAAGTTGTGACGGTAATGCTACAGTAGCTGGTGTCGTTGACGCTACGCTTTTAGTGGTGATGGAGTTGGGAGCAATGTTGTGAAGTGTGATGGGGAAAAGTGGTTCAAGGTTGGGAGAGAGATCACTAAATGGACAACGCCAGGGCATGCCACAGACAAAATGGTGGATTAGATGTACTTGCCTAAAAGAAGCACGTCTTTTCATGAGACACTGTAAATTATAAATGTATACCACCACTTTTTCCATTACCATACTTTCTTTCTTTCTTTCTTTCTTTCTTGCTTTCTTGCTTTCTTCAGTCATGTTTCTGCTGCATTATCTTTAAATTCTTCAGAATTATTCCAATGCAGTTATTCGCTCTGTAATCACGGTCAGTGCCAGGATCCTGAAATTCTGTGATATCAGATTTTTATATCTTCTTATCCTCTTCTCTAAGTTTTTTAAATCATACTTTACGGCGGTGATTAATGTTTAAAAGCATTCAATACATTTGAAAAGTGTTTTTCTTTGCCAACCGTGTTTATAATACCCACGATGTGTGCTGTTTATTAAAGTACTTGTTTCTTAAGTCGTACCTATATTTTTAATCAGTATTTTTATTCCATTCTCTGAATATAAACATTATTTACGTTATCTGATCTTAAAAGATTACTTAGATAATTTCATCATCCAAAAATTCAACCAACTATCGTCTTAAATTTATTGCTATAGAAATTTTCTTTCAATAACAGTAAGTTATGTGTCATGCGTGATACACGCTTAGGCGATCATGCATCTTTCAATACATGACTGACGAAGCAGATTTTTTCGCGCAGTAGGTTGCCATTTCTTTCTGCGGTAGACCAGTTGCCATCCAAGGTTATAGAACCCAGTCTGTCCTGCTATTTACCCATAGCTGGTGAAAAGAAGAGGATTCATACTTTTCCAAACGGTATTAGCATGTAAGTGAATGTAATAGAGTCGACTGGAATTCGAACTCCGATCTCCGATTCCTCAATCCAAACCGCTATTTAGGAATATTATTTATAAATAAAAGATAACAGAAAACATTGCTTACCTCCCTTGACTGATGTCAGTAAGTTATGGGCCATATGTGATACACGCTTAGGCGATCATGTATCTTTCGATACAGGACTGACGAGGCAGATATTTTCCTGCAGTAGGTTGCCATTTCTTTCTGCGGTAGACCAGATGCCATACAAAGCTACAGAACTCGGTCTGTCCTGCTATTTACCCATAGCCGGGGGCGAGGAGAAAAGGATTCCTATCTTTCCCAATGGTATTAGCACATAAGTGAATGTAATGGACTTGACTGGAATTTGAACTCAGTTCTCTGATTCCTCAATCCAACCGCTATTTCGGAATATTATTTATAAATAAAAGATGACAGAAAATGGCAACATGGCTTACCTCCCTTGACTGATGTCAGTCAGTTATGTGACATGCGTGAACACGCTTAGGCGATCATGTATATTTCGATACAGGACTGACGAGGCATTAGGCTGCTATCTCTTTCTGCAGTAGACTAGTTGCCATGCAAGACTATAGAACCCGGTCTCTCCTGCTAAGTACCCATAGCTGGGCGGATAAGAAGAGGATTCATACCTTTCCCAAGGGTATTAGTACGTAAGTGAACATATTGAATTCGACTGGAATTCGGACTTGACTCCCCAATTAGCTTCAATCCGAGTCGCTATCAATACTTCACCGTGCCTCCTAACCCGTTTCTAAAAAAAATATAATTCTTGGTCATTATTGGACTAACGTCTTTGTTATTGATGGACATTGTAATCTTCCAGTTAGGGAGATTTTATTTTCCTTCCTGCCTTGCTTACAATGAACAGTGACTATTGTCGTTGGTGTAATATACTTTGTTTGTTGAGAAAATAATCTCCACAAATGTTATGATTATTACTCAGTAGACATCATTCCTTGATTGTTATTATGGTCATTATATTCTTTCTTCAAGTGTCTATGGAAAAATTATTGAAAACCTATTTAACAATTGCAATATGAAATCACAATTGAAATAATGTTTGAGAAATGATGTATTTTAAATGAGTGCCTTTAAATTAATATTCGTGTTTACAATTTTATTCCGATTAATTGGGAATAATACTATACATACGCATACGCACACAGACACGCGCACACGTATACACACACACACACACACACACACACACACAAGTACATTAAAAAGCAAAAATAAGATCTATTTTACATGAAGACCGTTTGTGTGTGTGTGTGTGTGTGTGTGTGTGTGCGTGTGCGTGCGTGTGTGTATGTGTGTAGTTGACTCTCCCATCGTATTCAACGTATGAGGGCCGAGCAACTCAGTTCCTAGGAACCAACAGTCAGACATCAGCACATATGATTTGATTATAGTGGTGAAAGTTTTGTGCAAAACCAACCAACCAACCAGACTTTTTGAAGAGCCCAAACAACCTACCACAGGTTTTGAATTCAGAGTTGTCCTTCTCCTAGATCAGTTGCCATCCAAGGCTATAGAACCCAGTCTGTCTTGCTATTTACCTATGGCTGAAGGGAGAAGAAGAGGATTAATACCTTTTCAAGAGTATTAGCACATAAGTGAATATAATGGATTCGACTGGAATTAGAGAAGGGCTATACGATTCGTTAATCCGAGCCGCCATCAACTATTTTGCCTTCTTCTGGTGTCTTATCAAGTGATGGTGTTGAATCAACGGCATCACTTGATAAGACACCAGAAATGTTGAAACAAAATGGCTATTTTTGTAGTGATGGTATAACATTCTTATGTTATAATTTTTGAATAAATATTATATATATATATATATATATATATATATATATAAAAGAAGAGAGGTACCGCAAACGTTTTTGGTTGTAATGTGGATTTAAAAAAATATATATTATGCTTTATTTTTCATAATTTTACTACACGTGTTTCTGGTCTCGCGACCGTCTTCAGGTAAAGGGTGGAGATTTCCACATATTATTAAAAATAATTAATTTTTTTCCTTTATGTCTTTCAATGTTAAATATTCTCGATATATATAAATTCGAATAGCCAAAAATTACTATTATTAAAAGAGTCCTCAATGCAGAGTAGAGCAAATATAATTTATTCGAAAATTATAACATAAATATGTTATAAAATCACGACAAAAATAGCCATTTTGTTTCAAAACTTCTGGTAGCTTATCAAGTGATGGTGTTGAATGCATTCAAGACCATCACTTGATAAGATACGAGAAGTGTTGAAATTGTTATTTTTGTAGTGATTTTATAACATATTATATAATTGTATATTTGGGATAATTGCGTTAATTATGGCAGATAAGGAAAATTTAATTAAATTTATATCGTTTTTCCAGCGTTCTTAGATTTTTCTGTTTGGTGGGAGTAAGGTAGTACAAAAATTGTCTATATTGTCGATTGTGGCTTTTGACCACTTCTTTAGCCGTTTTCAATATATATATATATATATATATATATATATATATATATATA
>OZ038520.1:42923671-43023671 GCA_964036315.1 Acanthosepion esculentum
CCCAGTCACGTTGCCTATCCGTCTCTGGATCTTATCAAAAACCCCGAGGCAAACAGCAGGGGCCCCAGACCATATATGGCAGCAATACTCCATGCAAGGGCGAATGCTTTCGTCTTAAATTTAAAAATTTATGGGATATGATCTTTTTAACATTGTTTTATTTTTATTTTTATTTCTATATTCTCTAGAGCTGATGTCCGTTACAAAAAAAATCAAAAAATTTTTTTGAAATTTTTTTGAAATATTTTTGTAATTTTTATAATATCGATTTAATAATTCGATATTTTTATAAGTCATTATTCCAAGAGGATTTTCATTCTTAAAAACTTCATGTGCTTCTATGGATAAATACAGAAATATATTGGAAAAAAATTCTATGCATCTATTCTTAAAAAAAATGAAATTATTACACAGCTGTTGACGATATTATGAGATATTATTAACTACGGATGCGCAGATTCGTATTCATTTATTCTTTTCAATTGTCATCATTCTTGCACTCGTAAATGTATATCTGTATTACTTTCAAAAGGATTTTCTGCAGAATTTTCTAGACGAATTAATCAATATATTACAGGGTAATATTGTAGGTAGGAACATCTACAGGATGCGATGGATAAATTGTCGTCTAAATGAAGCAAAAAAAAAAAAATAATACTGACATCTCATTTTAACAGATATATTTGCCAAAATTACACAAAAATATCTTGAAATACTAAAGAGTACATTTATTCAATAAAATCGCCATTGGCTTCAACCACAGCCTCCAGACAACTTCGGAATCTACTGCAAGTCTTGTGGACAGTCTCTTTGGTGAATTGTGCCATAATCCTTGCCTTCAGTTCATCTTTGGTGTTACAAGGAGTTTTTTTAGCCTCTCACTCAACTGCACATCACACATAATAATCATTGGGGTTGAAGTCTGGCGAATTAGGTAACCAGATGTAAGGCGTGATGTAGTCGCAGAAATTGGCTATCATAGTGCAGAGTCCTATTTCCACTCTCTTGACCAAGGACAGCACTACATCTCCAAGGCACATGATGTACATGGAATTTAGGTAATTACAACAATGTGCAGTTTAAAGAACAAGTCTGAAATTTTGCTAATAATAATTACAAAATGGTTTATTTTACAGATGATGAAACAATTTCAAAATATAACCTAGGAACCGATTATCTAAATGAGGATTTAATTTTTAGATTATACTAATAGAGTAGATAATGCATAGATTTCTCAAATCAAACCATTGAAATATTTTGCAATTGCCTTCCATGTAAATCTATTTTTCAGATTGCTCCAATACTTGTTTATAAGCTATAAGATTTTTTCTATTTCTGCATGTTGCCAGTGAATTTAGTCAGTGAATTGTCTTCCATGTAAATCTATTTTTCAGATTGCTCCAATACTTGTTAATAAGCTATAAGATTTTTTCTATTTCTGCTTGTTGGCAGTGAATTGTCTTCCATGTAAATCTATTTTTCAGATTGCTCCAATACTTGTTTATAAGCTATGAGATTTTTTCTATTTCTGCATGTTGGCAGTGAATTTAGTCATCAATGCCATCTTAAAGGAAGCAATCAGCAAGCAAGAAATTAAATTCTTGGATATGAGATAAAGTCAACAAAGAAGACAAGAATTTTAAATAGGGACATATACTTGGAATTTAGGCAATTGCAATGTGCAGTTTAAAGAACAAATCTGAAATTTTGCTAATAATAATTACAAAATGATTTATTTTACAGAAGATGAAAGTGACAAAGACTAAACAATTTCAAAATATAACCTAGGAACCGATTATCTAAATCTGGATTTAATTTTTAGATTATACTAATATAATAGATAATGCATTGATGTTTCAATTGTCTTCCATGTAAATCTATTTTTCGGATTGCTCCAATCCTTCTCTTGTCTTCAAGATATAAGATTTTTTTTAAACAAATTCACCCCAAGCAAGATGATAAGGTCACTAAGGTGACAGGAGCTACTAGGAGTGAAAGAGAAAGAAAAGACTTTAGAAGGAACCAAGAAACCGAATTCTAATCAGGAAAGAAGGGTTAAACCTCTACTCCTGTTCAAAAGGCTAGTGGCGGAATGTGTTGTTTTATTTTTAACGTAAAATAGTTAAAAAAAAATTCAAATACATTTTATACGTTTTAGTTTCAAAGACCAACAAATAGTAAATGCATTTGTTTTTTTTCTTATATACTTTATAATCAACATTTATCGTGACGAAATGTGTTCCAGAATTAATTTTTAAAAGTAATGATCTATTTAATATATATATATATGTGTATGTCTCTCTCTCTCTCTCTCTCTCTCTCTATATATATATATATATATATATATATATATATATATATATGTATATATATATTACGCGAATCATTCATACGAAAAGCAGATAATGAAGTTCATTATCTGCTTTTTGTATGAATGATTCGCGTAATATAAATTGAACCCGCACCACATAATTGATATATATATATATATATATATATATATATATATATATATATATATATATATATATATATATATATATATGTATATATATCATCATGATCAAGAAAAGAAAAAACAAAAACAGAAGAATAAATAGTTTTAAAAAAATTAAATTATTTATTTATTTTTATTACTAGTCACCATACTTATATGAGATGCCATTCAGTTTAGAGTTGTCAACGCGAATTAGTTTCGCTCTCCGTCGGGCCTGACTGAAGTGAGCCATCGATGTTACATAAACACAAATTTTAATGTTTTTTTTTTAAATAAAATTAGGCAATTTCTTGATGTAGTTAAATCAATAAAAGATTAAAGTAGCTATTTCCCTTAAAAATGTATTCATGTTACGATTATTTTTAATACTTTATTTTATTTATTTATAATATCTAGTTTCTATCAATCAAATAGCGACCATTGTGATTTTTGTCGTTTCAAAGGAAAATTTGATCTTAGACATTTTATTCAAATTTTTATTAATTAGAATTCTTGTTATTTTCTTTGCAAGATGCAAATCTGGACTATTATGTTTGTGATGATATTTTATTAATATTTTTCGACAAGACATATAATTTCTAGATAGACCTTAAGATATATCTAATATCAGGGACAAAGCGTTTCTCGTTATAACTACCAGTCACCATGCAGTATTAATTTCTGTGTCCAAGCAAAATGTACACACACAAACACACGCAGACACAGACACACAAAAACACTTATATATATATATATATATATATATATATATATATATATATATATATATATATATAATTCACGGATTTTATTATAATCCGAAATTATTTTTCATTAACTTTAAATGTTATATTTACTGAATCCACATGTTTTGAGTCGATATAACTGTTTTTAAACAGTATAAATTCATAAAAAACTGGAGTGTCTACTCAAACCTCAAACATATGTATCTGGTGGTTATATATTACATTTAAATATAAGTAATAGAATTAATATAAGTAATAGGCGTGTCACTTAGCTGATTGATGTTACCTTCAGCTTCCCGACTCTAGAGTTTCGTAGACGGGCCCCCAGAATTACAACGTCCATTCATCAAGGGGTATCAGTAACTGACTAATATATATAAACGTGGACACTAAAGTCAACACTAAGTGGTAATAGTCTGATTCATGCAGTTCTGCGTTTGGTTTTGTCCTCAGTCTCCACCTTTATATTTACACTCTCTATCTCTTATACTGAGCACTTTTATCCACAAATATAGTATATCTTAAACCTATATCTTTATCATATATATATATATATATATATATATATATATATATATATATATATATATATATATATGTTAAACTACAAACTTCCTATGATTTCTTTCTAACGCTCATATCTACCCGAAGTGTAAACGTAAAAAATCACGTCATATATTATGAAATAGACGACAATTATTTTAATATATTTATTGTTTTTACGTAATTTTTATAGATACAAATAGTTAAGTAAATACTCTGTTTATAATAAACAGTATTAACAACATTTACCGGCCTGAATGTCCGAGAAATTTTATAGAAATTATGTGATTTCCGACAGGAATCTAACCTGTGTCTTACACGGAACCGTCATGTAGCCTGGCGTGTTTTACCATTTAGCTACAGAGGAAGCATCTGGTTAGCAAGGTTAAATTAAACTTTAATTTATATCTATAAAAATAATGTATAAATAATAAATATATTAAAATAATTGTCCATTTCGTAATATATGATGTCATTTGTTTAGTTAAGATACGTTTCGAGCAGATATGAGCGTTCGAGACGAATCATGTGAAATCTGTAGTTTATATATATATATATATATATATATATATATATATATATATATATATATATATATATATGATAAAGTTACAGTGCCTCCAAAGAAAAGCGATGCCTAAGATTTACAATGTATTTTTATAAATGAAAAATCTTTCTTGAAGCTTTTATTTTAGTTTTGATTTTAGCCTAATAGATTATACAGTATAACCCGGATATAAGAGAGTTGTCGGGACCGGTGAAGAAGTCTCTTATATCCAGGTTTCTCTTATATCCGGGTTTGGTCTATTTTATATACATTAACACAGGCTCTAATTTGGGACCAGAGAAAAACTCTCTTATATCCGGGTAGCTCTTATATCAGGGTCTCTTATATCCGGGTTACACTGTATTTGATGTTTCCAATAAACAAAATACTTTGCTGCATTTCAAAAACTAATTTAAATTGACTGGAAGGTGTTTTTTTTTCTCTCTTACTTTATAATTATATCCCGTTGGTAGCCTTCATTCTTTCTTACCCATGCAAAAACAGATACTTTCAGTGTCTTTGATTAATTTATATGGTTTATAATGAATAATTAATACCACAACTGAAGGCATATTAATAGAGCCTACAAATTGAAGTTATCAACTTAATTATTAATTTTTCCGTTTAAATACTTACACGTTTAAAAATACGTTTGTATCGATAGGAACAGAATGGAAATAGACGATAATCAATTTCAGGTAAACTGAATGTTCAGGTAAGGTAGAAAACCTAATATTAAATTATAGTTTTTTTGTTTTTTTTTTAAATAAATTTGAAAATTATTCTAGATATTTTTTTTAAATATAAATAATGCGAGGTTCATTTTATATACAAATTGTCTTTTAAATTATAAATAAATTTATTTATAGAAATGACATTTTCACGTGGTCTTTGTGATTGATTAGTTCAACTTTTCAATCAATTCTGTACCTTCTTTTTTTTTTTCATCTAATTCAAATCTTTTTTAAACTTTTTTTTAAAATTCGCAAATAAGGTTATTTACTTTATTACTTCATTTCCACTCAAGATAATTTGCATAAATTGCGTGTTAACCGTTTAAAATTGCATTAAGAGACACGCATGTGCGCGCGTACACACACATAGACACACATAGATATACATAGACACAGACACACACACACACACACGTGGCGATCCGTTCGCTATTTAAATGGTAAATTATTCAGTTATTTATTTGTGAAGCTTTTTTCTCTTTTTCTTTCTTTCTCTTTTTTTTTTTTGCAATTACTTATTTGTATTTCTTACTTAATTCAATATTAATTGCTTTTCAATGCAATTAATTAAGTTGGTCAATTTAAGTTATTTGAAAGAACTATATACAATCATTAATCGCAATTATTGTCACGACAATTTTATTCCTTCACTTAATGTAAAATCATTAGGTGTGGAAGCAGGTAAGAACTGAATTAAGCATCATAATCAGAACCTTTGAGAATTTTACGCTCTTTGATGGAGGCAGGATAGGAATATATTTGTTTTGTTTTGACAATGCTAATTTTTAAATCGCTAATTTTAAAACTACGTTGACAAATATTTTATTGTAAGAACATAAAATTTGCGCGCACTCGTGCACTAGCTTTTTCTTTCTTTCTTTCTTTTTCTCTTTCTCTCCCTTTCTTTCCGATTTTCACTCACTCTTTCTCTCACACACTCTCTCTCTTTCTCCTTCTCTTTCTTTCTCTCATTCTCTCACTTCCCCCCTCTCTCTCATCAATGAGTTCCATGGCGGAATATCATCATACATGCGCACACACATGTGCATACATATGTATACACTGATTGCGTTGACATTTAATGTAAGAACATAAATCTTGCGTACACTCGTGTATACGCTCTTTCCTTCTTTTTTTTCTCCCCCTCTCTCTCCTTCTCTTTCCCTCTTTCTTTCTCGCTCTCTTTCTCAATAATAAGTTCGATAGAGGAATATACATACATATGTATATAATTATTCAATCAGTTATGTGTCAGGCGAGCATGTATCCAAAGATACATGACTGTGTAAGTTCTTTCTGCGGTAGGCTATAGAACCCAGTCTGTCCTGCTATTTACCCATAGCTAGGGGGAGAAGAAGAAGATTCATACCTTCCCCTTACCCACGTAAGTGAATGTAATGTATTCGACTGGAATTCGAACTCGGCTCTCCGATTCCTCAATTCGAGGCGCTATCCACTACTCCACCGTGTTTCCATGATTACGTTGACATTTAATGTAAGAACATAAAACTTGCTTACACTCATGCACGCCCTATCTTTCTTTCTTTCATACATGCGCATAATACATACACTCACAGATACTTTTAAAGGATTTTTTTACCCTACATTATTTCTTAGCACTATAAACGTTGTTTTTAGTGGGAGCACGTGTTTGAGTTGCTATCCTCGTTTTTTACTTTCTTAAACAAAAAATTGATAACGATCTAGGCCGGTTGATATTAATTTCACTGTTTAAAATAAAATTATATAAAAAAAAACAAAAAACAGTGATAGCAACTCAAATACGTATACCTGTTAAAAATAATCTCTATAGTAATAAAAAAACTTATAGATATAAACACACACACACACACACACACACACACACACACACACACACACACACACATATATATATATATATATATATATATATATATATATATATATATATATATATATATATTTACTAGAAGGTGTTGTTTACAGATACATACTTACGCCAACACACAAGAAAATGGACGTTCAAATTTATAAATATACGGCACAATAACTCCGCTATCAAAAAATGCACACTAAACAGTGACCTTTTGTGAATGCAGTGACCTTCCTTGGATTTTCATCAGCCCAAATGCCATAATTCCGCTTATTAATGAATCCACCAAAATGAAAATGGGCTTCATCATTAAAGAGGATTTTTTGCGAAAAATCATCATCGGTTTGTCTTGGCTCGTGAACCCAATTGGCGAATGTATGGCGCTCCAAATGATCAGCAGGTTTCAGTTCTTGTGTCAATTGAATTTTGTAAGTGTGCAGAGACAAATCTTTTGTCAAAATTCGATGTAACTTTGTTGTGAAGAGGTTCAAGTGCGCGGAATACATTTCTGTTCAAACGTCCATTTTCGTAATAGGCATCGATAACTTGTTTGATTGTTAATCATTTCACGGTTGAAATTACCAGAGACTTAAGTTGTTAAATCTGAAATAAAAAGAAAAAAATCATTAGACGCTTAAACTTAATTCAAATTTAAAATCGGTCCAAGTTATTGAAACCCCCTATATATTTGTATTTCATATATATATTAAGAAATTTACATTATACTTTACATTAATGCACAACTCTGAGTTTCATGCCAAAGCAATTTTCAAGTGCTGGAATTATTATATATCTACCTATATTTACCCATTCGGTTATATCTGTATTTCAGGTATAATAATATTTAAAAAATAAATGGATTTATTTTTAATCCGACATTTTATTAATTCAAATATTTTAGTCGATATCTGTGTTTAAAATAGAATCCACGTTTTTCTTGCAAAGCGTGTGTATGACGTCTACACACTCTAAAAAAGAATGTCAAATTAAAATGACATCCGTTAATTCTTCATAAATTATTTTGTTTATGTTTCGGATACGAAACAGAGCAGATATGTGCTTTCCAAGAAAATCTGAATGTGTTAGTGTGGTGTTCTTAGTGATAAATAAAATCTTTCTTAGCTGTGACACGTTTTGTGATCGAGCGGTCTAAAGCAAACGGCGGTTTCTCCTACAAGGGGGGATACTGGTTGTAACTCTGCCGAAGAGCATTTGTTTTTATTGAGATTTCTGGTATATGCAGGCTTCTAGTTGTAATATACAGGGTGGTCCTCTGAAATAGGAAATTATATTATTTAGGGGTGACAAGACTTTCAGACCAGCCTCTACATTGTGTAAACAAACAAAAACGCGTCGTCTATTTCAAACACAGATATCAATAAAAAAGCAACGTTTAAAGTAATAAAAATAAAATGGCATTTAAAATCCCCATAGAACGTAGGCGGTCATGACTCTCCACAGATTCTATTTCAATATTATAAATACCAGAGAATTTTGGAAAAGATAGTGGAATGGCTTCCTGTTGTTTTCCTTTTTACTCGTTGCTAAAGATAGAGAGCCCAAACAATATTGCAAAAGCCTTCGTCGGGATTTGAACCCTGCCTGGTGATTCCAGTTACCGCGCCGATATTTGTTAACGCCCACACATGAGAAAGGTGATATATATATATATATATATATATATATATATATATATATATATATATATATATATATATATATATATATATATATATATATGAAGAAATAAAGTTTTAGGGTATGCTATATTTATGGGATAAAGTGATCAATATCAGAGATAGAGCGTATGTACTCTAGCTGAAATTTTTACACGCACACACACACACATACATATATATGCACACACACGCATATATATGTGTGTGTGCGGCTTGACGATTGCGTTTACCATAAAACAGTCTGTCGACTCTATGTGTTGATTTCAATGTTCACTTTACACACACACACACACACACACACACACATACATATATATATATATATATATATATATATATATATATATATATATATATATATATATATATGCATGTGCTTTCCAGACAGGTGTCAAAACTGACTGTTCCATATCCAGTTAAAATATTACTTTAATTGTGACTTTTTTTTGTTTTGAAAGGTTACTTTTTGATGTGTTTTTTTTTTTGAGAAGTTATTTTTTGTTGTTTTTTTCTTTGTTTTTTTTTGTAAAATGATTAAACAAAATAAACGCATTCTTAAATATTAAAGTAATAAACACACACACACACACACATATATATGTGTGTGTGTATATGTGCATGTGTATGTGTGTATGCGTGTAAAAATTTCAGCTAGAGTATATCTCTAAAAGGACAATATGAATAATAAAGACAAAAACTTATCATAGCTGACGCTTTTCGTCCTCCTAAAGCTTTGGCAAGATTTTATTTTCTGACAAGAATTTATATACAAAATCAAAATATTATTGGTTCTCAAGCATATGCTAAAAAATTTGAAATATGTTAAAAGGCCATGAAAAACTACCGTACCCCCAAAAAATACCGGACATATAATAAAGTGCTTAATGCAGCCGCATTAAAAAAAAGACATGAAGACAAGGCAATAAAATAAAAAAAGAGATAAAAATACTATACTACCGCACTAGGTCTATTCAAGTGGCTGGGTAACAATATATATATATATATATATATATATATATATATATATATATATATATATATATATATATATATGTATATATATACAGGGTGTCCATAAAGTTCGTGTGCACTTTAAAAAATTCATAACTTTATTAGTATTTGCGATAGAAATAATCTTTTAAAAATGTTATACACTTTAATGTACCCAGTTTTAAGTATAGCTAAAATAACTAATGTGATTTCAGGCATTACTGTAAATCAGTTGGCAAATGTTTTCCGTGAACTGCAAAATCGTATTACACTTTGTATTGCTAATGATGGAGGACATGTGGAAACTTAAATAAAATACCAATAAAACCTTAAAAATATATAGATTTACTTCTTTCTAATCTTTTTTACAAATTATTTCTATCGAAAATACAAATAAAGTTATAAATTTTTTAAAGTGCACACGAACTTTATGGACACCCTGTATATATCCAAATGTAAAAGAACGAAGAGTAAGATTTCAGCCTCCAAAACATTAATTTAAAACAGGGCTCAAAGTAGAGCAATGAATAAATATTTATTTATTTATTATGCAGTGGTACATTAGAACATGCAAAACTGTACATCTTATTTCAGCCTTAAAAATTTTTTAGCGTTTCAATCGTGATTTCCCACCTGATGAAACGTTAAAAAAATTAACGTTGAAACAAGATATACAGTTCTGTAGTGGGTATGTTCATGTTCTAATGTAACACTGTATTATATATATATATATATATATATATATATATATATATAAATACATATATATATATATATATATATATATATATATATATAATATCTAACAAAATATTTGTCATGCAAATTTGAAACACACATTGTCCCAGAGATTTCATATTTTCAAGGAGTTATATGTATTTCTTGCAAGAGCTCAATAAAACGAAATACTTTTATGTACCTTTGCTTACAGGCTTACGACCGTATCACGTTGAAACACCGGTTTTCGCACGATCACCGAAGTTAAGCAATGTTGGACCCGGTTAGTACCTAGATAGGTAACCGCTTGGGAATTATCAGGTACTGCAAGCTTGGATGTAAAATGGTGTAATGGATAATGACTCTGAAAATCAGAGAACCTAGTTCCAATTCAAATTGGGTGCATTATATTTACTTACAGGGAAATAACCATGAGAAAGGTATAAATCAAGATTTTCTCCCCCAGCTATGGGTTAATTAGTACGACTTTCATTATTAAATCATTATTATCTCAAAAATTTCTTACACTCTAAAAATATTTTTCGGCTTTAAACAACCTACAATAGTTTGATAAAACGTAAAAAAAAAACAAATAAAAATCACTTAAATACATATTTCTGACACTAAATGCCATAACTGTTATGTGATAGAATTAGTATAACGCATGACTAAGAATATCTATGCTTAAGTAATAATACACAATTGGTCGGTTTGGATTGATATGTTAGTGTACATTTTTGTCTATTGCTCGAATAAAAATATCGATGCTAATTTGATTTATACTATAACGAATCATGTAATGTAAAATATACATGCACGGATAATGATATTGATAATCTCCCTGCGATAACTTTAATATTTTATAATTACTTTTTCTGAGTTGTGAAATTAGATTTTGTTTTAAGATTAAGATAGTTGTGTAGATTAAAAGAAAAATATAACAAAATAAAAAATTACAATAACTTTTTCAGGTGGGTCAAAGAAGACGGTAATAGGATTTTTTCTTTTTCTTTCTTTAATAAAAAACGCTGAAAACTTTTAAAAGACAATGAATATTATCATCATATTTGAACAAAAATGATGATCTTTTATTCATTAAAATACTTTTATGATCCCCCTTCAGACACACGTGTATGCGTTTACAGACATGTAACGCTGAAAATTTATAAAAGACAATGAATGTTATCATCATATTTTTAAAAAAACATTGAACCTTTATTCGTTAAAATACTTTTATGATCCCCCTCTTCTGACAAACGCGCATGCGTGTATAGATATAGATGGAAACACTAATATCTAATTATTTAAATGGGTTAGTAATTATTTGTCAGTGCAAGTGTTTGAAGACATGCATCTTATACTTTTCAACTGTCATTTTTCTTTTTTATACATTTGTGCATTAAAATGTAAATAATCCATTGTTTTAACATACATTTATTTTACCTTTAAACGGTTGTGCATAATTCATATTAAATGAAAATATTGTCATTTAATATTCCAGGCATTGAAACCTAGTAGCTCCTTACTCTCTATGTCAACTTATATAAGCTTAAACTGTCCGTCAAAAATGTGAATTTTAAATTCATTTTTCGTTTCACCATTTGAAAGTGAAGTCTGAAGATCCAGAGAAAAATGAAATTCTCTGGTGAAATAAATTATAACAAATGGAGCCTTAAAGTGGTCTGTTTTTCTTTAAATTAAATTATTCGCTCTGAATTAACATTGAGCTCTCCGGATTTCATCCTCCTTGGGATTATCCGTACAGATTACCAAGATTTTCATATATATATATATATATATATATATATATATATATATATATATATATATATATATATATATATATATATATTCTACTTGAACGCAGTCTTTAGGCCATGTGTTTTGTGCGTTGGGTCGACTATTTATATATACTTCAAATTCACTTCAGATTATTCTAGATGCTATAGAGTATAAATAAATGTTTATAATTTAATCATTTATATTTATATACGCTCTGTATACCTGATATTCAGCGCTTTTTCCACTTGATATAGCTTACCCTAAATCTATATTTTATCGTTCATATATATAAATTTCGGCTGTCAGGAGATCCAACCACAACTACAATGCTATCATTTCATTTTCATAACGAATAAATAAAATTTAAAAATATACATATGGAAAAAACTTTTTGTGAAAAATCTGTATTTCTTAGTAATTACAGTGTACATGTACTGTGTATATTAATGGCAGTAGATACTAAATGTAAATACAGAATGTTATAATTTAATTATTTATGTTTAATTTTAAGTGATTGGTTGATATTTGTAAATAGTTTACTGCACAGTTTAAACATTAACAGAGAGTTCAAAGACACAATAGAAATTTGCATGCATTCCACTATATTAAGCACAATTATTTGTGTTCACAAGCTGATTGTACAAATCTGGCAATAATTACTTCTGCATCAAATTGATCTAACAATTCTTTTTCAATAGATAACAAAATGTATATTAAGAGAAATTATTTGTGTTCACAAGCTGAGTGTACAAATCTGTCAATAATTACTTCTACATCCAATTCATCTAATAATTCTTATCAACAAATAACATGTATATTAAAAGCAATTATTTGTGTTCACAAACTGATTATACAAATCTGGCAATAATTACTTCTGCATCCAATTCATCTAATAATTCTTATCAACAAATAAAAACATATATATTGAGAGCAATTATTTGTGTTCACAAGCTGATTGTACAAATCTGGTAATAATTACTTCTGCATCCAATTCATCTAATAATTCTTTTTCAACAGATAACAACATGTATATTAAGAGCGATTATTTATGTTCACAAGCTGATTGTGCAAATCTAGCAATAATTACTTCTGCATCCAATTCATCTAATAATTCTTTTTCAATAGATAACAACATGTATATTAAAAGCAATTATTTGTGTTCACAAGCTGATTGTGCAAATCTACTTCTGCATCCAATTCATCTAATAATTCTTTTTCAATAGATAACAACATGTATATTAAGAGCGATTATTTGTGTTCACAAGCTGATTGTGCAAATCTAGCAATAATTACTTCTGCATCCAATTCATCTAACAATTCATTTTCAATAGGTAACAACATGTTTGATTCCAAAATATTATCAGACTGAATTTCTTAACCTTGTCTTTATGATCTTTAATTGTGAAAATGTCCTCTCACATTGGACTTGAGTAACTGATAGTGTGCAGATGATTTTATAAAGTTATTATTCTCTTTTATTACTAAACCCTTTGCCTTTGTTTGTTTCTTTATTGCATTTCTGTTTTATATAAAGGTCCACCCCATCAGAGACCAAGCCTGCCTCTGATTATATATACGTAAGTAAGTACGTTTGTATATAAATGTTGGCTTTGTTTGTTTCTTTATTGCATTTCTGTTTTATATAGAGGTCCACCCCATCAGAGGCCAAGTCTGCCTCTGATTATATATACGTAAGTACGTTTGTCTATAAATATTGGCTTTGTTTGTTTCTTTATTGTATTTCTGTTTTATATAGAGGTCCACCCCCATCAGAGGCCAAGTCTGCCTCTGATTATATATACGTAATTAAGTCCGTTTGTATATAAATATTGGCTTTGTTTGTTTCTTTATTGCATTTCTGTTTTATATAGAGGTCCACCCCATCAGAGGCCAAGTCTGCCTCTGATTATATATACGTAATTAAGTCCGTTTGTATATAAATATTGGCTTTGTTTGTTTCTTTATTGCATTTCTGTTTTATATAGAGGTCCACCCCATCAGAGGCCAAGTCTGCCTCTGATTATATATACGTAATTAAGTACGTTTGTCTATAAATATTGGCTTTGTTTGTTTCTTTATTGCATTTCTGTTTTATATAGAGGTCCACCCCATCAGAGGCCAAGTCTGCCTCTGATTATATATACGTAATTAAGTCCGTTTGTATATAAATATTGGCTTTGTTTGTTTCTTTATTGCATTTCTGTTTTATATAAAGGTCCACCCCATCAGAGGCCAAGTCTGCCTCTGATTATATATACGTAATTAAGTCCGTTTGTATATAAATATTGGCTTTGTTTGTTTCTTTATTGCATTTCTGTTTTATATAGAGGTCCACCCCTTCAGAGGCCAAGTCTGCCTCTGATTATATATACGTAAGTAAGTACGTTTGTATATAAATATTGGCTTTGTTTGTTTCTTTATTGCATTTCTGTTTTATATAGAGGTCCACCCCCATCAGAGGCCAAGTCTGCCTCTGATTATATATACGTAATTAAGTCCGTTTGTATATAAATATTGGCTTTGTTTGTTTCTTTATTGCATTTCTGTTTTATATAGAGGTCCACCCCTTCAGAGGCCAAGTCTGCCTCTGATTATATATACGTAAGTAAGTACGTTTGTATATAAATATTGGCTTTGTTTGTTTCTTTATTGCATTTCTGTTTTATATAGAGGTCCACCCCCATCACAGGCCAAGCCTGCCTCTGATTATATATACGTAAGTAAGTCCGTTTGTATATAAATATTGGCTTTGTTTGTTTCTTTATTGCATTTCTGTTTTATATAGAGGTCCACCCCCATCAGAGGCCAAGTCTGCCTCTGATTATATATACGTAATTAAGTCCGTTTGTATATAAATATTGGCTTTGTTTGTTTCTTTATTGCATTTCTGTTTTATATAGAGGTCCACCCCTTCAGAGGCCAAGTCTGCCTCTGATTATATATACGTAAGTAAGTACGTTTGTATATAAATATTGGCTTTGTTTGTTTCTTTATTGCATTTCTGTTTTATATAGAGGTCCACCCCCATCAGAGGCCAAGTCTGCCTCTGATTATATATACGTAATTAAGTCCGTTTGTATATAAATATTGGCTTTGTTTGTTTCTTTATTGCATTTCTGTTTTATATAGAGGTCCACCCCTTCAGAGGCCAAGTCTGCCTCTGATTATATATACGTAAGTAAGTACGTTTGTATATAAATATTGGCTTTGTTTGTTTCTTTATTGCATTTCTGTTTTATATAGAGGTCCACCCCCATCAGAGGCCAAGTCTGCCTCTGATTATATATACGTAATTAAGTCCGTTTGTATATAAATATTGGCTTTGTTTGTTTCTTTATTGCATTTCTGTTTTATATAGAGGTCCACCCCTTCAGAGGCCAAGTCTGCCTCTGATTATATATACGTAATTAAGTCCGTTTGTATATAAATATTGGCTTTGTTTGTTTCTTTATTGCATTTCTGTTTTATATAGAGGTCCACCCCTTCAGAGGCCAAGTCTGCCTCTGATTATATATACGTAAGTAAGTACGTTTGTATATAAATATTGGCTTTGTTTGTTTCTTTATTGCATTTCTGTTTTATATAGAGGTCCACCCCCATCAGAGGCCAAGTCTGCCTCTGATTATATATACGTAATTAAGTCCGTTTGTATATAAATATTGGCTTTGTTTGTTTCTTTATTGCATTTCTGTTTTATATAGAGGTCCACCCCTTCAGAGGCCAAGTCTGCCTCTGATTATATATACGTAAGTAAGTACGTTTGTATATAAATATTGGCTTTGTTTGTTTCTTTATTGCATTTCTGTTTTATATAGAGGTCCACCCCCATCAGAGGCCAAGTCTGCCTCTGATTATATATACGTAATTAAGTCCGTTTGTATATAAATATTGGCTTTGTTTGTTTCTTTATTGCATTTCTGTTTTATATAGAGGTCCACCCCTTCAGAGGCCAAGTCTGCCTCTGATTATATATACGTAAGTAAGTACGTTTGTATATAAATATTGGCTTTGTTTGTTTCTTTATTGCATTTCTGTTTTATATAGAGGTCCACCCCCATCAGAGGCCAAGTCTGCCTCTGATTATATATACGTAATTAAGTCCGTTTGTATATAAATATTGGCTTTGTTTGTTTCTTTATTGCATTTCTGTTTTATATAGAGGTCCACCCCTTCAGAGGCCAAGTCTGCCTCTGATTATATATACGTAAGTAAGTACGTTTGTATATAAATATTGGCTTTGTTTGTTTCTTTATTGCATTTCTGTTTTATATAGAGGTCCACCCCCATCAGAGGCCAAGTCTGCCTCTGATTATATATACGTAATTAAGTCCGTTTGTATATAAATATTGGCTTTGTTTGTTTCTTTATTGCATTTCTGTTTTATATAGAGGTCCACCCCTTCAGAGGCCAAGTCTGCCTCTGATTATATATACGTAAGTAAGTACGTTTGTATATAAATATTGGCTTTGTTTGTTTCTTTATTGCATTTCTGTTTTATATAGAGGTCCACCCCCATCAGAGGCCAAGTCTGCCTCTGATTATATATACGTAATTAAGTCCGTTTGTATATAAATATTGGCTTTGTTTGTTTCTTTATTGCATTTCTGTTTTATATAGAGGTCCACCCCTTCAGAGGCCAAGTCTGCCTCTGATTATATATACGTAAGTAAGTACGTTTGTATATAAATATTGGCTTTGTTTGTTTCTTTATTGCATTTCTGTTTTATATAGAGGTCCACCCCCATCAGAGGCCAAGTCTGCCTCTGATTATATATACGTAAGTAAGTACGTTTGTAAATAATTATTGGCTTTGTTTGTTTCGTTACTGCATTTCTGTTTTATATAACGGTCCACCCCATCAGAGGCCAAGTCTGCCTCTGATTATATATACGTAAGTAAGTTTGTATATAAATATATACTTGTAGACATTTGTGTTTATGTATGCTGGAAAAAAGAAAGGTTGAAAGTACTGCTGACAATATTTTGTAGGTATTTAGTATTTGATTAGTAAATAAGAAAGGCTACTTAGTTTTGCTTATATTTTGATGTTTACATCATCCACTTCGAAAAGCTCCACAGAAACTGAGTTGTGTCGATCTTTTATAGTGAAACTAAATGATTAAAATATAGATTACGAGAATATATTCCATACTTACCTTGTATAGGGGAGAGGTGCACTTTGACGCAGTGTAATGGTTAGCAAGCTTGTCTCGCTAAATCAATTACAACTGAATAGTGAGTTCGATCCTCACTGGGTGCTCCATACTTTTGCCCTTGTGTCACATCTGAGCTACGCTTGGAGAATCAATTTATAGGTGAAAGCCTATGCGGGCCACTTTCAAAATATATTAAACGCGATTCCTAACAATGTCCATATATACGAGAGTCATTCCTTAAATAAGGTGAATTTTTCCGTATAAGGACTTATAATACAGATAGAAGCTTACTTTTCTTTCAACGTAGTCTCCCAGCACTGTCACACACGTTTCCCATCTGTGCACAAGCTTTCGTATTCCCTCAGCGTAAAAATCTTTGGACTGATGTCTCAGCCAGTCGCTCACAACACTTTTGACTTCATCGTCACTTTTAAACATCGTGCCTCTCGTGAACGCATTCAAGGGACCAAACAGGTGAAAGTCTGAAGGAACAAGGTCTGGGCTGTAAGGGGGATGAGGGAGCAGTTCCCAGCCCAGCTTGTTGATGGTCTGCACCGTTTGGGCTGCTGTGTGAGGCCTTGCGTTGTCATGATGCAAGATGACTCCTTCTGACTGATGACCCCTGCGTTTGTCCCAACAGATAAGCTCAAAGTCCTTGCAATATCATCCACTGTCACCCTTCTGTCAGACTGAATGTGGTCATTGACTGATTCGATCACCTCAGGAGACCTCACTTCTGTAGGCCTCCCAGGCCTGTCTTCATCCTCAACACTGCTCCGTCCTTCTTTAAACAATTTAGCCCACTTGTAGACATTTTTTGACTGAAACATGTGGCACCATACACATTCTCCTATGAATTTCAACTGGTTTGCACCCTTCAGCAACCAAAAACTTGTTAACTGACCGCTGTTCAATCCTGGAGCATGCTTCTTGGTCGGCCATCTTTGTTAATCGCCAAAACTCTCAAAGTTTTTTTTTAATCTGCAAAAGAAATTAAATCCATGTGAAAAAGAAGTAAAACAAAAAAAATAAATAAAAAAGAGTAAGCTTTTATCTGTATTAGAAGTCCTTATACCGAAAAATTCACCTTATTCATTGAATGACCCTCGTATGATTCTTCAGCCTAGCCTTCAGCTGAAGAATTGTCAATCTTTCGCGCACACGCGCGCGCGCACACACACACACACACACACACACACACACACACACACACACACACACACACACACAGACATAATACAAAATTGAAAATACATGAGCTTTTATTTTTCTGTCAGTTTTCTCTCTGTGACGAAACTTTAATAAAAGTGAACATGTTAGATTGATAAACGTTTCCTATTTCTATCTATCTATCTATCTATCTATCTATCTATCTATCTATCTATATATATATATATATATATATATATATATATATATATATATATATGTATATGTATATATATATATATATATATATATATACATACACATGCATATATACATGTGTATATATATATGTGTATGTATGTATATATATATATATACATATATACATATATATGTGTGTGTGTGTGCGCGCGCGTGTGTTTGTGTACATATATATATATATATATATACACATGCATATATACATGCGTATATATATAATTAAAACGTAAGTTTGTCTACGTGTGCTTCCTATAATATGTAGTTTATTTAGATTTAATAAGCCAATATTTTATTGTCAATATTGTTATCATCTTGGCTTTTTATTCCTCAATTAAATCTGCATATATATATATATATATATATATATATATATATATATATATATATATATATATATATATATATAATTATTTATTTAAATATTATAACATAAATATGTTATAAAATCACTACAAAAATAGCCATTTTGTTTCAACACTTCTGGTGTCTTATCAAGTGATGATGTTGAATGTAGAATAAATGGTTTTAAAAGTTTCAAATTAATTAACGATCCTTCGCTAGGGGTAAACGCTGTTACATAAGCTAGAATGACCAATCAAAATACAAGTATATGGTAATCCGAAAAATTTGACAACTAAGCAAGGTTATCATAGATATTGAAAGATTTATAAAATTTTAAATTAAAATTAAAAGTAAAAAATTACCTATTTAGAAATCTAAATCAAATCTCTATTAAGTTTTAAAATAATTGTTGGTTATTGGAATTTACTCCGTATATACCAATCCCACACTTATATATATATATATATATATATATATATATATATATATATATATATGTGTGTGTGTGTGTGTGTGTGTGTGTGTGTCTGTGTGTGTCTGTGTGTGTCTGTGTGTATGTTTGTGTATAAATATTAAATCCCAAAACAATAAGTATACATTCTTTTTCTTGACTAATCTGAATAAAACGATAAATATAAATATTCAATTATGTAAGAAATAAAAATGAATAAAAAAAAGGGGAGAAAAAAGCAAAATGGTCTTAGATAAATTAAAAATAATTTAGAATGAAAAAACAAAAAAGGAATCGGAACAAGTCAACGGTAAAGATAAATAAAAATAAACAGGTAGTAATAAAAAAAATATTAAATATTTTTTTATCCCGTGACCCGTGGGGTCGTACTGCAGCCTCAGTAAAAGTGGTGTTTCTTAGGCAAGATAGACTGACGGAGTTCAACCTTCTCCAGGACGGTTTTCAATTCAGTTTTTCCTTCCTCTAGACCGGTTGCCACCCAAGGCAACGCAGTCTGTTCTGCTATCTACCCATAGCTAGAGGAAGAAGAAGATTAATACCTTTCCCAAGGGTATTAGCACGTAAGTGAATGTAATGAATCCGACTGGAATTCGAACTCGGCTCTCCGATTCCTCTATCCGAGCCTCTCATTAAATAATACGAATAGTAATAAAGACGGTGCGAACAATAATGAAAATTCTCTACTGTTGGTTAATCAGAGCTTAACGAAGGAATTTGACGTTAAATACTAGTGTTGTTCCTATCGTACATTGATATTAATTAGAAATAATTTATTTCATATATTAATAAAAAATATGGTTCATCCTCTCTCTTTTCACTTTAACGACTTTAAATTTTTTGTTTACTTATTTCTTATTTGCACGTAACTTATACTGAACTCTCATGTGGAGTCATTGAAGTTCTAACAATTTTCATTAAGTGAAAGATGTGGTCATACCCGTTTCCATGCCCAGCCATAAATAACCGCTACATATCTCACCTTGTCTTATCGACATTTATCTACCTTTTTCTTTCATCTAAAGATCATGTGCTTTTGTACCAAATACACTCTTTTATAAATAAATAAACAGCAAATTCTATTTGTCTGTCCGTGTGTCTGAAACCCCCTCTAACTCGGGCCACACTTGCTCTACATAGACATATTATACCATTTTGGAATGAGGATGATTCCGAGATTGAAAATCTACCCTTCATCTGGTGCCTTGAACATCCAGCATTGCGATTTGTGTCCGGATGTGGAGGGAACAGTTAAAAATTCAAGGTTTAAAATAACTGAAAAAATTAGTAATTTTAAAAGATTTTAATTTATATAAACTTTAAAGTAACACAAAACTTAGTGAATTTTAAAATGTTTGTTTTAAATTTAGTCTAAAATATCTCCAAAACTTTGTGAATTGAGGAAATCAATTTTATTTCTTCAAAATGTCAAGGAATCAGAATTTAAGTGAGAGGTTTCGTGACATGAGGTTTTGAAGTTGCACAGAGTTTGGGATTTGAAGAACTCAACTGAAGTTGCACAGAGTTTGGGATTTGAAGAACTCAACTGAAGTTGCACAGAGTTTGGGATTTGAAGAACTTAATTTTCGGCCTGGATTGGAATTTTGGCCCAAATCAGTCTTTTGGCCGGAATTCGACTTATATCTGAATCAGAGTTAAAGTAAATGTTTAAAGTTCCATAGAGTGTATTGAGGAATTCAAAGTTATTTCCCTCAAAATTAGCATTGCCGTTTTCTAAGCTTTATATATATATATATATATATATATATATATATATATATATATATATATATATATATATATATATATATATGTCTCCGCCTTCTTTTACACACTCTTTTTATTTCCATCTATCAGTGGATATCAATTGATAAACCATTTCAAGCGACACAGGCATAATTCATTCATGATTCGAATCTAAATGAACATTTAGCAAATCTAAGATTCTTGAACTTACTATTTACTAATTAATTCCTTGGAAATAAAGCCGGAAGTACATGTCAAAGAATTTTATGTAAGGCAGTATTTTCGCAATAAAATCGGTATTAACAAACCGATAGTGGTAACATGTTCAGAATACCTATATTTTATTAATATATATACAATAACTTGATAATATGATATTTTATTATGAGAGTTTTTCATTGTATTAGAAATAAATCGATATTATGTTATAGTTATTGATATTTAGTTTTAAGATTTATAATTACTGTCATGGGTCGTATGGAATAAGATATTTTAAAATGATGGAGACAAACTTTTGGAAAATTGTGAACAGAGAACACAAAATAAAAATGAAATTGAAAGCACTAGCAAGATAGGACAAGAAAAAAAACTGGGTTTAAGAATGTTACAAAAAGCGATTTCATAAAAAATAATATAGCAGTAAGTAAGAAAAGTGGATTGACGAAGAAGAGAATATTTGAAGAAACTGCTGTTACAAATATAAACAGAGAGAACAAATCCAGGATATTAAGAACATTAGATAAAGGCACGAATAAAATCAAGCTAAACACTTTTAACTAAACATCACAAAGTGAAATGTGTAAGTTGGGTAATGAAGTATATGAAAATGAATTTTTTTCGACAGTAAATTTTAGTAATGAATGAAGAGATAAAATTGAATAGTTCTGATAGTTGGGCTAGATGATAGGACATTCATGAAAAAATAAATATTTATATGGTAATTGTTCTGATGAACTTTACTCTATAGTATCCGGACTTTACGAATTTAATCGCAATACTAGATTGGCGGCAACTTTTCATTATTTTACAGTTAAAATGGCTAGATGTAACCATAATTTCTATGCCAACCTTTTCTCCCCTCGCACTCCTCACTTGTGGGACACTTTTCCGTTTCTCTTTTCTTTTTTGTTTTGCTCTTCAATAAAATTTGATCTTCAAAAATTTAAATGGAATGTTCGTTATTTACTGTTGTCGTAATTCCTGATCTTTTATTGTTCTCTCTTTGTAAATATTTTTTTCTTTCATATTCTATTACTCTCAGTAACTACTGATGTTTTAGTTGGCTTTGTCACTTTCTTGGGGTGAAATTATAAAAAAAAAGTCAACCAGAATAGCTTAAAAGATGACTGGCATCAGGATAGTGTAATTTTATGGGTAGTATTGTAAGCAGTAAAATTATAAAATCTCTTCAAATTTGAATATTGTGTCGAGATAAATTCAGAAAGTGACTGTAAGTTTTTGGACAATGCATTTTATAAAATGAAAAACCTACGACCAAGAAGTTTTAAATTTAAGAGTAAGATGATCTTTCAAATTCTGCAAAGCTAAATATTAAAAATTGTACTAAATTGTTTCAAAGATATCAAATGAATAGAATACCCTCTAGATGCTAATTTATGGTCAATCATCAGAATGGGAGGCACGTTGGAGTAATTGATAGCGGCTTGGATTGAGGAATCAGTAGATCCGAGTTCAAATTCCAGTCGAATCCATTACATTCACTTATGTTCTAATACCCTCGAGAAAGGTATGAATCCTCTTCACCCCCCAGCTATGGGTAAATAGCAGGACAGACCGGGTTCTATAACCTTGGATGGCAACTGGTCTACCGCAGAAAGAAATGGCAAAAAAATCTGCCTCGTCGAAGAATTTGTTTAGCGGCATATCAACTTCGAAATATGTCTTCATTTGGGATTTTGCAAGTACAGTGAATATTGAGGGCAAGTCTAAATAATTTTCTCGATATGTACGTATATGTTCCCAGAGTTCTGAGTCCTACAGAAACGCACATAATATGTAAACAATATCCTGATTTTGAGTTGATGGCACTTAATATTTGATTTGATTCTTTTATATTTCTGAATAGTTACAAATCCATGATTCTTTCTGTATTCAGTGTTTCTCTTGGGTTCAGGTAACCAAGTCATCTGCAATTTTTCCAATTAAGGTTTTCATACTTAGTTGGTTTTTAGTTCAAGAACCAGTCAAGTGCAAGCCAGAGAAATTTGTTATCGTTGTATTTTTTCGTCATTTTACAATCATTAAAATATTCCATCTTTCAGATTTCCGACATTATTTATAGGGTGATCTGATATATAAAATTTTATAAAGGAAGCAAATAAAATAAAATTTACTTCAAGCTTATTATACTATCACAATTCCACATATCACACAGTCTGAAATATTTAATATAAGAAAAAAATATTTTGATGGAATAATTTGTCTTTACATGTTGTTAATTCCTTGTCCTTATTCTTGTATAGTTCATCATATGAAATCTGGCAAGGCCAATGGATACTGAGTGAAATTCTCAATAATAAATTCTCACTGGTGTTTCTTTAGTCAGTGACATTATATATCCAAGAAACCTACTTTTTCTGAAGGTCTGCATTTTGTCTTGTGTAGTTCATCATATGAAATATTGCAAAGTCAATGGATATTGGCAGCTATTCTAAATAATGAATTTTCATTGATGTTTCTTTAATCAATCGCATTACATATTCTAGGAAAGAGAATTTTCTTTTGACGGTTTTGCTCCAATGATTCACATTTTTTCTCATATGTCTTCATTTGAGATTTTATAAATCCAGTGAATATTGCGGACAATCTAAGTAATTTTCTCTAGAAATCATCGATATTTTTCTCATCTGTATGTGTGAGTCTCCAAACTTTTGAGTTGCACAGAAACACACTTGATATGTAACTAATGTCCTGATTTTTAGTTGACAGCGGATGATGTTTGATTTGAAGATGCTTTCATATATCTGAATAGTTACAAGTGCAAGATTCTTCCTGTTTTCAATGTTTCTCTTTACTTCAGGTAGCTTCCAAATAATTTGGAATTTTCCTAAGTGTTTCCTCCTTAGTTGGTGGTAGTTTTTAGTTCAAAAGCCAGTCAAGTGCAGGCCAGAGAAATTTGTTATCATTGTCTTCTTTAGTCATTTTACAACCATTAAAATATTCTGTCAGATTTCCGACATTATTTATAGGAGGATCTGATATATAATTTTTTTATAAAGGAAGCAAATAAAACCAAATTTGCTTCAAGCTTATTATACTATCAAAATTCCACATATCATACAGTCTGAAAAATTAAATGTAAGAATTTGAATTAAAATTAATGCATCACATCAATGTCTATATAAGTAACTAAATCAATGTGCTTTATAAAGGTGTCAGTCTTTGTGCGAGATTGATGAAAAATACCGTTTTTGAATATTTCAAATAACATAGAATTCAATGGTAAGAATTCAATTGGCACTACCAAATTTTAGAACTACCAAACATTGAGCTCAAAAACCAAAAAATGCATTTATAATGATCTAAAAGTATATTTTTAGTAACATTTTCGTTTTATTTGAAAGATAGATGCCTATAGAAAATCAATAAAAAGATACGTGATTAAAATTAATCAATAACAAAGATAGATGCCTAAAGATGATCAATAAAAAAGATACCTAAAACTAATCAATCAAAAGATATATAAATAAAGCTAATCCATAAAATAGATAGATGCCCCAAGCTAAACAATAAAAGATAAATATCTAAAGCTAATCAATACAAAGATAGATGCCTAAATCTAATCAACAAAAAGATAGATGCCTAAAGCTATTCTATAAAAGGAATAAATGCCTAAAGATAATCAATAAAAATGATAGATGCCTAAAGCTATTCTATAAAAGGAATAAATGCCTAAAGATAATCAATAAAAATGATATATGCCTAAAGCTATTCTATAAAAGGAATAAATGCCTAAAGAGAATCAATAAAAATTATAGATGCCTAAAGCTATTCTATAAAAGGAATAAATGCCTAAAGATAATCAATAAAAATTATAGATGCCTAAAACTAATCAATGAAAATATAGATTCAAAAACTAATCAATGAAAAAGATAGATGCCTAAAGCCAATCTATAAAAATATAGATGCCTAATGCTAATCAATAAAAATGATATATGCCTAAATTTAATCTATTAAAGATAGATTCCAAAAGCTGATCAATAAAAAAGTCAGATGCTGAAAGCTAATCTATTAAAAAACAAAATACACATCTCAATAAGACTTCAAACGTTCGCCAATTTAAATTTAAGCATGCATTAAAAGTTGTTTATAATATCATTAATATTTCAAATAATATGTGTAATATTATGCTATATAATCTAAAAATATATGGAATTAATCATTAATTTTATAAATGGAAACGGATGAAATATATTATGAAACTTCAAGATCTATGAGATATTGCACCTTCATGAATCTTGCATTCCAACATTATGACAGACACCCAACAAATCTCTGCTGATATCATTAGGTACAGTTCAGGTGCCCTGTAACGATTCTTTGGTCCGAAAATATATCCTGCTGTAGCGTCTCATGATGAATATTTTGTTAGCTTTCTTGTTGTTGTTGTTGTTGTTGTTGTTGTTGTTCTTCTTCTTCTTCTTCTTCTTCTTCTTCTTCTTCTTCTTCTTCTTCTTCTTCTTCTTCTTCTTCTTCTTCTACTACTACTACACTACTACTACTACTACTACTACTACTACTACTACTACTTCTTCTTCTTCTTCTTCTTCTTATTATTATTATTATTATTACTTGCTCATTTATTCATCTTCTTCTCTCTGTCTTTCTTCTTACTTCTTTTTCTTCTTTTTTTATTGTTATCTTCTTTTAATGCTCCTGCTTTTTTTCTTTCAAAGTCTTCTTGGATTGCTTCAAAATATTCTATTTCTTCTTCTTTTCTTCTTCTTTTTATCATTATTATTGTTGTTGTTGTTCTTCTTCTTCTTCTTCTTCTTCTTCTTCTTCTTCTTATTATTATTATTATTATTCATTTTTTTCTTCAAGATTTTCTATTTGGCTTTCTCCTTCAAGATGTTTTTTCTTTCATCTAGTTTCCTTCCTTATTCAAAGTCTTCTTCGATTTGTTCAAGACATTTTTCTTCTTACTTCTCTTGGGTTTGTTCTTCATTTTCAGCTTCTTTATTATTATTATTATTATTATTATTATTATTATTATTATTATTATTATTAAACGTCTGGTTTTGTATGTTTGTATGCAACCTTTAATTAGCCGAAACTGCATTGTAGCTAGAGAAAGTGAACTAAGTTATCCCTTAAAGAATGAAAAAAGAAATGAAAAACAAAAGCAAACAATTCAGTTAATTCAAAACTAGGTGATATTCTTGCAAGAGTCTACATTCACACTCAACTGAAAAAAAAAAAAGATTTTCCAAAGAAGTCGAAATAAGGGAGAGTGCTTTCTAAGCAGATCTACAGAATTAAGGTACCCCTAATATGTAAAAAAAAAGTAGAAATGCTTTGCATCTAAATGAAAATATTGTGGGAGAAAACTATTAAATGCTAAATATAGGGTACTATTCTTTCTTTCTTTCTCTCTTTCTTTCTTTCTTTCTTTCGTTCTTTCTTTTTATTTACATATAAGCAAAAACCTGTGTAAAAAAGTAACCGCTTTTACACATTATACACAGTAGGTAACATACTCTCTGAGGGATCGATTTCAGTGATGACATTTTTTTCCATCATAATTATTGCTCGAAGGGTGACTGGACGCGTCACAGGTTTCTGTTATTATTATCATTATTGTTGTTGTTGTTTTAAATTGTCGTTAGTGTTTTATTTTTCTATTAATGTATACTCATTTCCTTCCGGATCCCAACCAGAGATCTAAAGTCAGAAATGGCGTCATTTTCCATTGGATATTTATGTGGTAAAAATAAAAATAAAACAACCTAAATCCACAGATTTTGCGTAGCTAAAACCCTTCATTATTATTATTATCATTATTATTATTATTATCATCATTATTATTATTTTGATAGTAGCCTGAATTTTCAAGAAATCTTGTCTTAAAAATATCCGCCCTTCAGCAACATTTGAACCTGCATCCGCTAGGGGAAACTGTCATTAGATTCAGAAGTAGCTACTGACCAAGCAAAGCCCGAATAGTGCTTTTGGCCACAGACCTTTTCGAGATTCTCGAAATATACATTTCCGCTCAGTTTCGTGTCCTAAGACAATTTTTAGAAATGGATTGTTTATTTATTAATTCAACATATTTCTAATTTATTGCTTAAATGCTATTTTTAATGGATACCCATATTTGAGTAGATGATTTGTTTTTATCAATTTATTAAAACACACCCCGAATATTTAGGCCGATAGATGGAAATAAATATTCGAAATTGTTTAATAAATAAATAAAAACAGAGCAGCTACTCAAATATGGGTATCCATTAAAAATAGCATTTAAGCAATAAATTAAAAATAGTACTAAATTGTTTTCTTTTTAAAAATATGTATTCATCGTAAAAAAAATTAAATTTAAATTTAATTTGTATGATTGATTTTAAATTGAGGTTTCAGTTTTGAAACATGGGAATTTCGGTGTTGCGATGATAACATATTTAAAATAACAATTATAATATTATGCTCTACTGTTGCATGGAGCACTGTTTTTTAAAAATGAATATAAATGCTAAGAACTCTGAATTATAAATCTTATTGTTCTTTCCTATTATTTTAATATATATATATATATATATATATATATATATATATATATATATATATATATACATATATATATATATATATATATATATATATATATACATACATACATATATATATATATATATATATATATATATATATATATATATATATATATATATATATATATATATATATATGTATATATATATATATAAAATGAAGAGGTTATAATGGTTCCAACGAGAGAAAAGTGTGTATATTAAAAAGAAGAGAGGTACCGCAAACTTTTTTTGTTGTAACGTGGGTTTTTAAAAAAAATATTATTCTTTATTTTTCATAGTTTTACATAGTTTTACAACACGTGTTTCTGGTCTCACGACCGTCTTCAGGTAAAGGGTGGAGATTTCCACATATTATTAAAAATAATTATTAAAAATAATTAATTTTTTTCCTTTATGTTTTTCAATGTTGAATATTCTCTATACGAGACATTCTCTGTTTTTGTGTTGGTCATTTGAATGTCTTTCTTTAAAATTTTAAAGAAAGACATTCAAATGACCAACACAAATTTTAAAGAAAGACATTCAAATGACCAACACAAAAACAGAGAATGTCTCGTATAGAGAATATTCAACATTGAAAAACATAAAGGAAAAAATTAATTATTTTTAATAATTATTTTTAATAATATGTGGAAATCTCCACCCTTTACCTGAAGACGGCCGTGAGACCAGAAACACGTGTTGTAAAACTATTTAAAACTATGAAAAATAAAGAATAATATTTTTTTTAAAAACCCACATTACAAGAAAAACGTTTGCGGTACCTCTCTTCTTTTTAATATATATATATATATATATATATATATATATATATATATATATATATATATGCATATTCATATTAAATGTCACTGTGGGTTGAATGAAAACATATCTTCTGTAATCTCTCCTACTTTATGCCAATTCAGAGTCGATCTTATAAAAACATTTCACGGTTTATTCTATTAAAATATTTTAATGGCTTAAAGCTAAGAATAAAATGATAAAACGAATGAGAAAAATTGTGTATTTTAATTAAGATCCAAACGAGTTTCCTTTTTCGATCACGTGTCTTTAACTTTTACATTTTGAAAAAAAGAAAGCAAATTAATTTTTTAAAAAAAGAAAGAAAATTAATGATGATATTTTCTAAAAAATATTTCTTTATTGTGTAAGAAAAATATTTTTCAGAAGGAAATTAAAATGAAGTGTGGAGCACGCAGTGAGAATCGTTCTCAGCACTTTGTCGTAATTGATCTTGCGATCCTCACTGGGATTTTCCACAATTCCGGCCTTGTTCCACATCTAAGCGACTCATAGAAAATAATTTTGAGTTCTTAGAAGTGGTGTAATGGTTAACAAGCTTGTCTTGATAGAACAATTACGATTGAGTTTTGAGTTCGATCCTCACTTGGTTTCTCCTTAATTTTGGCCTTGTGCCACGTCTAAGCTACGCTTAGAAGATTACCATACTGGATGTGAAAGATTTTATAAACAAAATAAGTGCAACATAAGTGCCAAGTAAAATTCATATTGTGTATAAAAGCTTTTCTTAATTAACTGTTACTTGAATATGTACACCTTCAGATCGTTTATATTTTTGTTCTCGAACAAAAACAATAATGCCATACTCACCATAAAAAATGAGAAACTATTAATCACTCTCCGTTTCTCAATCCTCTTTCTTGTAAGTATATTTGCTTTTACAGACAGAACAAAGTTAAAGGTTTCTATAGAATTGTGAAGTTCTTTTACGTCAAGATCTTATATGGCATCTTGCTAGCCATTTTAGCTATGAATAGTTATTATTTATTCAACACAACAAATGAGAAATTCAAGTTTTATTCCACTATGAATAATCTTCAGGAGTAATGGATAGCGGCTCGGATTGAGGAATCGGAGAGCCGAGTTCGAATTCCAGTCGAATCCATTATATTCATTTACTTGCTAATACCCTTGGGAAAAGTATGAATCCTCTCCTTCTCCCTAAATAGCAGGACAAACCGGGTTCTATAGCCTTGGATGGTAACTGGTCGACCGCAGAAAGAAATGCCAACCTACTTTTAGAAAAAAAATCTGTCTTGTATCGAAAGATACATGATCGCCTAAGCGTGTATCACGCATGGCACATAACCGACTGAATGCCAATTTACTATAAAACAAATAATTCTTCCTCTTTCCATAAATCATCTAAAACAGTATTTCCCATCCAGTGAGCCCGGGCATTCTAATGCACCCTGAAAGGTAGTCAGGTACGCCCAAAATTAAAAGAAAAGTAATTTATGAATTATTTCTATATTAAATGAAAATTATTTTTAAAAAGCTGGAGGCACCAAGCACATGGTTTCCATGTCTAAGCCACGTCTTTGTCATTTGATATTTCTAACATACTGTTAGATTCCTTAAATTTTAAGGAGGAGTGGATAATCCTTTCGCTTTTGCCTTTCCTCAAGGGGTTTCAATCCATCATTATTTGCCTTCCTAAAAAAATACAAAAAAATACTGGTCTTTCATAAATCCCTTTAAATGAAAATAGTGCTGCTAATCTTTTAGGGGAATGCTAAGCTAAAATTTAATATTTTCAAATTTTACAAGAGCGTCCCATAAAAAAATGGTTGAGAAAAACTGCTCGAGACTGAATTGCTTCCGTTTGTAAGAATTATGGACAGTATTAAAACTCAATATTTTATCTTTATAAACTAATTATTTTCTGCGTTATTTTTTATAATAGAACAATTATTATTTTGGAAATTTTAATTCTGGAAAACATTCAATCACATGAAATGCTGTATATAAAGAATGTAAGAAAAATTAAATATATTTAGTATTGTTTTGACTCATGTAATAAAATATTTTTAGTGAAAATATTTATTATGATATTTAAATAAATAATTTACTATATATATATATATATATATATATATATATATATATATATATATATATATATATATATATATATATTAAGACATTTTTATGTTTATACGTTCTTTTTATAGATAAAAATAATTAATTAAATGCTCTGTTTATAATAAACAGTATTAACGACATTAACCGGCCTGGATGTTCGAGAAATTTTCGTAGAAAATATGCGTCCTCCGACAGGAATCGGACCTGTATCCTATACGGAACCGTCATATAAAAAATGTCTTAAAATAATTGTCGGACTTTGTCCATTTCATGTGTGACGTCATTTGTTTACATTTGGATACGCATCGAGCAGATATGAATGTACGAGAGAAAATCATGGAGAATTGTAGTTTAAAAAGAGTAAAATCGACCTTGCTAACGGTAAAAGCATGTCAGGCTATATGACACATATATATATATATATATATATATATATATATATATATATATATATATATATATATATATATATATATGTCATATATTTAATTATATATATATGTCATATATTTAATTATATATATATATGACATAAAAGCATGTCAGGCTATATGACATATATATATATATATATATATATATATATATATATATATATATATATATATATATATATATATATATATATATTAATTAAATAATTAAGAAAAAGACAACCTTAAGTTTCTATGATTATAAATTATTTCCCCAGAAAATATATTTTCCTGGTTCATCAGGTTCCATCTCTAGTTACAAAAAATTAGGTTTCTTTTATTTTTAATACAATTTTTGAAGGATAGTTTTACATTGATATAAGGTGACAGAGTTGGTGGGTGGACTATGGAAAGTTCTATCTTGGAAACGTAAAGTAGGGATAAGGTTGTTTTTAAACCATCTTTAATAATTTATTTAGGTTCAAGTGTACTCAGTTATATTAAGTTTCATTAAATATGACAGATAAGGTTCTTTGATTAAGTTTTTTATATAATTTCTCATATGATCTTATAGTTTTTATTTTTAGAAGAAAAAATTATAAGACCATATGAGAAAATATATAAAAAAAACTTAATCAAAGATCATTGTCTGTCATATTAAATAACAATAACAAAGAAAATACAAAAAGAAATAAAAAAAGACAAAAATTCTTAAGAGCTACAAGGGACAGAAAAATGTCGAGGGCTATGGCACATAAAAGATCATTTTATTGAATTTTAGATAATTTGGCTATATAATATTACTTACGAAGACGCTTATTGAGAAAATGTGAGAAAATTACGAATAAATTTTAATATTATTGGTGCCAGAAAATTTATAGGATTTTTGCAAGAATTTCCAAAACAAAATTTTGCACTGCAAAAAGACGCTCAAATTTCTCGCAGAAATTTAAGGTCCCGCGTTGACGCCTGAGAAACTTGATTTTTAACCAAAATTTCCATGGTTCTGAAAAGGATAAAAAATTAATTTGTACATAAGAAATCCTTTACTTTCTATTTAAATAACACAAAGGTTTTGACGATAAAAAATTATTTTTCTTATGCTTTGTTCCTTCTTTTCATCATGAATCCTATTTTTTAGCGAAGTTTTGAAGGTACCTATATATATAACTATATTTTTTAGTTCCACATACACAGGCAGAAAAAAAGAAAAATACTGGATTTTAAAATTAAATACATATAAACTAGGGTTAAATAAAGACTTGGGTATTTTAAATCTTTATAAATATTTCAATACTTAAACAATACTTTTAGATATAGTTAAAAAATTTTTACACAACATCAAAAAATATTATTACACTTAGATTTACATTAAAAATATTCGAACACAGTTGCATTCCATATCACGTGACGTCTGCGTCTCGCGACGGACGCTACTTGTAAACAAACCTCTAAAATCAGTTATTTCTGATGAAAGATCGAGGTCGATCTGAAATATCAAATTACATATATATAAAAATATATAAATAAATACTTTCATAAATAAACATTATATTTTTTTTCATTTACAATTTTTAGTTGTTTTATATATATATATATATATATATATATATATATATATATATATATATATATATATATATATATATATATATACCGGATGTAACAGCAAAATTGTCCAAATCGTGTAACAGCAAAATTCTTAAAGTTTTGAACTGTTCTATCTTAGAAATGATAAAAATATCTTACCGGATTTCTTATTTTATAACACTATTAGTCTCTACAATATTGATCAAGTTTTCCTCTGTACTGTTCCCTCTTTTTAAAACTTATTCACCGTTCCCTAGATGATGTGTGAATGGACTTTGAAGATGGAAGCTGGAGTATGAATGTTGGCACTATTACTGAAGGCCTGAATGATTTTTTTACTCTTACCATTGTTCAGTTGGGAAGACATGGTGGGGCTGACACAAAACAATTTTAACAGGATCTCTTTCAAATTGAATAGCTCAAAGGGTTCTTCAGTAATTCTTACGACAAATGGTGTAAATATGGTTAAACGAGTTATTTGAAAACCTGGAAAAAAGAAACTCAATTAGTGTTTAGTGGTTTATTAAATATTAAATATTTTTGGGGATGGAGAGTTATTTGGAAAATTTTGGTGTTACACCCAGTATATATATATATATATATATATATATATATATATTATAAATTAATAGATTTAAAATATGGTTTTACCGCTACACAGTGATGACCATGTTTCAGAAATGGAAGCTAAAGCCCCTGAATTTAATTTATATATATATATATATATATATATATATATATGCGTGTGTGTGTGTGTGTGTGTGTGTGTGTGTGCGGTACTTTTTGGAAAGTGCTCAATAGCAGTGATAGTGCTAACATACTTAGTTGTATTGATGTGAGATCTAAAGCTGGTTTTCACGCCCTTGGAGATCGTCAGACAAACTCTTTGTGAAACCTAGGGTCACAAACTCAAATCAATACAACTTATTATATATATATATATATATATATATATATATATATATATATATATATATATATATATATATAATATATATATACATATTTCGGAAATTAATGGTTAACCTATACATACCCAAACGCATATTTTTAATTCTAACCTTATGCAACCCAACTTTAACTTACGAAAATAGGTAACGATTTGTTTTTAAATTTACCCCATAAATCATTATTATCACAAGTTATCTGCCATCGCCTGAGGAAGTACAATCATGGTATTAAAACATGAAATCTTTGTGTAGCGATGTAAAATGTTATTATTAGAATCTGTTATAATAAAAATATTATATTATTTTCCTCTACTTTGTATTGAACAATTTTTAAAAAGTAAATGCTATGAACAGTGGATTTTTACTCCATCTGTTTTTTCTCTTATTTGGATACACACACACGCACACACACACACACACACATATATATATATATATATATATATATATATATATATATATATATATATATATATATATATATATATATATATTGTATATATAATTATACGTTTTACCAGTTTGTGACTGGAAGGGATAATAATAATTATATATATATATATATATATATTTACTAATATATACTTAATATCTGTGTTATATTACACCGAGCATTATTTTATTCACATCACCACCCAATGTGCGATACCTTATATTCATATATATATAAATAAATATATGTGTGTGTGTGAATATATATATGTGTTTATGTGTGTGAATATATATATATATATATATATACATGTGTGTGTGAATATATATTCACACACACACACACACACATATGAATATAAGTTATCGCACATTGACTGGTGGTGTTAATAAAATAATGCTCAGTGTAACAGAGATATTAAGTATATATTACTAAATATATATATATATTATCCCTCAGCGGTAACATGCAATCTAGTGTTTTGTATATATATATATATATATATATATATATATATATATATATATATATATATATATATATATATATATATATATATATATATATATACATATAAAAGAAAAATAAACTGATATATATATATATATATGTATGTATGTGTGTGTGTGTGTGTGTGTGTGTGTGTGTCTATATATCAGTTTATTTTTCTTGTATTCATATAAGTATATTAACTTGTATTCGAGCAAACCGTGAAATATAGATGTGCTTGTGTGAATAAATATATATGAACACAAATATCGGAAGCACATATATAAACGCATGCATAAGTTTATCTAAATATATCTATATAAACATGCACACACAGACACAAACACACATATTAATGCATACATAAATTCTTATACATAAGTCTTTTACATCTTCATATATCATAGATAATTTTAAAGACGTGTGTATTCTGTTGACGCACTGAATATTTGTGTTCATTAACGTTGCTGAAACTATTGATATTATCTTGATATTTTGGGTGGTTCCATTTCAAGATGTTTTCAGGAGCTACGGTTCTTTACTTTGGCATGGAGAACATTCAGAATAAGAACGGATTCGAACTCCGGTATAAGGGCTCGACTATCGCCGATCTTATCCTCTAAGATATCTTGACATTCTGTCAGTAGAGAAGAACTTCATCAGCAGATGAATCGAGACATTAGCGACGGATACATCAACTGGATATTATTGCTGACTGTTGCTGTGGATATCATCATCATCATCATCATCATCATCATCATCATCATCATCATCATCATCATCATCATCATCGTTGCTGTTTCTATTATTATTGTTATCGTTGTTGTTATAAGTGCTATTATTATTATTATTATTATTATTGATAATATTATCGTTGTTGTTATTATTATTAACGGTGTTATTACTATCGTTATTATTATTATAGTTGTTATTGTTATAGTTTTATTGTAATAATATCGTTGTTATTATTATCGTTATTATTATTATTATTATTATTATTATTATTATTATTATTATTATTATTATTATTATTATTATTATTATCGTTGTTGTTTTTATTATTATTTTTATTATTATTACTTCCTCTGATTTCTGTTGTGCATACAATTCCTTCCGGGTCTCAACCAGAGACTTAAGGTCAGAAATGAGTTCATGACATTTTTTTTAATCATTTTTATAAAAACAACACGCAAAAACACATTTTACCAGGGATCCCTTCAATGAGTCTATCGGAAGCTTTTCCATTTAATCCGAGGGGTCCAGCTACAACTGAAATTATTGATCTTCTCATGTGCCACACTTTTTAGATTTCCACTTCAGGATCCTTGTATTTTGATAGTTTTTTTTTATAGATCTTCAAAGATACATTACAATCTGCATGTACTGACATGTCAATAAGAAAGCACATTCTGTTCTTGTTGTCTTTGATCACGATGTCTGATTATTATTATTATTAATATTATTAACATTTTTGTTGTTACCATTATTATTATTATTATTATTATTATTATTATTATTATTATTATTAATGTTTCTGTTGTTGTTATTATTATTAAATTTCTCAGAGTGTATTAAAGAAACGTCAAATTTTCTCAAATCCTTAAACTTTAAACCTTTTTCAAAATAATATCTATCTGCATACGAATCTTATATTTACGTTTAAATAATTGTTTATTTGTTTGATATATGTTGAGAAAAAATGCTGTATGTAAACAACAATATGTTTTACAACTGATTAGGATTAATTAGTCTTTGTCAAAATTTATTTTTTCGTTTATCATAATCCCTCAATAGTTGATCTACTAGTTGATGATTGACTAAGCCTTTTTGCGTTGGCTGATCAGCACCAGTCAAACAAAGCTGCACGACCAGATGGAATTGTAATATATATATATATATATATATATATATATATATATATATATATATATATATATATATATATATATGTTAGCTGCTTTATATGCTTTCGGCATTAACAATATTACAGGCATAATAAATTAAATATACAACAGTCGTGTGATATGCCGGAAAAATACTAAAGTAGATCCAGTTTTACAGCATTGATTAAGTATCAAGAAACAAATGCATGTGCACCCCATCGAACAATTTGAGATTTATACTCAAAATGATATCAGAAAAAGAAATAAAAATGCAAAAGGACGTATACCTATATTTTATAGAATATGATGAAAAAATATGGAAAAGACAATGCAAAATCCGAATATGTAAGTTTACTGTTTTAATTTTGTTTTACTGTCGACCTCAGACGTTTCGGTCTACTAGACCATCTTCAGGACATGGTTATTGGAGACGTATTTATATTTAAGTTAACATACGCAAAATCTTTTGGCAAACTATGTTACAGAGAACTGTTAGAAATGTTTCGTAAACTTGATATATTTGGGAAGTATATTAGAATAATTCATAACTTATACGGGGAGTAAACCACCTACATACGGATAGAAAATGAATTCAGTAAATATACAAAACTAGAAATAGATGTAAGACAAGGATGTGTCTTCTCACAGGACTTATATAATCTTTATAGTGAAATGATTCTGAAAGAAAAAAATGTCCTACCAGGATTCATTACTGGCGGCCATAATTTTAACAACATAAGATATGCAATTGACACAGTGTTGATAGCAGACATAGAAAGAAAACTACAAGAACTCCTACAGAAGGTAGTGAAGGAAAGCAAGAATGAAGATCTAAACATTAATTGCAAGAAAATAGGAAGAATGGTTGTTAGCAAAAGGAACAGCCCAACATGAAAATTACAAATTGAAGATTTCAAAATGAAACAACTACAACAATTTAAATATCTAGGAACTGTTTTAACAGAGGACGAAAATACGACATCGAAATCCACAGGTGCATTGAGATAGCGATGGGTGCCTTCCATAAGCTAAACAGAGTATTAAGAAATATGAAAATATAGGTAGAAACAAAGTAAAGAGTAATTTTTATGTAATATCAGTCCTATATGGTAGAGAATGCTGGACAATCTCCTAACAGATGAAGAAGAGACTTGAAGCAAAAGAAACAAAGAAAAGAGTACTGAACTGTTATATAATATCAATCCTCCTTTATGACAGTGAATGCTGCACAATCTCCTAACAGATGAAGAGGAGACTTGAAGCAAGAGAAACAAAGAAAAGTGTACTGAACTGTTATGTAATATCAATCCTTCCATATGGCGGTGAATGCTGGACAATCTCCTCACAGATGAAGAAACGATTTGAAGTAACAGAAATATTGTTGGGAATACCATGGACCAAAGAAGATATATTTAACTCATAAATTATTTGAAAGACTTGGTTCTTGGAGCAGATTTCTTCAGTTTTTATACTAATTTGTTACATAATAATAATAACCAGTTTTCTCTCTTATTATTACTTTTTCTGACTGTTGTTAATATTCTTTTTATATTGATTTATTTGTACTTTTTGTGTCTTGTTTTTTAAAAATTAAAAATCTATCTATTTACTTTCTAGAAGTTACCGTAAGTTCTGTGCTAACAGTTTCCTCTCTCGAACTTCCTGCTTGTGGAATTCTCTTTCGTTTTCTTGTTTTCCAGTCAACTTCAAAAATTTAAATGCAATGTCAATCGTTATCTACTGTCCTCTTATTTCTTGTTCTTTTGTTGTCCCCTCTCCTTAATATTGTCTTTTTATATTCTTTAACACGCAGTAACCACTTAAAATTATAATCTGTCTATATTTCTGAGATGAGGTATTGTAACTATTTACACTATTTACATCATCCAGACCGTTGTTCTCACCTTTTTTGCCATATTCAGTATAATAACATTCATAGTCGAATGTTTTCCTGTTGCTTTCTCCACGGTTTTGAATTCAGACTAGGTGATCATGGCTCTCCACAGATGCCTTTTTCTATATTACCTGTGAATTGTCATGATTTCTTGGGAAAGATAGTCGAATGTTTTCCTGTTGCTTTCTCCAATGTTTTGAATTCAGAGTAGGTGATCATAGCTCTCCACAGATTCCTTTTTCTTTATTATCTGTGAATTGCCATTTCTTAGGAAAGATAGTGGACTGGTTTTCTGTTGCTTCCGCCACGGTTTTGAGTTCTGTGTTGTTCTTCTAATAGACTGTCTGCAACCTAAATCCAGATATTTATCTCAAGCAACAGGGAGAATATACCGATTCACGCCTTTTTTTTCCAGCTGAAATAGTGCGAATTGAAGGAAACAGACTAAGTCGGAACTTGAATCGCAAATTCCATTTTCTGTTCATTTCATCATTCGCACATTTTTTATTTCTTTTGCATTCTCTATATGTCAGGTCTCATCAATAAAGTACTTTATTTTTGTCTTCTCTCATTCATTTCTGTATAATGCTTGTGGCATTCAATTGTTGATAACGTTTCTTTTACTTACTGCTAAGAACCATTTATAGTAGCTACCTGGAAACATTTTCTTAAAAGCCTACCATGATGAAAGAAAACGAACTATAGTTGAGAAAAACAAAAGTTTTATTCTCAAAATGTTTGTTATTATTAAGAAAAAAGAACAAAGTATTTTCTTACTATTTTATTAATTTTTTTAATTGTTTCTAGCACGTTCGAAATATTGGCTAAATATTTAGTTTTTTTTCGTCAGTGGTTGGGCCAAAGAATTTTACCATCTTTCTTGGCGCTAAAAACATTGTTTTGGAAATTCTTGTGAAAATCAAATAATTATCGAATTTAAATGAAATTTTCAGACCTTTTCACAAATGAATAAAATTATCAAAAAACGTTTTTTTAGAAAATTTTGGTAAAACAATATTGTTTTACATTCGTTACACCCCACTTATTTAATTATGTGAAATTTTGAGAAATTAAAATTTCACCCTCTTTATATTTATATAAATTTAGTTAAATGTAGGACTCCTTGGAGAATTTAAATCATCAATTTTTTTTTTGTCAAACTTTACCGAAAATCTGCTCTGAATCGATAAAAAATCAATAAAACTATGAAATTTTTTTCGATGAATAATGAAATTTTACAAGTTTTGTTTTCATTTTCTTTTAAATTTTAATTAGAAAAATTTATTAATTTTAAAATCCTTTATAATTCTGTATTAATTTGAGTCTTTTAGGTGCTATTATTATAAAGTGAAAACTATATTTACTTATCATAAATGGAAAAACTTTATACAAATCATCAAATACCAATATTTTTCTAAAGAAATTTGAATTTTTTTTGTATGTGTATAAATGTGCCGATATTTGTAAGTACGAGCGATCATACACGACATAATCTGAAAATAAGAGCGATAACTTTAATAAATTTAAAGCCAACATTTCTAAAATTCAATAAAATATTAGATTATGGAAAATATTTACATAATTTTTTAACATTACTGAGTATTTAAAAATTAAAAAAGGGCGCTCACGCCATTTTCTTCAATTATGTTTTACAGATAGAGTCTTCGTAAAACAACATTAAACCTGTCATCAGGGTGTCAGTACAGCTACTGTTGGGTTAAAATGCATTTCTACGATATTTTAAACTTAAAGTAAATAATATTTGTTTAAAATCAGATTAATTATACTTTAAATCGGCTACTATTCTTCAATTTTCAAAATAGTATATTTTAGTCTTGAAAGATTTTTTAATAAAGAAAATTATTTTGCGATGAAATACGACTAAAAAAGGGCGCTAATCCGTTATTTTAGCAAAAAAAAGGAGGGAAAAAACAGTCAAATTAAATTAGTTTTTTGAAATAGAGTAAAGTGTTTTAATTATTGGAAATATTAAATTTAATCTAATAGCTTGAAATTAAAACTAAAATAAAGGCTTTAAGAAAGATTTTCCATTTAAAAAAATTAATTTTAAACGTTAGGAATCGAGTTTTTGCGGAGGTCCCTAATTTATAGAGTTTGACATAAAAATTTATAGAATTTGACATAAAAATTTACAGAATTTGACATAAAACTTTATGGAGTTTGGCATAAAAAAAATTATAGAATTTGACATAAAAATTTATAGAGTTTGAGGTGTTTGTCTAGAATTATTTGAATTAATAATGAACATACTACACCGAGTATTTGCCTACACAGATTTAGCAGACTGTAAATATAAAAAAACTGATGTAATGTTGCGTAGGCCGTGCCAAACTGTAACAGTTTCGCTTATTTATTTGTATGTATCAAGAGCATGAACATGGCAACTTCGAATCCAATATAGAAAATGAAGAGAAACGTTGTATTTATGGTACTAACCACCAGCCACAATCGCACCGAGCCTGTTTAGAAATAACTAAACTGTCAGCTCTATACAACCGCTTTCTAAGATAAATGGTCAGAAATGGCTTTGAGCGAGTAACGACTGTGGGTCTTGGTGAAGATCACCCTTCTTAGAATATTATGGACTGGAGCTACAGAATCAAAAGGAACAAACAAATAACAGAAACCACACCAACTGAAGACTACCAACAGCAGCAACAACTAAAATGGATAGCACATTTAACTTGAAGAGAAAATAATGACATAATCAAGATGCTACTTCAAATAAAAAGGTTAGGATGGAAACCAATAAAAAAGGTTAGTAGTTTCAATACGTGAAACGGTGATATTACCATTACTATTAATGAGAGAAATTATAGGTAATGGGTTATGGTTTTACCTTCGAGATTATTATGATATTATCAAGATGTTGATATTCCACACTGTTTCAAATAAAAGAAAAGGAGAAAAAAAACTCCATCAATTGTTAAAAGGGCGATAACAGCTAGTGAACTTAAGAAAACTATCTTCCTGAAAAATTGTTTTAAGAGAAATATTTTATAAATTTCAAATTACAGTAGTAGTGGCTGCTCGGTCAATGAATACCGAATGTAAGGAAACAGCTACGGGAATAGCTAGATTCTTGAAAGGAACCACTTTCTTCTTGTTCAAGAAACGAGTTGGAAGAAATTGGTGGGGACGTGTCATTCATTGTCAAGTAAAAGAACATATTCTAAGTAGTCAGATATCGTAAGGATGGCGTAGTTTGTCCTGCAAGTCAAGGATATCAGTAATTCAGTGACAAGTGGCTAAAGAAGGCGGTGTTCACCATTAGACGTGTTGTGCATGAGAACACCAGGAAGTGAACGGTACATGCTTGATTGCTGAATGAGAAATTCGAAAAGTACCAAGAACAGGAGAAACAAAAATTGCTCCTGGGCAGACCCCCACAAATGTAACCACAGTGATGTACATAAATTTCTGTGTTTGTGATTTTCCTGCGTCTTGTGAGTAATGAGACCCATACCATGCCACTAAGCATACTTCTATATAGTGGTGCTGGACAAAATCTGGATCAAGGGGGTGACGTGTTGCAGCAGGACCCTACCCTATGTGACAGAGGAGGAAATGACCGAAAACTTTCACGGACAGCCGTCACATTGTATGTGGAGATCTATCATTCCTGATTTGAATATCTTGGACTACCATGTTTAGGACTACCATGTTTAGGACGGGGCGTCGTCGATAGAGAAAGACTAACCAACACCCATACTCAACACCCACACAATAGCAAGGACTTGTTGAAAGCCTCTATCATTGACGTGATAGCCAAATTGAATGAAACCACCCCTGATATGAGCATGAAGCCGTTCCTTATACTGAAGCCGCTTTTATTGAATAACATTTTTCTGCTTTTTCTATGTTAAACACGTGTACAAGTCTTTTTGAAAATATCCTTCTATTTTTTTCTACTAAATATATATGTTTTTCGTTATATTATAATTATTTCTCATTTATCTGGTGCAACAAGCATATCTTTAAAGAAACCATTGGTTTATGATTTATTTCATGCCTATTTATTTAGTGTCTTTGAATTGTATATATGGAGCAGCGGCATCAAATAAATTAGTGTATCATCAAACATTTTTTTACATTTAAAATATATTCTTGATAAACGTTTCAGAAAAATAACTTTCTATATAATAAAAGCAGTACGTTAAAACGTTTCATATTTAATATTAACAGAATTATATGGAGTACAGAAGTAATATTTTATAATAATAATAATAATAATAATAATAATAATAATAATAATAATAATAATAATAATAAGAAGAAGAAGAAGAAGAAGAAGAAGAAGAAAGAGAAGAAGAATATTAATAACAATAATGATGATGATAACAATATTAATGGTAATAATAATGGTGATGATGATAATAATATTACGCAATAATAATAATATTAGTAATAATAATAATGATGACAATGGTGGTGATGATAATAATGATGATGATGATGATGATGATGATGATGATGATGATGATGATGATGATGACAATGATTATAATAATAATACTGACGATAATAATAATAATGAGAATGATAATGGTGATGATGATAATAATAACAATAATAATAATGATTTTATCATTGTATAATAATAATAATATTAGTAATAATAATAATAATGATGATGATAATAATGGTGATGATAATAATAATAATAGTAATAATAATAATAGTAATAATAATAATAATGACAATAATGGACAGTACAAAAAATATGACATTTAAACACAGTGTCATTACTATAATAATTGCATCACTAGAAATTATTAAAAGAGAAATTATTAAAAGAGAAATTATTAAAAGAGAAATTATTATCTTTACCTCAGGTTTTGGATAAAAGATATAGTAAAGGATTGTAAGAAACAGCAGATCCGGAAATAATAATAATAACAACAACAACAACAACAACAACAACAATAATAATAATAATAATAATAATAATAATAATAATAATAATAATGGTGATGTTGTGTAACAGCATAAGTCAAGTTAATTCTGTCACAAATTCAAAGAGAAACAACAGAATTTCTACAGAGGGTGGCAATTGTAGTGATTCCCATTTAATATACACCATCCAATGTAACAAACATGATTTGATTTATGTGAGTTGCATAACAGAAAAGTTAAATAAAAGATTCAATGGACACAGGTATGATGTCAGGCACATCAATGTGACATCAACAGAGCTTACAGAACATATTTTTACAAACTAGCCAAATTACCCGCGCCTTGCTGCGTGTCACACATTTTTGTAAGAATAATTTGTGGAGAAAAATGATGCATTTCAATATTAGTCAAAGAACTTGCCAATGTGACCTCTATCTTCTGGCTTTCTCCTTCTATATTTTGGATAGGTGTCATTCACTTGTTCAAATTTAAATTTAATTTAAGTCGAATGGAAAAAAAATTCAGGGAGTGGCATGCACCCCCATTTCGGGGCCCCTTTTGTCAAAACGAAACATACTTAGCAAAGTACCCTAGGTAATGTATATGGTTATGGGGTCTATCTCCAAAACCCTAGGAAGAGTTCGATAACAAAGAGACAAAGGCTACAAATTTATATAGAGAGACGATTGTAATTTCGACAAACATCTTAAGGTGCACATTCTGAAAAAATATTCAGAATCTTTCGACATTTCGACCCTTAAAACGCATGAGGATGATTACGTAAGCAAAATACTAACTTCCGGTCCCGGGGGAGTGAGCAAAATGACAGGAGAGTTCCATAAGATCGATACTAAACTGTTTGATTAATTCCTCTTCGTAACTAATCAGAAAATTCCAACAAGACCAGCATCATATTAAGCACATTTAAGTTGCATGCCTTCACGCAGGGGGGGGGGCATTTCATTCATTTTGACGCGCTCGTTACCAAGACAGCCGCTTTTTCATTGTAAGACAAGCAAAGTTTGTACAAAGACTTACTATATTTTTTTGTAGATTTATATATATTTATACTTGAAAAAAATTGTTTAGTATATCTTTAAGAAGATAGACATTCTGTTGAAATATTGTTTAACATTGTCAAACATTGTGTTTTAATTTCCATCATTTTTTCTTCGTGGTCGCGCAATAGCAGGAGTAGGTCGTAAGTTCAAGATGCTATACTTTGCCGTCATACCACGTCATATGGCTAGATGCAATGTAATATGTTGTGATTAGTTTGAAACTATTCCTTGACCATTATCGCCGCATATAATGTTCTATGTCAGCATAAAAAAATATTATCTTCGATGGTGAATATCTTTGTTTAAATGTTCGTATAACCACTTTGAAGGTGGCTCATGTTAGCCGAAAGGTTAGATCAAGGACCAACTTAATAAAAAATATCCAAATGTTGGATAATTTTTGTTTTTATTTTCAGCTGAAATTAAAGCAAACATGCGAACATTTGAACTGCGCATAACTAGATATAATAGACATTCATTGTCTGTTACATTTAAGAATATATATTTAAATAATGATCTGCTTCCCCAATACACTATATATATATATATATATATATATATATATATATATATATATATATATATAATAATTACATGAATCATTCATACAAAAAGCAGATAGTGAAGTTAATGTTATAAATATTATATCATTAACTTCACTATCTGCATTTTGTATGAATGATTCATGTAATGTAAATTGAACTGCACCACATACTTGATATATATATATATATATATATATATATATATATATATATATATATATATATATATATATATATATATATATATATATATTGTATTGATGCAGCAGATCATTATTTACACTGAAATTATTTAAATTAAATTATTTAAATTGAAAAACCCTATACACACACACACACACACACACACACACACACACACACACATATATATATATATATATATATATATATATTTATATGTATGTATGTATGTATGTATAGGGTTTTTCAAAAGGAAAGAGCAGATTTAAAAAATTTATTAACAAATGCTAAGAGACAGAAACACACATTACTGCGACGGAAAAGGTTCACAGTTATTATTTATCTACACTTAGCAGTTGCAACACCCAAAACGACTTTTCTTGTAGTGTCGCCATTTTAAGTGTCGACACAAATTATAACAATATAAATTTACACAAAATCTGAACAAAAGTTTAAAAAGAAGCATTTAAACAAAATTGAAACATTTTTTCATTTATTTTAATAACCAACACCTTTCCAACTTTTAATTACAATACTATTAGAATCTTCAAATCAAATCTTTCGGGAAAAACAATCATCACCAGTTTCTATTTTATATAAAAGAATTAAAGTCAAAATTAACTTTTTCTGTATCCAATCAGATGTACCTATGTTTAGAGATCTAAGTATTTATAAAATATCGCTGGATATTTATAAATACACAAACGGCTATGTTACATTAAATGATAAAGTATTTACATCTAAAGTTATTATATATATAAATAGTTATATATTGCAAGCAAACTATATATTTTAAGACATTTTTATGTTTATACATTTTTTAAGTAAATGCTCTGTTTATAATAAACTGTATTAATAACATTTACCGAGAAATTGTCATAGAAAATATGCGTCCTCCAACAGGAATCGAACCTGTATCCAATACGGAACTGTCATATAGACTGGCGAGCTTTTACCGATTTCGCCACAGAGGAGCGTTAGGTTAGTACGGTTGATTTTACTGTTTTTAAACTACAATTTTCCAATCGGAAATTTCTCGGACATTCAGGCCGGTAAATGTTGTTAATACTGTTTATTATAAACAGAGCATTTACTTAAATATTTGTATCTATAAAGAGAATGTATAAACATAAAAATGACTTTAAATAATTGTCGGATTTTGTCCATTTCATAATGTGTGACATAACTATATATATATATATGATTGTGTGTACATATAAATGTATTTGTACATATAAGTGTGTGTGTGTGTGTGTGTGTGTGTATTAATACATACCTCTATATATTCGTATGGATAGAATTCATTACAATTTTAATAATACATCGTGAAAATATACCTTTAAACTCAACATGAATATTTCCTGCAAAGTCAATAATTTTTTTAATGTAAAAATGCCTACATATTTTTCACTAATTTTACAAAAATGTTTTGGATTTTTTCCACATATGCCTGTTATAACATGTTGACATATCTGACAGATTTGATCGAGCGAATAGACCAGTGTGGCAAAGAAAGATGCTTCTATTACACCTGCCACATAAGACATTTAACGTATGAGACAGCCGTTACTGTCAAGTTAAACTATAGATTAATTGAAAAAAAAAACAACGAAAATATAGGATAAAAGGTATGGAAAAGAAAGAAAGAAAGAAAGAAAGAAAGAAAGAAAGAAAGAAAGAAAGAACAGAAAAACGACAGAATGAACTAAAAGAAAGCAAAAGAAAACAAAAGAAAGAAATCGTAGGAAAGCAAGAAAAAGCATCAAGTAAAATAAATAAGATTAAAAGAAAGAAATCGTATGAAGACAAAAAAGAGCAAAAGGAATCAGGAAGTAAATACAAAGAAAGTAAAAAGAAAAAAAGAAGGAAGCTAATAAAACACTAATATAAATTTTAAAATCCCAATTAGAAAGCAACTAACCTTGAAAATAACGAAAACTACCCTCCAAAAGCTAAGTATTAAGAAACATGAAAGTTTTTTGGAAACAAGAAAAGGGTGCAGAACTGTTATGTAATATCAGTCCTCCTATATGGCAGTGAATGCTGGACAATCACCTCGCAGATGAAGAACAGACTTAAAGCAAGAGAAAGAAAGAAAATAATATTGAACTGTAATGTAATATCAGTCCCTCTATATGGCAGTAAATGCTGGAAAATCTCACAGACGAAGAAGAGACTGGAAGCAAGAGAAACAAAGGAAAGAGTAGTGAACTGTTATGTAATATCAGTTCTCCTATATGGCAGTGAATGCTGGACAATCTCCTCACAGATGAAGAATAGTCTGGAAGCAAGAGAAACAAAAGAAAGAGTAGTGAACTGTTATGTAATATGAGTCCTCCTATATGGCAGTGAATGCTGGAAAATCTCCTCACAGATGAAGAAGAGACTTGAAACAAGAGAAACAAAGAAAAGGGTACTGAAATGTTATGTAATATCAGTCCTCCTATATGGCAGCGAATGCTGGACAATTTCGTCACAGATGAAGAAGAGACTTGAAGCAAGTGAAAGAAAGAAAAGAGTACTGAACTCTTGTGTAAAATCAGTCCATGATCACCAACGTCCTGAAGGGACAAAGCATATTGATGAAGCAGAAATAATATTGATTTTTTTTATTTATGTAAAACAAATAATCACAAAAAAAATATTACCTAATTCATAAATATCCGTTTCAATATTGAAGCATATATATATAATTAAAAAATCTATTTTTTTTATATTCATGGGGGAAGATGACTCAATATCGATGTGTGCTTGTAGATATTCATATTTTATTTTTTATTAACATTTCGGTGGTATTATAGCATGCGGTCTACCACAATACAGATAACAGACCTCAAATACTGAGGTAGACCGAATACTACAATAGCACAAATCATTCTATCATTTTTTTCGTCCGTGAATCAAACATTGCTACTACATCTGGTTTAGTGTTTCTCTCCATTCCATTCTCTCTAGATAGAGAATTTTGATAAAATCCAAAGAATCTGCAATGTTATCAGTTCTTTTCTGGCATCTCGGCATCAGTAACGTTCACACCACCGAAACGTAACTTCCCTGTAGCGTTCTTGTAAATATTTTTATAAAGATTGTTATGGTGAGCTTTCCTCTTTAGTATCATTGATACTTCATGAATTTAAACGCAGTACTAGATTGTAAGATAGGTCTCATGTTTTCCTTCTTGAAACTGTTAGTTATAACCATAAGTTCTATGCTAATTGTTTCTTCTCTCGCACTTCTCGCATATGGGACTCTCTTCTTGCTTTACAGTCAACTACAATATACAAAAATTTAAATGAAACGTCAATCGCTATCTTCTGTTATTTTGAAATCTGATTTTTATTGTACTTTCTCTTTAATAAGATTTTCTCAATTACTTTCACTCTCAGCAATCCTTTGAGTCTTAGTGAATTTACTTTTTTATCTTTTAATCATTTCACCCCAAGCAAGGTGATAACGCCACTAGGACGCAAAAGTTTATAGGGATTCACTGTTAGAGAGTTAGGAGATTTTAGTGAAGAGAAGAGTGGAGAAAGACGATAAGAGAAGTGTCCAGAAGATGACGATTGGAGCTTCATTTAAATTTTTTAAAATTGTAGTTATCAGGGAAGCGAGAAAGCGGAAGGGAGTTCCACAGGCGAGATGTGCAAGAATAAAAAAAAAACTATTAAAGTAATAACTGTAACATTAAAGGGAGAATTTCTGGAATGATGAGTTATCATTATTTACCTTATTTATATTCGGACTATTGTCCTCATCTTTCTTGTTATTATCACCTGATCGTCTTCTGTTTAAATTTCTGGGATAATGAATTATTATTATTTATTGGGTGGGTTCATAATTATCAGAAAAATGAAGCATAACAATTCAACAATAGCATTTTTAAATCATTATTCCCGAGCGTAGTCACCATCTACTTCAATAACTGCTTCTCATTTGCTTGGAAGACGAAGACGGTCGATTCCACGGGCAAAGAAGTCACGGTTCTTGGAGGCAATCCATTCTTTGACATCGGCCACCAAGTTATCCAAATCGGCATAAACTTTGTTCACCTGCCAATCTTTCAGCGATCGATTGACGGGGTAGTCCGTAGGCGCTTCTGTGGGAGAATATAGCGTGATGTGGAAGTAGTCCCCAGCTCTCATTGGCGATACATTCGACAACATGACGCTCAACATGTGGACGCGCATTCTCGTGGAGGAAGACGATATGGTTCTTTTTGCGCGGTCTTTTCGTCTCGATTGCAAGGTGAAGGCGGTCAAGTTGAGTCAGATAGACATCGCTGTTGATGTTCAATCGACGCTTGCTGTTTTTGTCTGGAATCCGCCACTGTTGACACCCATCGTCGTCATTCCCCCCAAATAACAAATACTGTTAGAGATGATTTTCCAAAGGATGATTCCGCTTCTGTTCCACCAAACACACCACATTGCCTTCATATAATGCACTTTCCGGTATTCCTTTTGGTGAAACTCCTGGCGAAACGCGGGCCTTCTTTCTTTTGACGTTTCTCAAAAACTGCCATGATTCATTCCCAGTGACAAGATTATTTAGAAACGGAGCTTGCTCGTTTCGTTGCAGCAAATCAGTAAAAATTCGGACATGTTAGGCTTTATTATTGTTGGAGAGTTTGCTAGGGACCAATCCAGCCAATATCCATACCTTTCCGAGCTTTTTGAGACGACGAACAATGATTGAATGATCCATATTTAAGTGTTCGGCCAGCATTCTTGTTAAGCTTTCGTACTCTTCCACAGCTCCCAAAGTGCCTGGTCGTCGAAATCTGATGGTCGACATATTCCTGGCTTATCTTCCAAGCTAGTGTCGCCAGATTTGAAACGAGCAGACCATTCCCTTCATCAACTTTCGCTGATTGTTCTTTCACCAAAAAGTTCTTTGAGATCGCGAAATGACTGCACTGTTTTCCATCTTTTTTCGAAATGGTAAAACATTATATGACGAATATGATTATCGACACGCATTTTTACAACCTGAAAATAAAATAATATTTTTATTAAAAAAAAGTAAACAAAAGAAACAATTTTTATTAACAAATAAATTGTATACAAAAACGCCTGATAATTATGCACCAACCCAATATATTATTTATATTCGGACTAATGTCCTCATCTTATAATCACCTGATCGTCTTCAGCCTGAATTTCGGGTATGAAGAGTTTTCATTATTTACATTATTTATATTCGGACTAACGTTCTCATCTTTGTTGTTATTATCACCTGGTCGCCTTCTGTCTGGATTTCTGGGATGAGGTGTTATCATTATTTAGACTATTTACATCTGCACTATTGACCCCCTTTTGTTTCTTGTTATCAAAACGTTTAACCCGCTTCACTAGGTGTATGTGGATCCGGGTAATATACAAGCAATTTTGATCTGAAGCCATTACTTAATGTAGATTGTTCTCGTTCCACTACCGATATCTAGGACTATCTTGTCTAGTTTTTATTAATTACACGCCTTGTTTCTACTGAGTCCAAATACATATTTCCCGGTCCAGGGATTTAGATGAAAATTACTATGTCACAACGTTATGTGAATTAAAACGTTGGTTTGTTTGGGAATTTGATGACATATTAATTGTGAGTTCAATCCCTGGATCAGGCAGTGTGTACTTGGACTCAGTGGAAATGGGGCGAGCAATAACTGAACAATACTAAAATAAGAATTAGCGAGATATCCTTAGACATGGAGCGAGAACAGTCTATCACCGTAAATTAAATAAGTGGATCAGTTCGGAATTTCCCTTAAGTTACCCATATCGACACACAGCGGATGAAGGCTGGCGGGTGCAACGGCCGAAATGTTTTAATAAAAACAATAAAAATGAGGTCAATAGTCTGCATGTAATTGATAGTAGAATAATGAAATAAGAAATCCTTCAGTAATGTTTTAATTTCCAGAAAATATCGAAAAACGAATCCAATTCTTTTGTTTTATTAGCTTGGGAATACCAAGTGGTGTATCCTTGGATGTGCGGGTGGAGTAAGAAAAGATTACTACTGTGCGTCTGGTTTTGAAGACCTAGTTGAATTCAAGAAATACAATATCTGCTATAAACACATTGGCTGTACCTGTGGTGCAATACAGTTTCAACATCCTTAATTAGACCACACCTGACATTAAGCGAATGGACACCAAAACGAGAAAGCTTCTCACTTGCCAGCGCATGCACCATCACAAGGCTGATTTTGATCGTTTCCATGTTCCCAGATCCGAAGGAGGCAGAGGATTAGTTCAATTATAATTGTCGTTTCAAAACTACAGCAATCGGCCTTCAAAGATACCTGGAAACTACAGAAGACTGGATGATGATCTATGTCAAAGTATATAAAAGAAAAGAGAAACTCTATTCAGCAATAAAGGAAGCCAACATCCTAAAAATGGTGTTTCACTTGGGTGAAGATATGCAAGTAAAACATAATATACATACTGCAGCAGCAAAAAAACTCATCAAAGAAAGTAAAGGCAAATGCAATCGACCAGATACAGAAACGTTGGCAAGATAAATCTCTTCACGGTCAATGTCCTGCCCGTACCAAGCAAGATAACGTAGACAAACCCCGTACCCATCAGTAGCTACTGATGGGTACGGGTTTCCCCTTTTTATTCTTGTTGCACAGGGTCAATGTTTGTTAAATAGAAATTACCAAGCACACATACTGAAAAATTATGTTAGCCCAAAATGCAGATTCTGGAATAATTATCCGGAAAAAAATTGATCATCTTGTATTATGTTGTATTTATATCCACAGGATATAAAACCTGATATGACAGAGTAGGCCAATATCTGCAATGGAAAATATGCAACATTTACAGAAAGGAAACTGCAGGAAATTGGTAGGAACATCATTCAAACCAGGTTTCGGAGATAAGTTCTGTAACAATTTTATGGGACTTTCTAATACACACAGAGAGAACAATCAAAGCTAATCGACCAAACATCGTTATCAGAGACCGACAAGACAAAATTTATCTTCTTAGTGACATAGCAGTCTGTAATGTATCTTTGAAGATCTTCAAAAGAACTATCAAAATACAAGAGCTTTGAAATCGAACTCTCAAAAATGTACCACGTGAGGAGATCATAATCTCCAGTTGTAATTGAAGCCAATAGACTGAATGAAGGGATTTCTGGTAGCCCAGTCCTGAAAGAAATACAAAAAAATAGTACCCACGAGTACAGCCTACACGTTACCAAGGCATTTATCTATGTAAATTATAAGTGATTTTAGATGGTTTTTTTTCCATAAAAAATTCTCAGTGGAAAATGTCATGATGCCATTAGGTCACTGGATGCGATCCGGAAAGAAATGAGTATATACTAGAAATCAAAGAAAATATAATAATAATAATAATAATAATAATAATAATAATAATAATAATAATAATAATAATAATAATAATAAAGATCAAACAGCAAATAAAAAGAACCTGCTTGGAAGGCAAAATTAAAGTGAGAAACTGAGGAAATCAGATGTGAATTATCGATACCAGATAAGATCTCAAGAAATTCAATTGTTTCAACACGGAAAAAGCAGTAAGTCCGGAGGGAAATATAAAATTAGTAAATAAAATTCCACCAATCAAGGAAATTCTTAAACAGAAATTGCAATTAGAGGCACAGAGAACAAGACGATATGCAAAGCGTTGTAGGTTCTACCGACAAAATATGATATTTTAAACAGACCGCAAGATTTTTACAGTGAAATTAGGAAAGAAGTTATAGAAGTCAAAAAACTGCCATCTTCTGAAGAAGTGTAAAATGTTTGAGAGAATATTTGGAGCAACCCAAAGGAATATACTCCCAATGCAGAGTGGATCAAAAGAGAACAAGAAAGAATGAAGGATAAATCTGCACAAGAATGGAAATTCCAAGTACAATATAAGGCAAGCTCTAATAAAATTCCAAAGATGGAAATCCACAGGAAATGACAAGGTACTCAACGTTTGGCTATATGATGTTATCATTCCATAAAACCATTGTACAAACTTTATCGATGGTAATGAATAATCCAAATGAAATTCTACAATGGATCGCTGAAGATATTGCATTTCATCTACCAAGACAGGGTGAAACAAGTGATGCGAAAATTATAAACAAATAACATGTCTGTTTATCACATCATAAATTAATTACGTCTATACTGACTTACTGTACTTACTCGTTTCTCAATGAAAAAAATATTCTTCCACTAGAACAAAAAGGGTGCCGAAGAGGTTGATATGGTTGCAAAGACCAACTATTGATAAATAAGATGATCCTGGAAAATTGCATAAAAATAGAATTCTCAACCCCACTTGGATAGATTGTTTAAAGCCTTTGATAGTGTGTGAAACTCTTGGAATCTTAAGGCTTTGAAAACATACAAAGTCTCCTTGGTAATAGCAGTTTTCATTAAATATGGCATGGGACTGTAGAAAAACCACATTATACCTAAATCACGCCGAAGACGCTGCCACTTCCAGTCGTTTGAATATCCGATGAATAATTTTTCAAGGAGACTCCCTGCCGCCCATTCTGTTTTGTCTGTCCTTAATCCGCTTTTGTACAAACTAAATAGTAATAACTATGGATACAGAATAACAAAGAATTTAATAACATATTCTACATTGATGAACTCAAACTTTTTACCAAAGATAACAATGAGTTGAAGGGTATTCTCAGTACTGTAAAATCTTAAATACTTTGGCTATCCCTGTGGTGCAATACAGTTTAAATATCCTTAATTGGACCTGAATTAGACTATAGCTGACATTAATCGAATGGATATCAAAACGAGAAAACTTCTCACTTGCTCCAAATGCATAATCCTAAGGCCGATGTTGATTGTCTATATGTGCCCAGATCCGAAGGAGGTAGAGGATTAGTTCAACTAGTACTGTCTTACAAAACCACAACAATCGGTCTTCAAAGATACCAGAAAACTACAGAAAACTGTGTGATGATCTGTGACAAAGAACACGAAAGAAATAAGAAACTTTCTTCAGTAATAAAAGAAACAACACGTTCAAAATGGAATTTCAAGTAGGTCAAGATGAACAAATGAATCATAATCCGTCTACTGCAGCGGCAAATAGCATAAAAAAGAAGACAAAAACAAATGCAATGGATCAAATGTAGAAACGATGGCAAGATAAAGCTCTTCATGATCAAGTACCAGATAAACTGTTGTAGCCATCAGTAGTTGCATAGTGCATAGTCAAAAGCTGAAACCGAAGGTTTTATTGTTGCTGCACAGAATTAATGCTTGCTAACTAGAAATTATTAAGCAAACATACTGAAAGATTATGTAGACACAAATGAGATAAGTAAAAGGCAGGGTAGATGGAAAAGTTTTAGTGGATACTTATTGTAATCATGTGAATGGGAATATATTTTTTGTTTGTGAATTTGCGTGTAATTAATCGTGCACTAATTTCATGGAGGTATTCTTTTTATCATTTCACTCTAAGCAAGGCAATAAAGCCACTAAGATGCAAGGTCTTACTGAGGATAAGAGAATATGAGAAAAATTATTATTAAAGAGAGAAAACAATAAAAGATGATGAATTAAGAAGACAGAAGATAACGATTGACATTGTATTTAAACTTTTGAAAATCAAATTTGATCGAAAACAAGAAGTCGGAAGAGATTTCCACAAGCGAAAAGTGAGTGAGAAGGAACTTTTAGCATAGAACTTACGGCTACATCTAGCTATTTCAATTAGTTGTCAATCTAGTATTGTGCTTAAATTCATAAAGAAAGTACAAAAAAATAAATATCTAAGTAGTGTTTTAACAAGACAGAAAGTGCAACCCCGAAATCCGGAAGCGTATTGGAATATTTCTAAGATGAAGTATTATGTACACTATTTACATTGTTCGGATTATCATCCTTATCTTTGTTGCCATATATATCACAACGTTATGGCCGTTGTACACTCCGGCCTTCTTCAGGTGGTTGGAATCTCGAAGTGAACCCTTTATTTCGCTCGTTGGGGTAGTCTGTTCTAGTTCCACGTGCCATGTCTAATGGAGGTCCGTTATCTCCTGTTAATTCCCCTTTCCAAGTTCTGCACCGCCTTAACCAGGTATTGACTCACACTCTTTGGATCCAGTCACTGGATCTAACCAACGCCTTTATCCACTGTGCCATGTGTCCTTGATTTTAGACGTCTGCGACTGAAGTTATTCACTAATCAAATCTTGATATATTCATGTCTAAAGTTAGCAGCTATGTTTCTTGTTTAGATTCAACAACTTCGCGTCTTTCTCTATCTTACGCTAATACAACATATCACTGTAACCATCTACCTTGAGTGACTCTTGGGCCTTGAATTGGTGAAACATAAAAAAAGATATTGCAAGCTGAAATGCACATAGTAAATACCAATTATATACATTGACTTACATAATATATTTTATATTGCATTTAATGTGAACTATCAAATATTTATTAACAACGAAGAATAATTTCTGTAAACATGCTAATTATGATTTATACATATATACTTAATATGAACTTTTAACATAAAAATAAACATATATGAATACATGTCACGTTTTCACATGTCAGTCCGTGTTGTCTGTCGTTTTATTTATTTTTAGTTATGAATTATATGTATTTTGTTTATTGTTAAATTTGATAAAATTTTATTGATGTTGGTTTGTTAGTTATCTGTTTTTAATGCTTCTAGAATTTGTAATCGTTTTTCCACAGTTTGAGATATTGTGTTTTGTATTATTGATAAGGATTTGCCGGGTTTCTTGTGTAGGTTCATTGCTTTGTTGGTTAGTGATATGCAATTTAATTGAATTATTATTGGATAAGAACCAAAGTGACATACTGGTTCTGTAACCGACGTATATATGATTTGAATTATTATTAGAAAGACATTCTCCATTAAGTAAGCGAATTAATACACATTGGTTTGTTGAATGTTGGATATATTTTTGTGTGTGTTTATCGATCATGATCTTCATGGTGGGGGATGTTAATTTTTTGTGATATGATAGGTTTAAACTGTTTTTTTGAATAGGTGATAGGTACAGATGTATTAGATTTCACATAAGATTTTCGTGTAGTTTGTGATTGCTGTCTAGTTGATTTTTGTAGTTTTGGCATTATCATTATTAAAAAAATGTTACTGACATAGCACAAAAAGAAACTCTTATAATAGCTCCCACTTATTCTATGTGTTGTGTCCATTTAGAACGTTGATGGTTATGGCTCTCCACAATTTCCGGTACTTTGTATCTTTTTTGCTATCTCTCCTAAACGTTGTTCCGCCATCCATGAACTCAAATTCATTCTTCTTCTTCTTCTTCTTCTTCTTCTTCTTCTTCTTCTTCTTCTTCTTCTCCTCCTCCTCCTCCTTCTTCTTCTTCTTCTTCTTCTTCTTCTTCTTCTTCTTCTTCTCCTCCTCCTCCTTCTTCTTCTTCTTCTTCTTCTTCTTCTTCTTCTTCTTCTTCTTCTTCTTCTTCTTCTTCTTCTTCTTCTTCTTCTTCTATGTACCATGTTCTAGAAACTTCTTCCCAATGTTAAGTATGTCTTTTTGTTTCTATTTTCACAAAAACTGCGTCTTTGCTCACATGTTCCGCCTATGATATTCTCAGTTAATTGGTTCTCTGTAGAACCATATAACTCAAGTTTCTTCATCTGTGGGTAGGTTGTCCAGTATTCATTGACATATAGGAGGACTGATATTACATAACAGTTCAGTATTCTTTTTTTTTGTTTCTGTTGCTTCAAGTCTCTTCTTCATCTGTGAGGAGATTGTCCGGCATCCACTGCCATATCGGAGGACTGATTGATATTACGTAACAGTTCTGTAATCTTTTCCTTGTTTCTCTTGCTTCAACTCTCTTTTCTTTGTTTCTAACGATATTTTCCTTTTTTTAAATGCTCTGCTTATCTTTAGGAAGGCATCTTTCGCTATTCCTATGCGTCGCATTGTACACCCTCTGTTAGAACACTTACAAAACACAAATGTGCAAAGACGTCGACCAGTTTATACTTATATTCTCTCAGGAAACAGGAAAAGGGTTCGAAATTTAGAAAAAATTAAAGAAAATATCCATGATAACTAACATTTGCTGGCCTTCAATTAAAGTTGTATAAACATATACGTATATTTATTCATTTGTGTTTTTGCTTATTTGTGTGCGTGTGTATACATGAGCGTATATGTGAAGCAGAAAGAAAAACATCAGTGTGAAAGTCATTTACTCGTAGATTTTAAAAGCTAATGCATTCTTTCATATTAATTTCTTAAGCATTGCTTAAGCGCAAATATAGATAATTGGTAAATAGACTTTATGGAACCGTATCCTTATGCTTTTTTGATACTGAACCAGTCACTGCTTTGTCATTAATACAGCCTATAATTTTCTGTCGCAAACGCTCGCTTCAATTCTTGTAACATGAGTTTTTCTTTAGAATTTGTTTCCAAGCTAATACGAACATTCTCCTCATAGATTTGTCTTTTGCTTTTTATATTAAGATAAATACACAATAATTTTATATTCATAATTATAATATAGTTTTTATATAAGATATGTCTAAAATCATGTTTTAATTGTCTTAACATATTTAAAATTGCTGGGTGTTTTTATAATAACAACATCATTATTTAACATTTAAAGTTCACTTCGTTTCAAATTTAAAATTATCATTCGTTACACAGGTTACCACGGTTTCGCTATATAATAGAAACAGATACGATATGTGAAGACATACTCGAACTTTCCAAAATTTAGTTACTTACTCTTCCAAAGAAAATATTTTGTGTTTTATTTATCTATTTTTATAACAAGTAACAGTAAGTCGAGCGTAGGAGATAAAGATGAGAATACATTCGACTACAGTTGAATATGATAATTAAAGCGAGCATGATAACTGCTGGGTAGGTGCAGAAACTTGATGATGCCTCTCTACTTCGGTGTCGTCAGAAAGTGCTTATTCTATTTATTGGTTAATTTAGGTATGTGCATTGTAATTATTATCAGACTGATAAAAATATAGTTGTTCCTAACTGATGAAAAGTAATATGATTACAAAATAATACAACTACAACAGGAATTCTTCTTCTTCTTCTTCTTCTTCTTCTTCTTCTTCTTCTTCTTCTTCTTCTTCTTCTTCTTCTTCTTCTTCTTCTTCTTCTTCTTCTTCTTCTTCTTCTTCTTCTTCTTCTTCTTCTTCTCCTCCTTCTTCTTCTTCTTCTTCTTCTTCTTGTACTTGGTGATTATTATTATTATTATTATTATTTCCTTTGATATCTGGCGTTTACACATTTCTTTCCGGGTCCCGCCCAGGGACCTAAGGTTAGAAATGGCATCATGACACTTTCCACTGCAAAAAAAATAAAATAATAATTACATAGATAAAGCCCTTCGGAAAGTGTGGTCTGTACTTGTCAGAGCAATTTTTTGTATCTCTTTGAGGCATGGACTTCCAGGGATCCCTTCAATCAGCCTACTGGAATCTTTTCCAACCAGTTCAAGGGCTCCAACTACAACAGGAATTGTTGATGTTCCCATGTGCCACATTTTTGAGATTTCGATTTCAAGGTCCTTATTATTATTATTATTATTATTATTATTATTATTATTATTATTATTATTATCATTATTATTATTATTATTATCATTATTATTGTTATTATTATTATTTCCGGATCTGCTGTTTCTTACAATCCTTTACTATATCTTTTATCCAAAACCTGAGGTAAAGATAGATTTTTTTAAGAAGTAAATGGACATTTTACATTGAGAGAGTTTTCTGATTATGTGAGCATTGCTCATGGACACATTTTTTTGTATCTCAAGATAAAAATTTGCTTTTCTGGGATTTTCTTCATCTGTGTATAATATTCTTTTTAATAATTTCTCTTTCAATAATTTCTCTTTTAATAATTTCTCTTTTAATAATTTCTCTTTTAATAATTTCTAGTGATGCAATTATTATAGTAATGACACTGTGTTTAAATGTCGTATTTTTGGTACTGTCCATTATCAAGTCTTTCACCTTAAACATAAGATAAAGGAATCTACTCTTAGAAAATATGTCAGCAGAACACATTAAAACAATGTTTTATATCTCAGATAGTGATGAATTTTTTATGAGTTTCTTAATGTCAATATCGGTATTGTTTTCAATCATTTCCAATCCTCCCATTAACGTTGGAACAGTGTCTATGTCTAAAAGCAACATTCTTGCAACTTCTACTTATCGATATATTTAAAAATATATATATATTTATCTTTCCGGGTCCCAACCAGAGACCTAAAGTCAAAAATGGCATCGTGACACTTTCCACTGAGCAGTTTTGAAAAGAAAATCGCGCATATTTTAATACAGTGCCACGCAAAAGTTTACAACAAAGTACAAAAAAATGTTTCTTTAGTTTTTTTTTTAACACAGATTAATGAAACTTTTACTGCTAATAATACATATGTTTACGCCTGTAGTAAAACAATCAGATTTAAAAAAATAATAAAAGTACCCCACAAAGAAAAAACAATATTTAATGACACAAAAGTTTGCAATACATTTATTAAATCAGATTTAAAAAAATAATAAAAGTACCCCACAAAGAAAAAACAATATTTAATGACACAAAAGTTTGCAATACATTTATTAAATCAGATTTAAAAAAATAATAAAAGTACCCCACAAAGAAAAAACAATATTTAATGACACAAAAGTTTGCAATACATTTATTAAATCAGATTTTAAAAAATAATAAAAGTACCCCACAAAGAAAAAACAATATTTAATGACACAAAAGTTTGCAATACATTTATTAAATCAGATTTAAAAAAATAATAAAAGTACCCCACAAAGAAAAAACAATATTTAATGACACAAAAGTTTGCAATACATTTATTAAATCATCTATTAATATTTCGTAGCATAACCGTTATTGCTAATTACAGCATGTAGGCATTTAGAGGAGTCACCTATGAATTCCTTGCATGTTTCTTGGCTAATATTTTTCCATTCGTCACGACAAAATTCCTTTAGTTCATGCAGGTTTTGTAGGTTCCTCCTTTGAATTCTCAGTTTCAGCTCTCTCCATAAATTTTCAATCAGATTGAGTTCTGGAGATTGGCATGACTATTTTAGAACGTCTATTCTATTTGAACTTGGCCATGATTTTGTAAGCTTTTAGTATGTTTAGGATTGTTGTCTTGTTGAAAGACCCAAGCAAATGTGCTTCTGACATAAATTTCTGTCCAAAATATCCCTATAATATGCACCCTCCTATTATTTCAATGTTCCCTACACCTTGGGCACTAAAGCAACCCCAGATCATGATTGAGCCACTTACAAATTGTACTGTCGGGATAGTATTCTTTGGTGAATATTCAGTACCCATCTTTCTCCAGACCTTTGCCGCAGCATTTTGGCCAAAATGTTCAATTTTTGTTTCGTCTAACCAAAGTACATTTTCTGAAAATGCTGCAGGTTTGATATAATGCTTGTTTGCAAAATCCAGTCTAGCAAGAATTTGTTTTCTCTTAAGAAGTGTTTTTTTCAATGGAGTTTTTGAAAAGATGTCATATTGACAAAGTGAACAACTAATTGTATCTGTACTCTTACTCCACTTACTTCGAGTCCTCGAACTTCTTTAAATGTAACTCGGGGCGCCTTGCCAAATTTTCTCACCAATAATCTTGCCGGACGTTACCTTTTTAGGACAACCAGAGCTTTTTTTGGGACAAATGAAATGGCATGTCTTCCAGTGACAAACTGTCATACCAACTGAACTCAGTGACACATTTAACTGACTAGATATCTTCCTATAACCAAGTTCATTTGTATGAAGGTCAACAGTACATTTACGGAGGTTTTGATCAATTATTTTGCTTTTCCCCATTTTATCAATGTTTAAAGGACAGTTGACAGAAAAAGAATGATGCAATACTTTTAATCATTCCTAAAAGGTTCTAAAAACAACCTCATCCTGATTTTGAACATTCTAGTAAAATTTGAAAACTTTTATTAAAAAAAGTTGTTCTAAATAAAAGAAAATGTGTTGAAAACTTTTGAGTTACTTAACATCGTTTTTTTTTTTCAGGGGATACTTTTTGAAGTTTTTTCTTAATCTGATTGTTTGACTGAATACCTAAATATATGTCCTGCAAAGAGTAAAAGTTTAATTAATGTAACTGTATTAGAAATTCCTAAAAAATATTCTGTCAGGTATTGTCAACTTTTCACAAGTACAGCCCTTCCTATGGTGTGGGCTGTACTTGTGAGTACATTTTTTGTATTTCTTTAAGGCATGGGCTACTAAATATCCCTTCAATGAGTCTATTGAAACTTTTCCAATCATTATTATTATTATTACAAGGCCCAGAGTTCCGATTACTATTGGTACAGTCTCAGTTTTCATTCCCCACATCCTGTTAATATCGATCTCCAGGTCCTTGTATTTGGACAATTTCTCGATAATTTTCATGGAGGTGTTTCTCTCAAATGGTACTGTTATGTCAATAAGCATGCACTCCCTGAATATCTTGTCTTTTATGATAATATCAAGTCTGTTGGCCTTTATTTCGCTGCCAGTTTGTATTGGCATGTCCCAGACAATAGTTACACTGTCATTTTGGGCAACTGTGTCTGGCTGGTGATCATGCCATCTCTTAGTGATTTCGATTTTGTATTTTTTGCATATCTTCCAATGCATATGTCGTTACCTGGTTACGTCTGTGGGTACATTCATTTTTTGCTAGTTCCGGACATCCTGAGATAATATGGTCGACAGTTTCATCATATTTTCCGAAGGGTTAGTTCTACCCTTGATTAGATAACAGTGACAGGATTTGGCTGCGAGGCTTTTGCCTTCTGTCTCAGATTTCAACCCGGTTCTCCTCTGTCACTGATGTATTTTCTGTTGGTCTACATCTACTTCTTTATTATTATTATTATTATTAGTAGTAGCAGTAGTAGTAGTAGTAGTAGTAGTAGTAGTAGTAGTAGTAGTATTGTTCACGTCTATATAAGGACACAATCAAGACGACTTCAAGACAAATCTTAATAAGGAAACTCCTATCAATGATGTAAAAGGCAGTAAATAAACATTTTCCTGATATTACCATTGCCATTAAAGATTAGGAGTAGCACTGGGCGCTCGATCAATACTTATAAGGAAATGGCTAATATTACCATTGTCATTAAAGATGAGAACAAATATAGCACTTTTATCTCAGCTCGATGGCCAGGGAGTGGGGAAAAGAGTAACTCGTATAGAACTGGCTGCTGGGTCAATAAATGTCCAATGCTTCCTTATAAGAAAACGGCTAATATTACTATTAGAGATTAGGAGAAAAGATAACAACACATTCATCCCAGACCTATGATCAGGAAGAGAAGTAAAACTTAATTCCTGTAGCGCTAGTTGCTTGGTCAATGAATGCTAAAGGTTTCCTTATAGGAAAACGGTTAATATTACCATTAGAGACCAGAAAAGATACTACACTCTATGGCCAGTGAGCGAAGAAAAGCGTAAGTTGTGTAGTAATGTTCAATGAATGCTGAACTGTTCCCAAATAAATGGCTAATATCAACATTAGCTTACTTTGAGGAATTAAATGGCAGCATATCTCTTCAACATTCTAGCACAATTCTCAATATTTTAGCTGTTTTCAAGAATTCTATTATCTGGATGCTTCCAGCGTTGGCCTTTGTGCTGTATATCAACCAAAATTAGACTATTGTGAAATCTATCTTTTCAGTTTTTCTGATCTAAATTGTTGTCTGACGGAGAAGGAAAAACATTATTTAGCTTTTTTCTTATTTATAATTATTATGTCAAGTTTTCTAATTTGGATCGATTGAGCTGTTTGAATCCCAAAGTTCCAGAGGTTTTTATGCGTTACACTTTTTCGGGTAAATTCTAGTCCGCGTGTATACCATTTGTTTGTGTGGTCAAAATGCAGGGACAATAAGAAAGCACATTCTGTTTTTGCGACCTTGGGTAATTCTTTAAGGCATGAGCTACAAGGAATCCATTCAATGAGTCTATTGGAACCTTTTCCAATCAATCCGAGGGCTCCAACTACAACTGGAATTATTGATCCTTGTATTTTGATAGGTTTTTGAAGATCTTCAAAGATACATTACAATCTGCAAGGACTGCCATGTCAATAAGAAAGCACATTCTGTTTTTGTGATCTTGGGTATTTCTTTAAAACATGGGCTACCAGTAATCCCTTCAATGAGTCTATCAGAACCTTTTCCAATCAATCCGAGGGCTCCAACTACAACTCAAATTATTGATGTCCTCATGTGCCACATTTTTAAGATTTCCACTTCAAGATCCTTGTATTTTGATAGGTTTTTGAAGATCTTCAAAGATACATTACAATCTGCAAGGACTTCCATGTCAATAAGAAAGCACATTCTGTTTTTGTGATCTTGGGTATTTCTTTAAGGCATGGGCTACCAGTAATCCCTTCAATGAGTCTATCAGAACCTTTTCCAATCAATCCGAGGGCTCCAACTACAACTCAAATTATTGATGCCCTCATGTGCCACATTTTTGAGATTTCCACTTCAAGATCCTTGTATTTTGATAGTGTTTTTGAAGATCTTCAAAGATACATTACAATCTGCAGGAGCTACCATGTCAGTAAGAAAGCACATTCTATTCTTGTAGTCTTTGAGCACGATGTCTGGGCAATTAACTTTGATCGCTCTGTCTGTGTGTAATTGGAAAGTCCCATAAAAAAATTTTCCAGGTCCTTCTTCTTCTTAGTAGTAGTAGTAGTATATGCAAATATATATTAAGACTAAGCTTAGTATAGGCCAGTACCAAGTCTGATTAATGGAATAGACAAAGGAATGTGAGGTGGCGGCTGTCTTGAAAATTTTAAAATAAGTCTTTAAAATTCTGACATTATATCTAAAGTCAAACATGGTGAATATTTTAATCATTCCATCCCAAGCACAGAGATAACGCCACTAAAACGGAAGGAGTTATTGTGAGTGAAAGCGACTGAGAAGAATTTAGTGAGAGAAAGGACAATAAAAGAACATGTTTCAGAAAAACAGATGATGACACAATGTAAGTGTGTAAGTGAGTGTATATATCTATTTCGAGATGTCTCTTCAATGTAAGTATTTTATCTGGTATATCCTGGCATCTGAAGCGGTGTCGGGTGTTATTTTTCTTCCTCATTATATATCCGATTGTCTTGGGGTTGGTGCTAAAGTATCTAGTATTTGATATAACAAATTTATTTTCAAATTTTGCAGATAGAGCGTTAGAGAGTCGGATTATGAGATTTGTGTTGTTGATGTTAGAAGTGCTATATATAAGAAAATCCCCAAATCCTCAAGATTAGACACTGCCGATAGAACTTCTAACATCAAGATATAGAAAAAATAAACAAGCATAGAGGCAACCTGACTCTCTTTATGTCTCAAGACAAGAAGTGATAAGCTAGAGTAAATAATTTGGTTTACCATACACACTTATGCTTAGAGACTTTTTTTAGTTTTCTTAAACTGATGATGCCAAAGAGAAACATTTTTTTCTGGCGAAACGCGTCATTGATAAAAGATTTTCGACTTTGTCTCATCATCTTTACTATTGTTTCGAATACTAATAAACATCCGACAAACAATCTTAAGAAAACTATTGATTTTTAATTACTTTCTTCGTAAATTTATCTTGAATGAAGTACAAACAAATCCCATTCATTTTTATTAATTTCACTAAGACATCATCGACGACGAAAATGATTCATTGCAGTTATATTAAGATCATGTTTTAGTGAACATCGTCAGAATTAAAAAAGGATATGAAGTTATATCTTATCTTATTTTAAGATCCTGTTTCACGGAACTTAGTCTGTATTAAACAAAGGATATGAAGTTATATTTCATTTTCTGTGCGTACAGATATTTTAAGAAACTGTTTGGTGGAAGCGACTCTGGATTCAACAAAGGATATGAAGTTTTATTTCATTTTCTGTGCATACATATTTTAAGATCCTGTTTCAAGGAACCTAGTCTTGATTAAAAAAAGGATATGAAGTTATATTTCATTTTCAGTGCTTACAGTTCGCCCCAATATTCTAAAAAATTGTATTTTTATATTTTGTTATTTTTACGCAGTTATTATTTTAATTTAATATAACTTATTTTCTGTTTTTGTGGAGTGTTGTGAACTGCTTATTTTTAAGCAAGTGAATACGATTCATCTTTAAAGATGCTGAAAAAATCTTTGGTTCCCTTTGCCGCTCCAGTAATTACCAAAATCCTTGTGATATTGTCTTCCTTTACAAGAGCCAGATTAGGTTGAAAATGGTGAATTGTTGCCATATATGTGCAGTAGCTACTCAATCTTCACTTTCCAGTATCGATATAGTCCAAAAGGTTCTCCACGTCCTTACGGGTGGCGAATTATTTTCCATCCTACAATCTTTCATAAACGAATTTCTCATAGACGAAATATTGGAAGCCTCTCACAGACTTATTGTTATTTCCATGGAAAAAGTTCAGATGAACTACATTCCTTAGTTCCACTAGTTCTAACCTTCACGGCTAAGACCCGACTTGCCACATCCATTGTAGTGAACCATCGACATTCCCTTCGTATTCAATGGGTGAGATGGAAGTTCCACTTGAGCAGCTTCTTCACACAAACCACTGCATGTGGAAATAACTCCCAAGATGCTTCGCCGATCGTCGTAGTCGGGTTTATCTCTTATCCAAGAATTTAATTTCTTCTCTGCTGATCACTTTCTTTATGATGATGGCAATGATGACTAAATTTATTGCCAATGTGCAGATTCAGAACTAGAAGCTTCCTGTTCCACCAAAACTTTCTCCCATCATCCCTATTGCCGTTTGGCTTTTGCAAGTTTGGGTTTGAGGTGAAAGAAAATCAGAGTAGAAGAAAATGCTGATAGCATGAATTTGTTTAAGCTGGTTCTCTTCTTGCCAAGAAATGAACGCCACACTTGATTTCATGACCCGCTTTTGTGGCACATACAGAATGAGACAAGCATAATCCAGTTATGAAAATGCTATGGACTGCCGCTCTCTTCATCCGCTGGTTCAACTACTGAGATCTGTTGTAATCATCATTCTCTTGTTCTATCCTTGCTCTCTTTGGGGTTGGTTATGCTTAGTCTGGGCCCTCGTCTTCGGCCTTCCCGCAAAGGTTGGCCTACCAGTAGTTTAGTTGTCACTGGACCACGCAAGCCCCCACCATCACCACCACAAGAAGCCACAGTCGGAGATACGTATATAAAATCATACACGCATAGAGTAGATACATATATCTATTTTTACATCTTTTTACATATGGAATCAGACAAATATAATCCAGTTATGAAAATGCTATGGACTGCTGCTGACTCCGTCATGCGGCACTCTCTTCCTCCGTTAGTTCGATCGAAAGTGTTCAGACAAACTACATTCCTTACTTCCACCAGTTCTGACCTTCACGTCTAATACCCACCATGCTACACACATTGTAGTGACCCACCCTCATTCTCTTTGTATTCCATTGGTGAGATGTAAGTTCTACATGATAAACTTCTTTGTGAAATCGACTCTCAAGAAGATGCTTCCCCGATCACGACTCTAACTCTCAGTTTCGTATCCTAACGTAAACCAAGCAGTTTCTAATGAAGTAATGGATTTCATTTTATTAACCCAACAGATTTGTATTTTTTTTAAGCTTATCACCCCAAGCAAGGCTGGAAGCCACTAGCACTCAAGGGGTTACAGAAGGTTTGGAGGAAGAGCAGATAGGAGTGGTAAAGGAGAAGATGTGGAGAAAGATAGTGGATCAATCAAGGCAAGGGGGTTACAGAAGATTTGGAGCGAGAGCAGATAGGAATGAAAGGGGAAAGGATGTGGAGAAGGGAAGTGGATAGATCAAGGCAACTGGAGATGTCGATTGACGTTACACTTAAATAGTTGGAGATTGTATTACTTCAACTTTATTTTTGGTGGATTCTCGTATTTGAGTAGTCAGAGAAAAATATGTGTTTAAAGGCACTATTCAAATTTGCTCGATCATTGACACACCCTGTAGCACGTTAGATCTATTTTCCTAGTGGAACGCAGTTTCGAATCCTACTGGAGAGCGCATTTTTTAAAAGATTTTTTGAATATTCAGGCCAGTAGACAGAAATAAATAAATATTCTCTTTAATGAATAAATGGATCGTTTATTCAAATACGAGTATCCACTAAAAATAACTTTTAAGTAATATATCGGATTAATAAATAAAATTATATCCCTTCCTTTACAAATAGATTGCAATATACATATGAGCATAATTTTGATAGTTTCTTAATTGTCATTTTACTGGTTTTCATCAGGTTATCATCAAATTTTGAAGTGTAAAAAGACATTTAGTAAAAATCTAGTAACGAAAAAGTGTTCAGATGATGGAACCAGTAATTGCGGCCCTGTTGTTCATATACAGCTGTCTTGGGGATGGCGTTTTTGACAGTTTCTACATAGCCAGCAATTATCCTTTTGTCTTTGGCAAATGGTACCGCATTCTTTAGTTTCATTCTGTCAGAATTATCTGCTTTTCCCTATCTTAGCATTGAATTATCATCCAACCCCTTCACAATTCAAAATATTTGGTTATTTTTTTTATAACCTTCATTTTCTGAAGAGGAAGGGAAAAAAAAGAAGAAAAACAGAAATCAGACAAGAAAAGATTTCGGGAAGAATAAATAAAATGGCAGTTATCATGGCAGATAACTGGCCTTTTTGACGTTTACAAAGACGTTGTATATCAAAACTAACAATTTTGTGGGATGGGCCCCATTGTTATAATCGTAAAAATGGTTGATGAATCACTGTTTCCTTTATTTTTTTCTTCTTTTCGTTTTGATATAGTTTCTCAACTGCTGTATTTTCGGTTTCTTGAATCATTAAACACAATCGATGCTTCTAATTTATGACAGTTATTTGGATATATTTACTTTTAAATCTCTTTAAAATATAGTAATAATTTATTATGGAAGAGATTATGAAATATTATTGTTTGAGAAATATTGATAAATGTATTGAGAATATACAATAGATTAAAATAGAAACGTTAAGGGAAAATTCGATGCAGTTTATCATACATACACACACATACACACAATCGGCAGCAATCCTTCTTTTATGCATGTCTCGTTGAATAATATCATGCACAACAACAGAAGAAAAACTGAATAAAACTTAAGAAATATTCCTTGTTCGCATAATTAATGATCTCCCTTATATATATGGGCGTATGGCCGAGTGGTTAGAATGTTCGCGCTTTCTGGCCATGAGACCGAGGTTTGAATCTCACCACGGTTGACTTCCTGAATTTATCGGTCTGGAGTGGGGACGATCCCAGCATGCGGCACCTTTGGAAAGTGCCAGAAAACCATACCACCGGTTGATTTGTGAGTGAAATTAGCTAGACAGAACGGTTGGGGTGGGGCGTCGATAACTGTGCTAGCACGAAGTCACAAGTCATCGTGACCGAGGGTCTGAGTGTTGCTGGCCTCGTTCAGATTATTGATCACGCTAAATAACGCGCTCTCCCTCCAGAAACTGTAACTAATGTCGGCTCAGCATAGTTGCAGTGGAAACCAGAGGTGGGCCCTGTGGGTGTTGATCAAACACAAATTTACCTGAGCGAGCGTCTGCTAGGCGCCCTAATAAACGGGTATCTTCGAATACGAGTGACCATATATATATATATATATATATATATATATATATATATATATATATATATAGTTTTAAGGTATGCTATATTTATGGATTAAAGTGCTCAATATCAGAGACAGATCCTATGCAAATATAAAAGTGGACATTGATATCAACACCCGGATGCGACATTCTGTTTCATGCTAAATACATGTGCCTTCATGTGTCTTAATGTCGTTATAAGCAGCACGATCATGTCACATAAATTGGGTATATACATATATATACAAAATTTAAATTGCATGAGATCAGAATATATATATGTGGGTGTGTCTGAGTTTACATAATATATATATATATATATATATATATATATATATATATATATATATATATATATATATATATATATATATATATATATATATAGCATAATGAGAAGCCACGTATACTTTCTTGATATGTAATATATGATGGATAAAATAACTGAAAAAAATTTTTGGTTGCATTCCACATCACGTGACGTCCGCGTCTAACGAAGAACGCTGAAAAGTGTAAACAAACTGCCAAATACAGTAATACCGTAGTAATTCAATTAATTTCTGAGGAAGGACCGAGGTGGTCTGAAATATTAAATATATATATATATATAAAAACATAGAAATAAATACTTTCGCAAAAAGAAAAAAACTAATTTTTTTTCCAGTTAATTTATCCATATATATATATATATATATATATATATATATATATATATATATATATATATATATATATATATATATATATATATATATATATGCATGTATATATATATATATATATATATATATATATATATATATATATATAGTCATCCACAGACAGACTGTTTCATCAGTGTGGCTAGACGTCCGTTTGCATCTAGCTAGGATCGAAATCCAACTGAATTAGTGTCAATTGGGGATTCTACCACTAAGCCGTTGACGCACGGCCGGGATGAAGGATAATTTAAGCGTATTTATTTTTAGATAAACACACAGTGACAGAGAGAACTCGATTCGATTTACCGAAGAGTCTTGCATTATGAGCCATAATAGTCACTGTTTACAAACCCACACTTCCTCCCTAGGGAGCTCAACCGAAATAAATTTTTCAGGGGCCTATATATTGTCATCCACAGACAGACTGTTTCGCTGTATCACAGCTCATCAGTGTGGCTAGACGTCCGTTTGCCTCTAGCTAGGATCGAAACCTAACTGAATTAGTGTCAATTGGGGATTCTACCACTAAGCCCTTGATGCACGGCAGGGATGAAGGAGAAGATAAGCGTATTTATTTTTAGATAAACACACAGTGACAGAGAGAACTCGATTCGATATGTTAAAATAATAGGAAAGAACAGACAGATTTATAATCCACTGTTCTTTAGCATTTTTTTAATTTAAAGAAACGTAGCGCGACATATAGTAGAGCATAATATTATAATTATTTTTTTAAAATATGTCTCCATCACGACACAGAATTTACAGTTTCGAAACAGAATCTTAAATCTTAAAATTTAACTTTAAAGTTTAAACTTAAAATTCGGTGCTCGGTTCCATTCTCAAGCGATGCTAAGAATAACTTACGAAAAAATTGGATTTTCCTGTACTTTTAAATTCAGTATATATATATATATATATCTTATAATTATTTTTTAAATATGTCTCCATCGCGGCGCAGAAATTACTGTTTCGAAACACAATATATACATATATATATATATATATATATATATATATATATATATATATATATATATATATATATATATATATCAGTAAAAGTTGTATAGACTTACCTCTTACTTATTGTCGTTTTAGTTTTCGATTGAGCCCTTTATTTAAAATTCTGTTTCCTTAAAATACGTTAAATTCTAGTAATCTTTCACGGATATTGATAGGTGTCATTGATTTATATTGTTATTATTATTATTATTATTATTATTATTATTATTATTGTTGTTGTTGTTGTTGTTGTTGTTGTTGTTGTTGTTTCATTTCCTTTGGTTTCTGGTGTATACTCATTTCTCTCCGGCTCCCGACCAGAGACCTAATGTGAGAAGTGCTATCATGACATTTTCCAATGAGCAGGGTTTTTTTTTAAACACATATCTTATATTGATAAAGCCCTTTGTAAGATGTGGGCTGTACTTGTGAGTACCATATTTTTGTGTTTCTTTAAGGAATGGGCTTCCAGGAATCCCTTCAATGAGTCTATTGAAATCCGAGGGCTCCAACTACAACTGGAATTGTTAATGCCCTCATGCGCCACATTTTTGAGATTATCATTCCAAAGCCCTTGTATTTTAAAGGTTTTTTGAAGATCTTCAAAGATACATTGCAGTATGCAGGACTGCCATGTTAATAAGGAGGCACATTTAATTTTTGCGCTCTTTAATCACGATGTTAGGGTGATCAGCTTTGATTATTCTGTCTGTGTGTATTGCAAAGTCCCATAAAATTGTTACAGGTCCTATCTCTGTAACCGAGTCTGGGTGTTGTTCATACCAGTTTCTTGCAGTTTCCTTTCAGTAAGTGTTGCAGATTTTCCACTATTATTATTATTATTATTATTATTATTATTATTATTATTATTATATACGTATCGGAATACAAACTTGTCATTTTTCCTTTCATCTATGTAATTATATGTTACTCTTTTCTCGTTTATACTCAATTATCAAAGTACATTTTTATCAAACAAATTCTTTCCAATAAAATATTTACACCAATTATTCCTATCGGTTATTTCTTTATAATAATCTAGTTAAAACTGAATGACAACCATTTAACCGTAGAGATCAATTATCTTGAGTTATTACTTAAAATTTAAATCTGTTCGTCCAATAAACTGGCATCGTTTCCTAAAGTTGGCGATTGTCATAACGATACGATTAAAACAAATATGGATGAACAGAATATACATGGGTCCAAATTTATTCTCTCATTTAAAAAACAGTTCTCTCTTTGGAATATTTGCTAGAAAAAAATAACTGAAATACGCTTGAGTGCTTAATACAGCAGAGAGCCTTAGTAATTATTGAGTGACTCAGTTTTTTCTTAATATGCTATAAACGCTGTAGTCTTGATAAAATGTGAGATGTAAGAAAATTATTTAAACATTTAAAAAGTGTGTAATTAATAAACGGAGTGGTCATAATAAACTTGGCAGAGGTTGGAAAATTTCCCCAAAATAAATAAGTACCCCCATCTACTAGGTACCTAAAAGTATGCAAGATTTTAAATTACTTGGAAATGTTTATCAGAAAATGGTCAGCTTGTATAATTTCAGAAATAATTCGTTAGTGTGCAACATTCAGAGATAAAGAAATCAAATATCTTTGAAGACTTTGAAATTTAATTGACATTTTACGAACAGATATTAATTAAATATCGGTTTACTTTCAGATTGTGTTAGATTTATAATTAAAAATATCATCAGCTTCATATAAAAAATGTTAAGACAAAAATCAAAATAAATATAAATGTCTGGTTTATGAAAACGACAAAAGTTCGAATTCAATTCGAGTTCATTACATTCACTTACATGCTTGGAAAATGTATTAATCCATTTCTTTGTCTCCAAAGCTATGAATAATTAGCAAAACAGACTGGGTTTTGTAGCCTTGGGTGGCAAATGGTCTAGGAGAAGGAAAATTCTGAATTCAAAACTGTTTGTAGCCCAGGTGAAGGACCTACTATGAAGCTAAAGAAAGGGTCGTTCGCATAGACTCGATGATCCGACTACTTTCAACTCTTTTATAGTAATTAGTTAATTCCAAAATTAAATGTCATGTCTATCCAGAACGGACGAGGTCATAGCTTACAGTCTTAAAAGGAATTAACTCTGACCGTGGAAAATTCTAAAGAAATATGGAAAGTTTTAGGGCAACGTAATTCTTTATATGCATTGAAAAAATATATAAATAGGTCTGTATAATTGCATTCGATGTATACCTTTCTTTTAAACGCATAATTTCTTTACAGACATTAAAAGATTTTTTCAAAAAATTTAATCATTTCACACCAAACAAGGCAATAAAGCCAGTAAGATTCAAGGGATTATTGAGTGTGAATGAATATGAGAGAAAAATAAAAACATTATTAAGGAGAGTAAACACTAAAAGAACAGGAATTAAGAAGACAGAAGATAACAATTGATATTGCATTTAACTTTTTGAACATCAAAGTTGACTGGGAAGCAAGAAGCTGTAAGTGAAAAAGTGAGAGAGAAGAAACTATTAGCATAGAACTTACGGTTGCATCTAGTGGCCATTTCATTTGTAAAATGATGAGACTTTGCTACCAATCTAGTACTAGGCTTAAATTTATAAAGCCATAGAAGAAAGTGATATTTATTTTGAGAATACAAAAATGTGGCACAAGGCCAAAATCTGGGGTAACGGAAGGCTGGTTTTCAATCTGTTTTATTTTAAATTTAGTTAGCCACGATTACTAACCCAAACATACCACAGTATTCCATACACCAAAACAACATGGTCTTATCATTCTTACTACAGCTACCATAATACACCTACAGTCTCTATGTAGTCTTAACTAGTTCCCATATGTACAATAGAGGAAAGTTCATCTAAGCAATTACCATGAAATTATTTATAGAAAAGGTACAGGGTAGCTATGTTATGGCAGTGGGAAAGGGACTGAAGCCGAGATGTCAGGTCAGAATCAATAACATTGCAGATTCTTCTTTGGATTTTATCAAGAATCACTAAATATATAGCAGAAGCACCAGAACAGATTCGACAGAAGTATTCAAAGCAAGGACATATGGTAAACTTAGAAATATGTAAGATAGATCCTGGAGAGAAAAATTGTCTACCATGACACAGTGAACCAACTTTGTTAGCAGTTTTAACTATCAATATTATCCAATTGATTTAGTGAACAAATGCCATTGTCTGTTAGATATACGGATTCGTCGTTTTCTCAATTAATTTACTTGAAAGTATAATATGATTTCATTATTATTAGTAACAAGTTACACTATTAAAGATAAATTGTAACTTTTGCTCTTAACACAAGCGGTATGAACTAAATTAAGATTTGTAGCTAAATAGTTACATTGGTTTCAATAAATCAGCTCCTTAATTTTATGAAAACTTGAGAACTTCAACATGATAATTTTCAGTGACTATATTGTTAAAAGCAGAATTCTTTGAAGAATTTAAATCACCGAATTTTGCACAACTTGCGGAGTATTATTGTTCCTAATGTGCTTATTTTGGGAATAAATATCTCCATGAAATCACTAAAAATCAGCATACCATGATGAAAACATACTCCAAACCTAATGAAAACAGTTTTATCGTCAAAATCTTTATGATATTATTAAGAGGAATGAATATATTTTTTTAGAGTATTTAATTAAAATTTTTATTCCTTTTTAGAACATTCGAAATTTTGATTACAAAACCTGTTTTTCTTACGTCAGAGGCAGCATAGCCAATTTTCCCCTCTTTTTTTTTTTGTGGTGACAGACAAATAATTGTCGCATTTTAATGGAATTTTCAGGACTTATTCACAAATGAATTAAATTATTAAAAAAAAAATTATTAGAAAATCTTGGTAAAAATGTTTTTGCATGTGGTTCAGCCCCTTAAATTTATGAAAACTTTAGAAATTCATCGAGGTAATTTTTATTGGCTATATTAGTTAAATGCAGAATTCTTTGAAGAATTTAAATCACCGAATTTTTTTTGCAAAATCGGACCTGGTCTTACCAAAAATCTGTTCTGAATCGAAAAATAAAAAGGTGTAATAAAAGTAAGACATTATTTAATTAGAGGTTTTAATTGCTTTTATGAATAATATATATTAAAGACAACAAAAAGAAAAAGGTTTTCGACGAAAAATGAATTTTTACAAGATTTATTTTCATTTTTTTTAACAATTTTAAATTGAATAATTTATAAAAATTTAAAACTTTAAAAATTCATTTTCAATGAGATAATTCTTAGGAAATATTGTTATTAAGTAAAACTATATTTAATAATCATATATTGTGAAGCTTATTGCAATCTGACAATCCTGAATATTTTTAAAAGTATTTCGATTTGTTTTTGTATGTGTGATTACTTGCAGAGTTTCTGAGGTATGGATGTACAAATCGATAAAACTATCATTAAAAGGCCACGTGTTTTAAAAATTGTCCCCACTTACGGCGAAAAAGAATTATCATCTGCTACGCCATAATGAACTGTAAATAAATCGATTAACACGTCAGAAAAACATAGCCCTGTGGTTAAATGTTTGTATACAGCTTTTTATGCTATAAGTAATATTTGTTTCAAACCAGATTAATTTAACTTTAAATTTGCTAATTTTCCTCAAATAACGTTTCAGCAATATATATATATTATTTTTGCAAGATTTTTAAAACCATGAATTAACTTTTGTTGAAGGATCTCCTCTTTTTACACAAATGGACTCACCCAAGGTATACATATACTACTGCCAGTGAATACCCGGTAGTACGTTAAGTCAAGTCGGACAGTAGTAGTAATAGAACGTAGAGTCGGTCGAGTAGAATAACATAGCGGCAAGAGTCATAGTAAAATTAGACTCAGTAAGTCATACAGCGATACGTCGATACCATTTTTTTTCTACTAACCCTCATTCCTGGAACTACTAACCTGTAGTTTGTATTATTACATTAATACATTTATTTCCTATATTCATTCTTGGCGTTTGTTATTATTTGATACCGGATTTCATCCCGGAAACCACAGTGTCAAAAATTGCCGTTTTGATCAAATCTAATGAAAAAAATCGATTCCGATCAATAGAATGTATGTTTGAAATGCACCACAGAGTATTTTGCTGACTGAAAATAGTAAATTTTAAATACTTTAGCTTTCAGTTAAAGCTAAAATGAAAGTTTCAAGAAAACTTTTTCATTATTAATAATTCATTTTAAACTATGTATACCGAATTAAGGGAGGTACCTATATTAAATACTTATTAAATTGATTTCGGATAGATTAATTTTTGGAAGCAACGGGAAAACCATCGGAAAAAGAGTTAGATTAGTATTTACGCATGGATAGCATTAGCAAATCATCAACAACAATCAGAGTCGGTTTTTAGTACATGTTCCATCAAATGTATCGAGCTTGTGTTCCTGGTAATTATTTGTCAATCCTTTCCCATAACAACAGAAAATTGGATGAATATTAGTATTTTTTTTCCATGTAAATTCAAATATTTTCAATTTATATTCAAATACTTACCAAATCATTAGAATTGATTAACATATTACTCATGATTTTGAATCAATACTCCTTATTCTCAAAAACTAAATTCAAATACTGGTCCTGTTCTGGCATCTCGGCTTCATCACTTTCCCACCACCGAAAGGTTGCCTCGCTGTGTCTTTTCTATAAATATTTCATAGTAATTGTTCTGATGAACTCTACGTTATGCAACCTAGACTTTATGAACTTAAACGCAGTACTAGATTAGCAACAAGGCCTCATCAATTTACAGTTTAATTGGTTAGATGTAGTTCTATAATAACAGTTTCATTTTTTTTTTTGCACTTCTCGTTTGAGGGACACTCTTTCGACTCCATGATTTCCAACCAACTTTAATCTTCAAAAATTTAAATGAACTGTAAATCGATATCTAGTGCCTTCTTGATTATTCTTCTATTTTTCTCGCTGCTTAATAATGTTTCTGTTTTCCAATTCTGCCACACTCAGAATCCCTTTGTGTCTAAGTGTGTTTACTATTTTACACGGAGTGAATTCGATTTAAAAAATAGACCTAATCTTGATTTTTACTCTTTTGACAATACCTTGTGTTTAGAGGTGTTTCTTTTTTCGTTGTTTTTCAATTTAATTGAAATATATTGTTTCTTTTGCATTTATTCATCAAATATACTGGTGTAGTATTAGCATATAATCTAATTGCTTTTTAAATTTTTATTATACGAATCATATCGAGGTAACTATAGAAGCTAACAAGAGGATTAGCATGAATCATTGCTTGTACCAAACTTAGGAAATTTATTTTATTCTCTTGCAGTTTTTTTTTATCGTTACAATTTTCCTTATATTCAGAGAATAAACAAACTACCCGAAATGAAATATCTTCTTCTAAAATAATATCGTATCTTCGACATGAAAAGTCTGTTCATATTTATAACTTTTAGCTGTTGGTTAGATCTTATCCGTCCCATGCCCAACGGAAGCAAATTAACTCATCCGTGACGTCTATATTTTTACTTCTGGAAACTGTTTATGATTGAAATCAGTTTCCATAATTTTGTGGCTTAGCATAGGGAATGTAATTTTTGATTTTTTTTTTCTAGTAAGAACTAGATTATAGGTTTTACGTGGATGAAGTTTACTACTAGACTGAAAACGCAGGTTTCATGTTATTCATGAGTTCACCATCTCTTTGTTGGGCGATAAATTTTGTCGATAAAAAAATTTAAATATAAGTGTAACATATTGTAATGATTATGGTTTTAACACTATAATAACATAAGATTAACTGATGGCACAATCATGATGACAGACGCGGAAAGAAAACTTCAGCAATTCTAGACAAGACAGTAAAGGAAAGCTGGAAGAAAGGACTAACTATCAAGTGTAAGAAGAGAAATGGGTAGTTGTCAACAAGAGAAACAGTCCAATCTGCGAGGTACAACGTTTAAGCGTCAAAATTAAGCAAGTACAGAAATTTAGCGACTACTGTTGCCATATATGGTCTGTTGCCCCCGCTGTTCATTTCGAGGTACTCGACAAAATCCAGAGATGGATATGCAATCGGATAGGTCTGGATCTGGCAACTCGTCTACAGTCACTTTCACACAGACGTGCTGTGACTTCCTATTTTCTTTCCTACAAATATTTTCATGGCAACTGCTTTGATGAACTACTTTCACTGGTACCCTAACTGCATGAATTTAAATGAGATACTGGATTGGCATCTCTGTCCCACTTTTTTTTACCGTCGAAACAGTTAAATGTAACTGACTCTTCTACTCCAACAGCTTCTTTTCTCGCACTTCCCGACAGTGGAACTTCCTTCCTATTACTTGCTTACCTGATAACTATAATCAAATATTCAAATGTAATGTCAATCGACATCTTCTGATACCTTGATACCGATTCCCGTCCTTCTCTATATCCTTTCTTCATGTTAGTAGCACTCCCACCTTGCTAGGGGTGAAGTGCTTAAAAGAAAACAGTCGACGGAAAATATGACACAGAATCCGAAGTTATATTGGAACATCAAAAGATGTATTACAAAAGCTAAAGATGTTATGAAATATGAAAATATTGTTAGAAACCAAAAACAGAGTTCTGAACTGCTATGCAATATCAATACTTCAATAAGACAATGAATGCTGGACATTTTCTTCAAATAGGAAGAGCAGACTTTAAGAAACAGAAATGTGGATATATAGAAGGATGGTGAGAATACCATAGCTGGAACATGTGAGCAATGAAGAAGTCCTAAGGAAGACAACAATAACACTTATACTTAGAATCATACAGAAACAGTGGAAATTTCTGGTGTATATAAAGATGAAAGTTGGCTTGGAGAATTTGACACTCACCGGATATACTAATGGCAAAACAGGCAAAGCAAAACAGTGAGTAATCTGTCTAACATGTTTGCGCAGATGAATGTCAGAACAGAAACTGGGAGGGTTAATAAGGAGAAAAGTTGAGGAGAGACATCATAATCTACTATCTGAAGGGACACGGCATATAAAATAAGATTATGCAACAATAACGATTAAAAGACGTACAATAAAAGCTTCATTACAATGACTTTGGAAAAAGTGTGCATATTTATCTACACACACAATAAAATCTCATTTTTATTGATTTTTGTTCTCTCTATATATGTTTGTGAAAGTGGATGGATATGCGTGTCATTTCGTATACATATAATATGTTATAATATTGTTAATAAAATAATATCAAAATTCGAGACTTAACATTTTTTGCAATAAAAATCATCATATCTTTAATAGTTGTTATTACATGAAATTCTGAGTAGGGGATTTTGATATTATTGTATTAATGATACTAATATAATATAATATAATATAATAATGATACTAATATAATATAATAAGGATACTAATATAATATATTTAGGCTGTGTCGACTTTGTCATTGAGTCCTCGGGTTATGTTATATTTTAAGCCTTTAGCTTATTTAAAGATTAACTTTCATTTTACTATTTGTACATATATATATATATATATATATATATATATATATATATATATATATATATATATATATATATATATATATATATACATATATATATATATATATATATATGATAATCCTAAGGAGCCAGGCAAACCTACCTAGGTTTCACCTAAACGGATCTTCAGGGTAATGCTGGCTTTCGCCTAGGTTTAATACCTCTTGGTTCTTTCTTTTTTTTATTCCCCATTTTTCCTCGGGTACCGATTTGTTGTACTGCAAATTGAGCTATCCGAGATTTTTCCAAGCGAGTATCACCATTTGTATACATACATATATATATATATATATATATATATATATATATATATATACAGATATGTCTATCTATCTCTCTCTATATATATACAGATATGTCTATATACATATATATATATATGTATATACAGATATGTCTATATATATATATATATATATATATATATATATATATATATATACAGATATGTCTCTCTATATATATACATACAGATATATCTATATATATATACAGATATGTCTCTCTCTCTATATATATAGCCTTATTTAACATGAATGCGGTCATTGGTATAAGTAAAGATATAAAGTATTTATAATAGGTTGGAATGTATTAACATACACACGCACGCGCGCACATATTTAGTGGTGTGTGCAAAGATCTCTAGAACTGTTTCGAAAACTAGATATTGAATATACAGTTGAAAACCATTCATCAGACACACGCCCGCGTAATATAAGTTGAACAATACCTGGATACGTCCATACAGATCATTCATTCGCACTTTATGCATATATAAATCGTACGATAAGGAACAAATTGGCAAAGTTTATAAATTTTACATGTTTCGCTTTTATGTAAGTTTTATCAGAATAAAAATTTCTGATGCATCTTAAATAAAAGCGAAATATATAGTTAAAACTATAAATATTTCTTCTGGCCTTACTTTATCCTATCATTCTGTCAGATTATAATCCATATTTGGTTTATATTGGATCACAATTCACATACACACATATATACACACATATATACACACGCACGCACGCAGGCACACACACAATTATATATATATATATATATATAGGTCTAAAAAAACAAAACGCGAGACTAGAAAACTTTTTCTATTTTGTCATAGATCTTACTTAAACTTTTTTTGATACTAAAAAATACATGTATGTATTAAGTACACACATGTGCGCATTCATAATTCGATATATATATATATATATATATATATATATATATATATATATATATATATATATATATATATATATATATATATATATATATAGTGAGAGAGAGACAGACAGATAGATAGATAGATAGATTTCTCTCTTTAAAATATACACTTTTCTCTCGTTGGAACAACTATAATCTCCCCCTTATATATATATATATATATATTCACACACACACACACACACACACACACACACACACACACACACACACACACACACACACACATATATATATATATATATATATGAAATAGTTTAAATCCAACATATTTCTTCGTTATTCTTTCTTCGTTATTTTTTTAAAATTCTGCTGGAGATTTCTTGAATTCAGTCAGGCCGGTAGATGCAAATAAATAAATATACTGTTTAATAAATAAATAAAATGAGAGCATCTACTCAAATAGGAATATCTATTTTAAAAATAAATTTTAAACAAATATATTATTATTATTATTAATATTCTGGATTCTATCCTCATTGGGTCTACCCACACGGATTACCTAGTTTTTCGTAAACTAAATATATATATATATATATATATATATATATATATATATATATATATATATATATATATATATATATATATATATATATATATATATAAAACCGACCTAAATTAATTTATTCTTCGCACACATTATTCTATAAAAAACCGAAGTACACTTATTAATAATTGTTTGGCAAATTATGTTAATGAACAAAATTTATTTCTAGTAAAACATATTTGAAATAATTAAAGAAACATTTAAAGAAATATTGAAGCAATATTAAAAGGTACACGCATTTGAAATAACAATTTAGGATATATATATATATATATATATATATATATATATATATATATATATATGGGCAGTACGTTTTCATTCAAAAATGTTTCATTGAATAATATACACATATTTTGTCTACTTACCTTTGAACTGATCCTTTCCAGTTGTCTAATCGGTTTCTTGATGTTAAGATGAAATTCATCAATACAAGAAAATACTTGTTGACAATACCAATATATTACACCTCGAAAATACTAATGAAAACCTTCAAATTCTCGAGGCCCTCTATATCAACGAACACTCAACAAAATTTATTACTAATATAGCAACAACATATAAAAATGCATATAACATTTAATGCCATTTTACATTTCCAACAATTTCTGATCAGTTCCCTTATATTGAAACACGTGTTTTGCAAAAGATTTCAAAACGACAACGGATGAACTTAAAAGTTTAAAATAACTGTAAAAGAGCGGGTTCAAGCGGGTTTTTAAAAATAATCATCACAACGGATTGCAGGTTTCATCACAGTTACAATAAATTTGTCTTTTTAATTTACCATTGAAGATAATCATAGAATGATCCAAAGTACTTGGTCTACAACGCCTTCCTTGATGAATTTCATCTTAACATCAAGAAACTGATTAGACAACTTGAAAGGATCAGTATAAAAATAAGTAGACACAATATGTCTATATTATTCAATGAAACATCTATATATATATATATGGGGGGGGGCTTTAGAAAGGAAATTATTTAATGACTTAAAAATGGCAACTTCTGCTTACTCTTGCTTTCTACATTTACAATTATGCAAGATCGAAAAAACTGGTCTTAACGGCTCGGCTTCTGAACGTAAAATAATCAACAAATCCCGAAATTATGAGAAAAGAACTTTGGATAAATTAACTATTTATAAATAAAGTAATTATTATATAATTATTTATATGTGAATATTTTCCTATATATTTGGTTCAAATTACAGGTAAATATATTTAAGAAAATATTATATCTTTGCGCCAATCTATCTTTTTCTTCTTCTTCTTCTTCTTCTTCTTCTTCTTCTTCTTCTTCTTCTTCTTCTTATTATTATTATTATTATTATTATTATTATTATTATTATTTCTTATCATTATTCCTTCTTCATATTATTATTTCTTCTTTTTCTTCTTCTTCTTCTTCTTCTTCTTCTTATTATTATTATTATTATTATTATTATTATTATTATTATTATTACTTTTTTCTTCTTTTTTCTTCATTCTTCTTCTTATTCCTTCTTCTTCCTCTTATTTCTTATTTTTTCAACATTTATTAATAATGTCAACATAGTTTAATTAGCCTTTACTTGTACATTTAAGTAACAACATGAATGCGATTTTTACTTCTTTACTCCATCAATCAATAAATACTTATACTAAAATTTAACTTTGTCTCTGTATGTGTCTATGTCAGGCATGGGTAACCTTTTTCGAGCATTGGGTCACATGATCTATGGCTCATCATAAGGCGAGCTGAACAACTAAAAGGATTCAAGGTCATTTTTCGTAGTAGGTACCTCGGCTATTTTCACTACAGAAGACTATATACGTAAGCATATACCTTAGAAATGGGGGAAAGGTTTGTTCTGGTGGGTTTGGGATTTGGTGGCTGGGTGGGGTGGTTGAGAAAAGATTTATCTATAATTAAAAATATGAAGTCTTGGTATAATATTATCCATGATGACAGTGCGATTAACGCATGTCGCCACGTGTGATTTATTTCTAATTTATTCATTTGAAAATAAAAAATAAGTATATTTCTTCTCCAGAGAAAAATTCTTATGAATGTTTCTTGTTTCAAAAGAAAAATATGTTTACACTTATGATCTCCCTTAGCGAAAATTGCCAATGGTTTAAACTGATTAAAAAGTTACTGACACCAAAGCGTTTACAAATTTCAAGAATCATTGTACTTAATCAGAAGTAACGCGACACTACCAGACTGAAGCAAAGATGCCCACTAGAAACTAGACGCACATACGCGCGTGCGCATTAACACCACAAGACACGTGACGTCTACCTGACCAATGAAAACCAAACAACACAGAACTTTCGGTACCGGAAACTGTACCAGAACTTTCTCTTCCATAATTCATTTAGCAAAAAAAATGTCTGATGTAGCGAAACATGTTAAATTTTTAAACACTTCCTATTTGTTCCTTATCCTATCATACTGTCACCCAATAACATCAACTATGAAGACGGCCAAAATGTGCTGATCGTTAATTTGGAAAATAAAACATTCCTATAACTTTATATGCATACAAAAAAATCAATACATTCACTTAAAAATAAAAATAAAAATCATCTTCGAGAAAAGAATAAACGAAAGCACTTGGATATGCAGAACATTTGACAATTTTTACGTAATGAATTTTCAGAAAAGAAAGCACTTATACCAGTGTTTCACAACGTGGGCGCAAGCGTCTCCTTTTGGGCTCTGTTATGTTGAAAGGGAGAACTAGGCATTTTTATTTCATTGTGTTGGGGGGGATACTCAAAGGGGGTATTCATCCATTTTTCTCAAATTTTAAAAAATTATTCAATATTGGCTACAAAAGGAAATTTCTGAAAGGTATCTAAAACTGTGGGAAGCTATTAATCTTTTCTTCATTGCTTTTCCAATTTCCTATATGGCTGAATGCAGTTGCATAGCTTCTCACTAAACGCAGAAACTGCCTGCAAGTCACATAAAAAGGAGATCAAATATTACTTCTAAGCAGCATGGAACCTAATGTAAGATCCTTAGCCAGTAAGCACCAAAGTCAAACATCACATTGAAAACATTGAGATAAACTGTCATATGAACCTAGAGTAAGAGCCTTAGCCAGTAAGCACCAAAGCCAACCATCGCATTAAAAATATTGAGATAAGCTATCAAATGAACCTAAAATAAAAGCCTTAGCCAGTAAGCACCAACGTAAACCATCACATTGAAAACATTGAAACAGCTATCAAATAAACCTAGCTTTAGAGCTTTAGCCAGTAAGCACCAAAGCCAACCACTGCATTGAAAATATTGACATTGCTATCGAGTATAATGAAACATGTATAAAAAAGGGGTTGTTGTCCAAAGACACAATTTTCTATATGTATATATATATATATATATATATATATATATATATATATATGTGTGTGTGTATGTATATATATATATATATATATATATATATATATACATATATATATATATATATATACATACATACATATATATATGTATATATATATATATACATATATATATATGTATATATATGCATATATATATACATGTATATATATACATATATATATGTATATGTATATATGTATATATATGTGTATACATATATATATATATATATATATATATATATATATACATGTATATGTATACAAGTCTGTATGTAAAATATTCAACATTACAAGAAAGCAAAGTAAATGATGAGCAAGGAGTAGTTAAGAAGGAAGAATGGAGTCATGACTGAAGGATGTAAGGATGGAACAAACAAAAAATGGGGACAATAAAGAAGGAAATGATGGTAGGATGATGGGCTGGATGCTAATTGTTTATGGTAAATTTTACAAGTACACAAATGTCTTGACCTTAGATGAAATAAAGCGTGAATGCCTTGCCCAAGGTCTTGATTTTCGTTCCTCAGCAAGGCCCACGACAATCTATGGTGCCTGCATGGCTGGCAAAAGGGCTAATGATTTTAACAGAACTATGCCATTCGCCCTTGTAGGTTGGTTGGTCACACATTCAATGAATGGGCTATGTGATGGAGCGATGGAGGAGGATGCGAACCTGATTTTTTTTTCATTCGCGTGTAAGTATTATAACTTGATGAATAGTCGTCAGTAACTTTGAATTAATATTGATAACGACACCGCTACATTGTTTTTTGTATAACTTTGTTCCCTCCGCTCAAATAATGATTTATTTGCTAGATATTATTTCCTTACCTTAGATTAAACTTATAAAAGATCAGACTAATAGAACTTCTAGTCAGCATCAAACTCATTACTAAAGGCACATGACTAATTTAATAACCACAAATAGTAAAATTAAAGTTAATCTTTAAATAAGCTTTAAAAAGGCTTAAAATGTAACATAACCCGAGGGCTCAAAGACAAAGTCGACAAAACCTAAATATATTATATTAGTATCCTTATTATATTATATTAGTATCATTATTATATTAGTACGATTAATACAATAATATCAAAATCCCCTACTCAGAAAAGCATGTATATATATATATATATATATATATATATATATATATATATATATATATATATATATATATATATATATGTGTGTGTGTGTGTGTCTCTCTCTCTATATATATATATATACACACACCTTACTATATATATATATATATATATATATATATAATATGTATTTTATATATATATATATATATATATATATATATATATATATATATATATATATATATAGTTGCATAACAATTAGATAAAAAATAATTTAATTAAATATCAATGGCGTACAGGATACATTAACTTTCTGCCTCTCTCTCTCTCACACACACACACACACACACACACACATCCATATATATATATATATAGAGAGAGAGAGAGAGAGAGATAGATAGATAAGTATGCATGCATCTTGGTAAGACACCAGAAGTGTTGAAACAAAATGGCTAGTATAGGTTTTTGTAGTGATTTTATAACATATTTATGTTATAATATTCGAATAAATTATATTTGCTCTACTGTGTATTGAGCACTCTTTTAAGAGTAGTATTTTTGGCTAGTGGAATTTATTCCGTATACACCAATCCTATACTTGGGTAATTTTTATAATTTATATATATATATATATATATATATATATATATATATATATATGTGTGTGTGTGTATATATATTTGTGTATTTAGGCAGCAATCCTTCTTTCAAGCACATTTCATTAAAAACGAATGACAAGGTATTATATAAAAAACTAAATAAAAGCACCTTGTCAATCGTTTTTAATGAAATATATATATATATATATATATATATATATATATATATTATGTTTGAATATAAATTATCACTCTTTTCTTATATTGTGCTCTTTGATGTCAGAGGATCTGCTCATTTTTTATACATTGACTTTTCTAATTTGACGTGCATTATTCTCTAGTATTAGTAGCTAGAATTTTTTATTATATATATATATATATATACATATATATATACATAAATATAAAATATAAAAAACAACATAATATTGATGTATTCCTTTTGCTGTGATCCAAATCGACGTAACAATTGCATATGACATCACTTTTTAAACTTTCAGCATTCTTAAGAATACCAAAGGAATCTTGTCTATTACATAGACACAACATGGTTCTTGAAAATGACTGAAATGGTCAAACGTAGTTGAACAAAACAACAGAATAAAACATAAGTTGCAGAGTGTATATCCACAATTTCTATCCTAATACAAAAAGACATTCAAAAATTGTTAAGATGAAATAAAAAATTAGACAGATCTTGTCGGGTGAATTTAAAATATAACTAATATATATATATATATATATATATATATATATATATATATATATATATATATATATATATATATATGTATATATATATTATATATAAAGCAAAATAATTGCTGCCCACTAATTGTTAATTTAATTCCAGTAGATTATATATATATATATATATATATATATATATATATATAAATGAATATTGAAGTCAACACTCAGAGGCGACAGGCTGCTTCATGCTAGACACAATAGTCCTATATATATATATATATATATATATATATATATATATATATATATATATATATATATATATATATATATATATATATATTAGTTATATTTTAAATTCACCCGACAAGATCTGTCTAATTTTTTATTTCATCTTAACAATTTTTGAATGTCTTTTTGTATTAGGATAGAAATTGTGGATATACACTCTGCAACTTATGTTTTATTCTGTTGTTTTGTTCAACTACGTTTGACCATTTCAGTCATTTTCAAGAACCATGTTGTGTCTATGTAATAGACAAGGTTCCTTTGGTATTCTTAAGAATGCTGAAAGTTTAAAAAGTGATGCCATATGCAATTGTTACGTCGATTTGGATCACAGCAAAAGGAATACATCAATATTATGTTGTTTTTTATATATTTGAACTCCCGCTTTCATCATCATGAAATTTTAACTGTCTCTTCTTGAGGTTATGTATAAATTTATTTTTTGTTATTCGCTGGTCACATGTTTAATTCATGGTAAACCCTGTTCCGCCATCCAGTTTCTTAAGCTCATCAAGTATGTTATGCATTGTTTTCCTCTGTCCGTCTTGCCCTCAATCTATCCTATGAGTAACAGATTTTCCGCGCCCCACTTCCTCATTATGTGACTCAGAAATTTCAACTGTCTCTTCCTGATGTTAAGCATATGTTTGCTTATGGTTTCGATTTTCTTGCCTTTGCTCACATATTTGACCTATGACATCCTCCTCATCCTTTGTAGAATCACATTCAAGTCTCTTCTTCATCCATGAGGAGATTGTCCTGCATTCATTGCCATATAAGAGGACTAAAATTACATAACAGTTCAGTACTCTTTTCTTTGTTTCTCTTGCTTCAAGTCTCTTCTTCATCTGTGAGGAGATTGTCCAGCATTCACTGCCATATAGGAGGACTGATATTACATAACAATTCAGTACTCTTTTCTTTCTTTCTCTTGCTTCAAGTCTCTTCATCATCTGTGAAGAGATTGTCCAGCATTCACTGCCATATAGGAGGACTGATATTACGTAACAGTTCAATACTCATTTCTTTGTTTCTCTTGCTTCAAGTCTCTTCTTCATCTGTGAGGAGATTGTCCAGCATTCACTGCCATATAGGAGGACTGACTGATATTACAAAACAGTTCAGTACTCTTTTCTTTGTTTCTCTTGCTTCAAGTCTCTCCTTCATCTGTGAGGAGATTGTCCAGCATTCACTGCCATATAGGAGGACTGATATTACAAAACAGTTCAGTACTCTTTTCTTTGTTTCTCTTGCTTCAAGTCTCTCCTTCATCTGTGAGGAGATTGTCCAGCATTTGCTGCCATATAGGAGGACTAAAATTACATAACAGTTCAGTACTCTTTTCATTGTTTCTCTTGCTTGAAGTCTCTTCTTCATCTGTGAGGAGATTGTCCAGCATTCACTGCCATATAGGTGGACTGATATTACATAACAGTTCAGTACTCTTTTCTTTCTTTCTCTTGCTTCAAGTCTCTTCTTCATCTGTCAGGAGATTGTCCAGCATTCACTGCCATATAGGAGGACTGATATTACATAACAGTTCAGTACTCTTTTCTTTGTTTCTCTTGCTTCAAGTGTCTCCTTCATCTGTGAGGAGATTGTCCAGCATTCACTGCCACATAAGAAAATTGATATTACATAACAGTTCAGTACTCTTTTCTTTGTTTCTCTTGCTTCAAGTCTCTTCTTCATCTGTGAGGAGATTGTCCAGCATTCACTGCCATATAGGAGGACTGATATTACATAACAATTCAGTACTCTTTTCTTTCTTTCTCTTGCTTCAAGTCTCTTCTTCATCTGTGAGGAGATTGTCCAGCATTCACTGCCATATAGGAGGACTGATATTACATAACAGTTCAGTACTCTTTTCTTTCTTTCTCTTGCTTCAAGTCTCTTCTTCATCTGTGAGGAGATTGTCCAGCATTCACTGCCATATAGGAGGACTGATATTACATAACAGTTTTCTTTGTTTCTAACAAAGATTTTATGTCCCTTAATACTCTGCTTAGCTTCTGGAATGCCACTTTGGCTAATCCAATGCACCATAGTCGCAATTCCCTTCTTCTGTTAAAGCACATTACAGATGTTTTAATTGTTTATTTTGGTATCTCAAATTTGCGCGCACCCCCCCCACATATATATATATATATACATATATAAATAAATGTACTGATATATATGTATATATATATATATTATATATTGAAAAACACACACACACACTTGCACATATATATATATATAAATTAAAACAAAAATGTTAGCTATTGATTATAGCAAATAATAAACATAAAATTTTAACATATATAAAATTTTATAGAATTTCTGCTAATAAGTACTCAGTATTAGATACAAACGATAATTATTACTAAATTATTTCGATACTTAACGAAGGTCAACGCCGTTTCGTAATTTCTCAGTCACTCATCAAAGTCCCCTTGAGTAATGGAAAAAATACGCAACGAGTTATTATTTATATTTTACTAATGCTGCTACTATTACTAATGCTACTACAACTAACATATAGTGATGTAATGGAATAACCTATCACCCCTTATCAGTGACTACACTATAGGTAGTAACTACCTATAAGTATAGGTAAGTGAACGGACTACGGAGCCTAGCCGAAATCTTTTTCGTCTAGACGGTCGAACTCTCTGCCTCTGAGAAGGGAGGAACCCGGACGAGGCTCAGCCGAAGGGCAGAGTCTCGTTCGGGGAGGTTGACCAACCCGATCCCGTTTATACGGTTTCTACGGCATTTTTTGTCTGAGCCTACGGGCTCGGAAAACCCACGTTAAACCCGGCCTTGTGCCATATGCAACCCTCGAGGAGGATGGCTAAATAGTTTAGCTGAAATCTTTTTCGGCTTTACTGTCACCTCGTCTGGGATGGTAGAGCGACCAGACCCCGTTTTTTAGGGGGTCTGCGGGGAATTTTTGCCTATGTTAAATTCGGCCTTGTACCACATCCGACTGCGTGAAATCTTTTCAGATATACGGTCGAAGTCATTGCCTTCGGGCAGAGAGGAACCCAAACGAGGCTATGCCGAAGGGCAGAGTCTCGTTCGGGGAGGTAGATAGACCCGATCCCGTTTATGCTGGTTCTACGGGGAACTTGTGCCAAATGTACCCTCGTAGGGTGGACGGCTAGTAAATACCGACTAGCTAAAATCTTTTTCAACCGTGCTGGTCGAACTCTCAGCCTCTGAGCAGAGAGAATCCCGGACGAGGCTATGCCGAAGGGCAGAGTCTCGTCCGGGGAGGTAAACCGACCCGATCCCGTTTATGCAGGGGTCTACGGGGATTTTTTGGCCGAGCCTATGGGCTCGGATTGCCCCACATTAAATTCGGCGTTGTGCCACAGGTGATTGCGTGGGTCAGTTGCTAGATACTCTAGCTTGAATCTTTTCCAGCTGTGCTGGTCAAACTCTCTTCCTCCGAGTAGAGAGGATCCCCAGGCAAGGCTATGTTGAAGGGCAGCGTCTCGTTTCGGGAAACAGCTACCCGACTCCGTTTTATACGGGTTCTATGTGAATTTTTGGCTGAGCCTAATGGCTCGGATGCCTCAGATTAAACTTGGCCTTGTGCCACATCTGATCGCATGGGGAGATTAGTAAATATACTAGCTGGAATCTTTTCCAGCTGTGCTGGTCAAACTCTCTGCCTTCGGGCAGAGAGGAACCCTGACGGGGCTATGCCGAAGGACAGTCTCGTCCGGGGAGGTAGACAGGCCCAAACCAGTTTATGCGGGGTCTACGGGGAATTACTCTACGTTAAACTCGGCGTTGTGCCACATCTACCTTCGTGCATGGGGGGGGGGCAGTAAATATTGTCTAGCTGGAATCTTTTCCAGCTGTGCTGGTCGAACTCTCTTCTTTAGGGCAAATGGGAATCCGGACGAGGCTATGCCGAGGGGACTTTTTGGCCGAGCCTACGGGCTCGGGAACCCCATATTAAATTCGGCTACATGAGAGTGCGTGCGGCAGTTGCTAGATACCGTCTAGCTGGGATGTTCCAGTTGTGTAGGCCAAGCTCTCTGCCTCTGGACAGAGAGGATCCCACAAGAAGCTATGTCCAAGGGTAAAGTCTCGTCTCGGGAAACACCTACCCGACCGCGTTTTATACGGTTCAGATATCCTACATTAAATGTGCCACATCTGATCGCGTGGGGAGGTTAGTAAATACACTAGCAGGAGTTTGTTACTCAATTCTTAGCTGTTCTCGAACTTTCTGCCTTCGGGCAGAGAGGAATCCGGACGAGGCTAGGCCGAAGGTCAGAATATCGTCCGGGGAGTTAGACAGACCCGAACTCCTTTATGCAGGGTTACGGGGAATTTTTGGCTGAGCCTACGGGTTCGGATTGCCCCACATTAAATTCGGCCTTGTTCCGCATCCTACCTCGTGGGGAGGCTGGTAAATATTGTCTAGCTGGGATCTGTTATTCAGCTTTTAGCCGTTGTCGAACTCTATGCCCAAATGCAGACAGGAACCCGGACGAGGCTATGCCGAAGGTCAGAGTCTTGTCCGGTGAGTTAGACAGACCCGAACACCTTTATGCGGGGTTACGGGGAATTTTTGGTTGAGCCTACGGGCTTAGATTACCCCACATTAAACTCGGCCTTGTGCCACATCTTATATCGTGGGGAGGTAAATATTGTCTAGCTGGGATCTGTTAAGTATGCTCAGACTTACACGAGAACTACCGACCTTCCAATAGTAGCACACACTACTGGATTGACTTGCGACGACCTTGTGCATAACTGTTACGTATATTCTTATTGTACTGGTTTTTACAATAAACCGTTACTTATTTTATCCACCCTGTTTTTCAAGTATATATTTTTATTTATTTTCCTTAAGTAATCCTTTGAGTCAATACTTCGTCTCAAGGAAAAGATTTGCAATACTTTTGACGAGAACAAAAAATGAACAATTCATTTAGTGAACGTTTTCCTTCTGACGAAGTCTTGGCTCAAAGGATTCCTTAAGGGAAATAAATAAAAATACCTTTGTGAATTTTTAAAACTGTATTTATGTTCTGTGGTATCAAATTCCTGTTCTTATATTATTCGAATATATATGGTTAAATATAACAAAAAAACAAATGTCTATTAAATAAACCGTTCTAAGCTTCGTAGTGTCTTTAGTTTCGGAAAAACTAAAGAGAAAAAAATATTTGGATATTTTTTATTATTTATTATGCTGTTCCTCGATCAAAGCTTTCGGCTCACATGAGCTATATGGACAATACAACAGATATGTTCACCATCAAAGATATATATATATATATATATATTAAAAAGAAGTGAGCAACCGCAAACGTCTTTGGTTGTAATGTGGATTTTAAAAAAATATATTATGCTTTATTTTCCATAATTTTGCTACACGTGTTTCCGATCTCGCTATCGTCATCAGGCAAAGGGTGTAGATTTCCACATATTATTAAAAATAATTCATTTTTTTCTTGATGTTTTTCGATGTTAAATATTCTCGATATCAGACTTTTTCTTTTTGTGTTAGTGATCCAAACGTCTTTCGTGAACTGGCAGTGAAAAGTTCTGCGTGAAAGGTTATAAAACAATTAAGATTGGTTCGAGAAATGATGGAGTAGTTATCAGCATGCTTATTATTTAATGACCCCTGTTTGTTCTTAGATCTATTTCCATTTTCGTGTGCTTTTGTCAGCATGCGGGTATATATGTGTATATCCCCTCTCCATACATACACACTGTCTCACTACAAGGAATCAGTGAACACATCTGTACACCAACACACACACATACACAAACACACAAACACACACACACATACCGTCCCATTACAAGGAATTAGTACTATATACGTTAGGCGAACCTATCTGACCAAATAGAAGTGGTAATTTGAGCAACAACCGTATATTTATAAAGGTTTTATTATTCAGGGTGTCCATAAAGTTCGTGTGCACTTTAAAAAAAATATAACTTTATTTGTATTTGCGATAGAAATAATTTGTAAAAAGGATTAGAAAGAAGTAAATCTATATTTTTTAAGATTTTATTGAAATTTTATTTAAGTTTTCACATGTCCTCCATCATTAGCAATACAAAGGGTAATATGATTTTACAGTTCACGGAAAACATTTGCCAACTGATTTACAGTAATGCCAGAAATCACATTAGTTATTTTAGCTATACTTAAAACTGGGTACATTAAACTTTATAACATTTTTTACAGATTATTTCTATCACAAATACTAAAAGTTATAAGTTTTTTAAAGTGCACACCAACTTTATGGACACCCTGAATGTGACAAACAAGAAATTTTTTGTAAGTGTTTTTTTCAATGTTCTTACACTTTTGTATTTTGTGTAGATGCAAAGAGAGAGCAGGAACCGTTTGTAATAATTATTATCCAAAGCGCTCTCGGCCAATTCATAAAACATTTTGAAGGTGTTCTTTGTTAATATGTTTTCAAAGATGTATATATATATATGTATAAAAAATAATTCCAAGAGGATAGAATCCAGGTAGAACTCAATGTCCAGGACAGAGTAAGGATATAATAAAAAGGCTTAAACACTAATATTCCATGGTCATAATAAATTATGACCATGGAATATTATTGTTTAATCTTTTTTCTTATATATATCTATATATATATATATATATATATATATATATATATATATATATATATAACATAAATCGATAACAAAACATGTAAACACTACTAGAATTTAACATGTTTAAACTTGTGCAGATTTTTATTAAGTGATCAATACAAACTATTGTCGCAACAACAGTCAGCAATAGTTCAAAGGACTTATCTTCTACCGACTACCGCGTATACAATCGCTCGTCAAACCTAGATAAATCTATCTCACTCTGACAGCGCTGTATACCCGAAACTTAAAACGGTTGCAAGTTCTTTGAACTTTCCTTCATCTGTTGACAATAATTATCTATCTATCTATCTATCTATCTATCTATCTATCTATCTATCTATCTATCTATCTATCTATGAATCTCTCTCTCTCTCTCTCTCTCTCTCTCTCTCTATATATATATATATATATATATATATATATATATATATATATATATATATATATATATATATATATTAAGGACCAACGAAAGTTCTTTATTTAAGAGCTTTTACTAATTTTTATCTTGTTCATGGTGAGTTATAAAATTGTTGTATGATTGTAAATATACATTCTTCAGATTCTTAGTACTTTAGGCTTTCATAAGTTACTGTCAGATAAAAATACTTATAAACATATCACCTATTGACAAAATCAAACTTATTACTATAAACAGCGTCGCTGCCCCCCCCCGCCCCTAACGGACTGAACTTTGGCGCTATTACAATATTATTAATTTTTACAAGAAGAATAACTGGAAATATATTTCTCATTTTATTTATTATTTTCACGTTTTTCCCAACGCCCCTTTTTGTTTGAAAATCCCAAACACATGACATGGCGCCCCAGGCGACTGTCCGTGTTACCAGTAACTTGAGCCGGCCTTGACTATAAAATAAAATAACAATATGTAATATCTTAATAGTAATATCGCAACAATTTAAAATTATTTTTCCCACTTGGAAAATGTTTCTCTAGAAATAATGAAATTAAAATCATTTATAAATTGATTTCACAGTTGCTAAATTATTGCTTAGAATAATTTGGCATTTATCTGAAAATAAATGTAAGAAAACAAGGGACCCTAAAAATACTTATAGATATTACGAGTATTACATCGTATAAATTGTGAAAAACGATTAAAAACAATAGAAAATAAACAGCAGTGTATTAATTAAATTTTAATTCTATTTAGGAACAAGCACATGATAATGCGACATTTAAAATTAATGCGTGACAAAATGCTTAAAATAATTTTTAAAATGTAAATTCTGCATGTATATTTAATAAGAACACATCTCACTTTACAGGCATTGTTTGAAAATACAACATTCAAAGAAATATACATTTTCTTTGAAAATGACTTACGAAAGCCGTTGGCAATCTCAACTAAAGACCTACCAACCATACAGTTTTTTTTTTGTTTTTTTTTTTGCGTGATTGCTACGTCTTTACTTAGAAGAGATTTGGTACAGCCTCAATCTTGTCAGACAACTCGACAGAAACGAAAAGAAAAACACTTTATCTATCTATCTATCTATCTATCTATCTATCTATCTATCTATATATATATATATATATATATATATATCTATCTCAGTCTGTTCATTTCTATCTATCTAATTTGTTCATATCTATCTATCTATCTATCTATCTATCTATCTATCTATCTATCTATCTATCTATCTCAGTCTGTTCATTTCTATCTATCTAATTTGTTCATATCTATCTATCTATCTATCTATCTATCTATCTATCTATCTATCTATCTATCACAATCCGTTCAGTATCTATCTATCTATCTATCTATCTCAGTCTGTTCATTTCTATATATCTAATTTGTTCATATCTATCTATCTATCTATCTATCTATCTATCTATCTATCATCTATTTTTTTCTATCTATCTATCACAATCCGTTCAGTATCTATCTATCTATCTATCTATCTATCTATCTATCTATCTATCTATCTATCTATCTATCTATCTATCTCAGTCTGTTCATTTCTATCTATCTAATTTGTTCATATCTATCTATCTATCTATCTATCTATCTATCTATCTATCTATCTATCACAATCCGTTCAGTATCTATCTATCTATCTATCTATCTATCTATCTATCTATCTATCTATCTATCTATCTATCTATCAAAGAGTACAAATCTCCAGTGTACGGGTTTAAATACAAACGTGGATACAAACATATAGATATGCATATACGTGTATATATGCATACATATATGTGTGTGTGTGTATGTGTGTGTTTCCCTAATATATATGTGTGTGTGGGTGTGTCTTTGTGTGTGAATATGTGTGTCTCTCTCTATGTATATATACATAAGTTTGTGTGTTTGAATATGTGTGTCTCTATGTATATATACATATGTGTGTGTATGCGCGTGTGTGCGCGTGTGTGTGTATCTATGTGCGTGCGTACATAAGCTTAGGTCTTTAAAACCGTACACTGGAGATTAGTACACATACGCAAGTGTGTATATGTTTAGAACTTAATTTCCATGTATATTTTTCTGTGTTAACATATTCGAAAATATACTCTAAGGTAAGTATGCATAAACAGTTGGGACAGGTTATTTTATCAGTATATATGTATGTCTATCTTATGTCTTTTCTTTATCTGTGTTTTGACTGGTTTTGAGGTTTTTGCGTCCCTGCCTTGTGCGTCTAACTGCATGCAGTTACTGATGAGTAGGCTCCTTTTAGATTCCTATCCGTGCAAAGATACACACCCACAATTTTATGCTTATTAGTGCATATCTTTGTAAGCATATGTGTACTTGTTTGTGTGCCTTTTAGAGCGGATATGAATTTATGGATGTGATATTAACAATGCATGTGTTCGTTATAGTGCAAGTGTGTGTGTTTTAAATTGAAGTAAAGATAATAATGTAGTAAATGGAATAAAAAAAAAGAGGCGGGAAAAGAAAGATAGAAATATGAAAAGAAAATAGTGGCTCCCAGGGGTATATGGGCCTTGCTTCTTGAAAAAGTAAAAGTAAACGCTTACTCCACTTACGGCAGAATACACAACTCATATGTCTGAAGAATTTCAGTCTGAGCGTTTTCATGAGCCAGTGTATTACCAAAAGTGGCCCAGGTTTGCTGGGAGATGAATGATTTTATCCTCATCACTAGAATGGTTTCCAACCAAGATTATAGAACGCAGTCTCCCCTGCTGTTTAACCCATAACTAGTGGGTAGTGATAGGTGAATCTAACAAACTTAGCTTTAATTCGAACTCAGCTCTACCAATTTCTCATTCTAAGCCACATTCCATTAAACCACACGCACATTGCTTCTAGAAACGGGTATTTGATTCTAATATTTTTATCTTTCCCTTTTCCTCATATAAATCGCGCTTTCACTTTTAATAATCATGGATCAGAGCTGAATCTATTTTCATAAGGTAGTATTCATAATAAAATACATATTTTATTGTAACAATAATGTATGGATCATATAAAGTATAGGCAAATAATTCAACTAGAAAAATTGAAAATAAATACAATGTATCTAAATACAGATTAGAAACATGTCATAATAGATCGTTTCATTTTTTTTTTTAGTTCTATATAAACTAGTAATATTTCGTGCCAAATTTTTAAACATCAACTTGAGATATTTCTTGCTAAACGGTTGAATAATTTAACACATTCAACATTATGGATAAAAAATAGTGAATTTTATATTCCGTGTGTTTTTTTCCGAGATTTAGCATGAGCAAAACAAATTCCCAGATTTGGATGACAAAAAAATGATCTCAGATTGACGTCAAAATCTAAAAAAATTTCATCCTATATAATATTTGTTTTTTTTTTTCTACCTACATTTATATACGTTATAAAATTAAACTAAGCACAACTAACTTGGGCTTACTTTAATTTGTAACGTATATGAATATAGGTAGAAAAAGCAATCAGACTTGCACCCCAGCCAGGGTTCGGGAGTAGTAAGCACCAGCCCTGTCATGGAATATCAATGAGGAAAAATATGATAAAATCACGGCAGAATCTTAATTAAAACACATTCTTTATCTGCTTTTTATTACTTGCTAATTACTTCAATTGATTTAAATTATTATTATTATATTTATTCGATAATCCTCTACTTATGTTATTAAATAGCCTTGACAGATCGAGACTTTCATGTGGATACCATGCATAGCGCCAAACCTGTTGTAAAATATCTAATAATAATATATTGTAAATGTCAGCTGTGTACAAACGCTTTCTAAAATCAATGGCTAAAAATGGCTTCCAGTGACTTAAGCCAGTGAGGACCATCCTTTTTCAAACATTGTGAACTGGCGCTACTAAACTACGAAGAAAAAATATTTAATTAAATTCCGAGCCATTTTTAATGATTAGTCTTTGAAATATTTGGAATTTGCGAAAATGGATTGACTGAAATTATTATGCAGATTAAACTAATATTAGCTTAAGATCTCTGAAACCTCATAAAACTATTTTTTTTGTACATAATATATATTGAAACATAGGTAAAGGGAAGGATCTAACAATTGCTGAAAAAAGGAAAATAACAAAGTTACTGAGTAAGAGAATGTCCACATTGGAGATATCAAAGGAGCTTTGCAGAGATCATTGAATAAGGTTGTTGAAAATATAAGTTGAGAAATTGAAGCAAAGGAAATGCCTTTAAGAAATTTCTTCCTCAAGATGAACGTAAACTAAAGCGAATTATAGTGAAACAGCCACTTTTGACCAGCGCTCAGAACTTTGAAAATGCTAGAATTGAGAGAGTCAAGAAAGACAAATGGTGTAGAATACTTTGTGTATTGGAATTTGTAAAATAATCTCCTAGGCAACTTCCTCTCACTAAAACAAATATTTTAAAGCGTCAAAATTGAGCCAAGAAATACAATAATGTAATGTAATTTTCACGGACGAATTTCGAGTGACATTTGATAGACCTGATGGATGGGCCAAAGGATGGATTTTATCCAATTAAGACGTGCTTGTGGCTAAAAGAATGCAACAGTGTTATGATATGGGCTGGAATTGTCGACCAAACTATTATTGGACGACTCAAATTCGATGAAAGAGTGAACAGTGTTAACTATTATGATTTTATGAACAAGACATTCTTTGCATGGTACAAGTGCCAGTTTCACAGTTTCAAAGTGAAATGCGTATTTATGCACGACAATGCTCGTCCACGTGTATCTAAGCTTACCCGTGAATTATTTGAGCATAAAAGATTTACAGGAGAAAATATAAGTTTTGATCTGAATCCGATCGAAAATCTATGGTCAATTGTGATGATGAAATTATATGAAGATGGCAAACAATATAACAGCAAAGCTATGGGAAACAATTACAACTACGATCCTGAAGTTAAAAAAAAACAACAAAATCAATGGATTACAAAATCAATAGAGCTGTTATTGAGTAGTGAAGCTTACTATATTAAAAATGTAAAGGATTCAAAGACTTATCATATATGTTTGCTATTTGTTCTATTATGGGAGATTTTTTTATCATTTTATTATCTTTTATCTGATTATTTGACTGTGCCTAATAACTTAAAACGGCAGTTTCTTTAGAATACATCATATAACTTCAATAAATCATATTGATATTATCTAAAACATTTTTACTCAGGCTTTATTTTAACATCTAAATTAATCATTTAAAATTTGACAGTGTTTTTCAAACAAAATTTGGATTATTGAAGTTTATGATTTGTTTAATAATTTCCGACCGTGTGTATTATGAGAACATGCATATTCTTAGGGTGATCTCAGCTAAAAGTAGTCCTCTTCCTATTAGTGCTGTCCTCCAGTTCTTTATTGCATTTATTATAGATTTATTTTGGCATATTTAAGTATTCTATTAATGAAGGTTTAAGTGATAACGTCATAGACTTTTTACTAAGCTATTCATGACAAAACAAAGTGACGGAAAGTCGGCAGATGTGAAAAGAAAAGTTAATCTAGAATGTTATGTAGGCATGAATGCTGCTTTTGAAAAATATTAAGTTTAAAAATGTAAACCTAAGTAAATCTAATACTAAGATTTAGTATTTTTTCTGCGTGTTTCATAAACCATGGACACTATAACAAATGAATTGCTTTCCAAGTGTCCTCCAGAACTTTCAACTAGAGATCTAGAATTGATTTGAGTCGTTACATTGAAAAATAACATTACTGGATGACATGAATTTCAAAACAATTTGAAAATTATGTAAGTCCACTTAGTATTGTGGTCTAATTCAATTAGTTCCAGTTTTACAATTATAATATTGAGCTTCTTTTTTATTTTTGATCATGGTAAAGTGGTAATTGGTTCTTTTATTGTCATTTTGGGGGTAAT
>OZ038520.1:43041171-43043671 GCA_964036315.1 Acanthosepion esculentum
TTTTAATTAGAATAATTTAAGTTTTAAATCTTTTATTATTAAGTAAAACTATATTTACTAAACATAAATTGAAAAGCTTAGTACAATTCATCAAGCACCAATATTTTAAAAAGAATTTTGAATATATTTTTTTTTTGCATATGTATACTATAAACGTCCCGATTTTAATAGATACGGAAGTTCATTCTCGTCATTATCAGAAAACAAGAGCAACAACTATAGTAAATAGCAAAGTACATTAGATTACGGAAAATATTTTGCTAAATTTTCAATATTACCATGTACTTAAAACTATAAAAAAGCGCTCATGTTATTCGTCAATTATGTTTTACATATAAAGCCCCCGTAAACAACAGTAGATAAATATCCATCTGTTATTAAACTGTCAAGATGTCAACAGCTTAAACAGATACCACCGGTTTAAAAATGCATTTCTGTGATCTTTTAAACTTAAAGTAAATAATATTTGTTTCAAATTAGAATAATTAAACTTTAAACCAGCTAATATTCATCAAATAAAGTTTCAGAAAAGTTTATTTTACTTTTAGAATATTTTTTGGTAAAGAGAATTACATTGCGATGACAGATGGTTAAAAATGGCGCTAAAAATCAACTTCGAAACGAAAATTCCTTGCAGTAAATTTAAATTAGATTTGAAATACAGTAATATTTTTTTTTCTTATTGGAAATATTAAATTTAATCTGTTAGCTTGAAATTAAAAATAAAATAAGATTTTTCATTTTTTAAATTAATTTTAAACCTTAAGTATCACAAATCTGTAGAGGTAAATACATGATTAAAATTTCTTCCACACTCTTATCATCCAAAAAAGAAAAATTATCAGGACACTAAAAAACTTTTCTGTCATATTCAACGAAACATGAATAAAGGAAGGGTTGATGCTCATATATATACAATACATATATATATATATATATATATATATATATATATATATATATATATTAAGATATTTTTTATGTTCATACGTTCTTTTTATAAAATGTCTTAAAATAATTGTCGGACTTTGTCCATCTCATATATATATGTATGTGTGTATATATATATATATATATATATATATATATATATATATATATATATATATATATATATATATGTATATATATGTATGTATGTGTGTGTGTGTGTGTGTGTGCTTGCGCGCGTGTGTGTGTGTGTGCACTTGTATTATGTATGTCGATGCGTGGTAGTGACTTTAATCATAGGTATAAATGAAAACTTGTATAAGTGAACATTCATGCATGAAAGTCTACGTTAAGTAATTTGTGTACGACAAGCATTTGATATATTTGAATTGCATATGTTATTCTGTGCATGTGGATAATTATTCAACCAAGTCAGGTAAAAGGCCATTTAGAATCATGTTTCTTCCGGCAGAATCCTTTGCACGAATCTCCCATGAGACTGGGAACGGCATGACTGTTACAAAATCCGTTTGGAATCTCAATAGCAATTGGTAGCGACTAATGCAGACTAGCTACTCAATTCAAAATACAGATTATGTATGTATGTAAGTATAATTGAGTGTTGGCCATGATACGTACAACTCTATAGAAAATATAATTTTGTTTTGATTCAGGAAACATAAGTAGTTGTCCATATCCATAAACAAGTTTCTCTGGTTAGAAGGAATGTGGATCAGAATTTGAATAAATCAAAACTAAGATAGCTGACTTAGAATTAAAATTTGCCAATTTGTTCATGTCAGAGCTATAAAGGATAGGAAATTGTGGAGAGTCATGATCGCCAATGTTTTGCAGGGAAACGGCACAAAGAAGAAGAATGAGCTAGTGTAAATGGATGGCAGATCAATGTTCAGGAGAGATAACAAAAAGACAAAATTTATTAAGAGCTACAAAGGATGGAAAATTGTGGAGAGCCATGATCGCTTACGTCCTGATGGCGCATGGCACATAGAAGAAGCAGAATGAGCTTGAGTAAATGGTTGGCAGAACAAGGTTTAGGAGAGAGAACAAAAAGACAAAATTTATTAAGAGCTACAAAGGATGGGAAATTGTGGAGAACCATGATCGCATACGTCCTGATGGCACACGATACATAGAAGAATGAGCTTGTGTAAATGGTTGGCAGAACAAGGTTTAGGAGAGAGAACAAAAAGGCAAAATTTATTAAGAGCTACGAAGGATGGGAAATTGTGGAGGGCCATGATCGCTTACGGCCTGATGGCACACGATACATAGAAGAAGAATGAGCTTGTGTAAATGGTTGGTAGAACAAGGTTTAGGAGAGATAACAAAAAGTTAAAATTTATTAAGAGGTACAGATGTCAGGAAATTGTGGAGAGCCATGAAGGGACACAGCATATAGAAGAAGAAGAAGAAGAAGAAGAAGAAGAAGAAGAAGAAGAAGAAGAAGAAGAAGAAGAAGAAGAAGAAGAAAAAGAAAAAGTAGAATGAGTTCGTGTAAGAGGTTGGCAGTATAAGATTTAGGAGAGATATCAAAAAGACAAAATGT
>OZ038520.1:43048671-43068671 GCA_964036315.1 Acanthosepion esculentum
GAAGATGAGAGTCTGAATAATGTAAAAAATTATAATACCTCATCTCAGAGATATAGACAGATAAGTGATGCGTATACAAAAAAAGTAAGTAAAAAGATAAGTAGATCATAGCAATGACTAATCGGCGAGAACTAAAAAATATTAAAAACATTAGTTACCAAATGTATAGAAATACTAATATTAAAATGTGGGGTAATATTAAAGATCAATAAGTTTATGAATGTAATCGTTTTAATTCAATTCACAAATTTATGTACATCCATAGAAATAATTACTTTCATCAGTCCCGAATGAATAGGTATAGGAAATTGGAACACACACATATACATATATACATGCATATATACATTGATATCTCCTGACGAGTGAACCGAATGATTACCAAAACGTTTCGTCTACGATACTCTAGATTTGAGGTACTGAATATAACATCAATCATCTAAGTGACAAATTTTACATTTGTATTAATTCTACTAATATACATTAAAGACGACTGACAAAGGTAGTGCGATTAAGCTTTTTATTTAAATATTCTTGTGTTCGTATAAGTGTTTTCTTTTCTAGACATAAAATGCATCAAAACTGTTCAAATGTTCTATATATCCAAGCACTTTCGACCATTCTGTTAGCCAGGGATGTTTTTTAACTGAATATGTAGATTTATATATATATATATATATATATATATATATATATATATATATATATATATATATGTCTGTGTATGTGTTTGTGTGTCTGTCTGTCTATCTGTGTGTGTGTGTGTGTGTGCGCGCGTGTGTGTGTGTGTGTGTGTAGTGAGTCCCAGCACGTTCTGGCAGTGTTCCTAGTTGATGTTATTGAGTTTTGGCTTTTCTTTTTATTATAATTGAGGCTTCCATTATTTTTAGTCATTTTGTTATGCGTGAACGAGACTATTATAATTATATTTTCTACGAGTATGTTGAAGATGGGGTTTTGTAAGTTGCCTTGTGTGTTTAAATGAGTCCTAATTGAGCTATGGTCAAAGAGATTTAATGTGAGTCTGCATGATAGGCATGTAGTGGTATATCCAATATAATTATTCACGAACTTAGATGGATCAGGAACACAGTTCCTTAAGGGACATGTGAATTATTAAATAATATTGGTTCTCTGTAATTTGGATCTTGCAGGCGAGTTTTTGTAGTTGATGATAAGGTTAACCATTTTAAAAAAACTTTTATAGTAGATAATTTAATTTTTGTTTATTCTGGTCAACTGCGGCCGTGTACTTTATAATGTTTCTAAGGGAAAATTCATTCTTATAATTTCTATTGGATTTTATAGGAAATTTACATTTAGATATATATGAAATTTAAAAAAAATGAAAAAATATGTCCCTGATAATGGCTAATTTTTTAAATTTTTAACTGAATGTGTAAATATTTTATATATATATATATCTAGAGTTATGATTTTTTTTTTACAAATATACTCATCACATTGTGACCATGTTCATAATTGATATTATTGAGTTTCGGCTTTTTCTTTTTTATTATTAATGCTTCCATTATATTTAGCCTTTTCTTACATGTGGATGAGGTTATTATATTTGAATTTTTTATATATGTGTATCTATAGTGATGAGAATGTTTTGTTCATATTTGATGTTATTGAGTTTGGGCTTTTTAATTTTTATCATTAATGCTTCCATTATTTTTAGCCTTTTCTTACATGTGCATGTGTTTATTATACTCTTATTTTCTATGAGTATTTTGTAGATGAGGTTTTGTAAATTGCCTTGTGTGTTTAAATGGTCAAAGAGATTTAATGTGAGTCTGCATGATAGGCATGTAGTGGTATGTCCAATATAATTATTTATGAATTTAGATTGATCAGGAACACAGTTTCTTAAGGGACATGTGAATTCTTAAATAATATTGGTTCTCTGTAATTTGGATCTTGCAGGCGAGTTGTTATTTTTGATGATGAGGTTCGCGGTTTTCAATTTTTTTGTAAATAATAATTAATTTAATTTTCTTGTTCTGGTCGACTGGGGATGTGCATTTCTTTATAATGTCGAGAAAAGAAAACACAAGAAAAATTTAACAAAAGCTTAATCGCAGTACTTTGTCAGTTATATTTAATAAAACTTTTATAAATGAAGGATTTCTGGCCAAATTATAATATATATATATATATATATATATATATATATATATATATATATATATATATATATATATATATATATAATCGTCAGGCCATATATATGTATATATAATATATATATTATAAATTGACTGATTTAAAAATATGGGTTCATTGCTACACAGGAATTACCATGTTTCAAAAACAGAAACTAACAACTCCAAATTCAATTATATAATGAAATTAAAGCACTAGTTCTGTTTCATCTTCAAGCGAATTTTGGAATAACTTATTTTGAATTTACTGAGTTTTAAAAGCACATAAAATCATAAAAAATCTTTTCCAAAAATGCAGACAAATACAATCATTTGGACAGGAGCCGTAGCGTGTTCATTTTTATTATTTTTGTAACTGATATTCGATACAATAGTTGTTAATAAAAATAATATATATATATATATATATATATATATATATATATATATATATATATATATATATATATATATTTATTTAAATATATATATATATTTAGATATAAATATATATAAATATGTATATATAAATATATATATATTAATATATATATATTTAAATACATATATATTTAAATACAAATATATTTAAATACATGCACACACACACACACACACACACACACACACACACACACACACACATATATATATATATATATATATATATATATGTATATATTCCTTTGGTCTTTTATATATATATATATATATATATATATATATATTCCTTTGGTCTTTTATATATATATATACATATATATACATATATATATATATTCCTTTGGTCTTTTATATATATATATATATATATATATATATATATATATATATATATATATATTCCTTTGGTCTTTTATATATATATATATATATATATATATATATATATATATATATATAAAGACCAAAGGAATACTTTTCTTTACCAATGCGTTTTGTCCCCGGACGAACTTTATCAAGGGAAATGTGGAGATTTTATTTTAAAGTGTTGAAACGAATTGAAAAAGAAAAGCTTCCTCTTTGCACATTATTTGTATTGTCTTTACAGTTATATTTCATTTATTTCTGAATTTTTACACACACGTGCGCGAACACACACACACAGAGTCTCACAGACACACTCATACACACAACTGTTGACTGGGTAAAAAACAACCTCTCTGCAATATAACTACACGCATTGCTGTCGCTAACCACACGTGGTTTCTGAATTGATTTATAAAACCGAAAATGCTTTTAAAAGTTCTGTTACACTGCTGACAAAAATGCATTTTTTATATTTATTTATCGTATGTTTTCATTATTGTATTCGCAAAATTATTTGTCTGCATATTAAGTAGAAAATTTACTTAATAAACCAAACGAATATTTGGCCATATATATGTACATACATATATATGTACATACATATATATGTACATACATACGTGTGAGTGTCTGTGTATGTGTATGTGTGTGCGCGTCTGTACATATCTATATATATACACATATATATGTGTGTGTGCGTATGTATGTATGTATATATGTATGTATGTATTATTATTATTAAAATTATTATTTTAAACGAAATTTTTAGTGGATACCCTTTAAAAGTAATAAAATATGACGGATTAAAAACTTAAATCTATTATACATACATATATATATATATATATATATATATATATATATATATATATATAATACAAATGAAATGTTTTATATATGTTAGCATTAATTTTTTTTGCTTTCTGTTAGCTAACTATTATGTTAAATATTAGGGAATATCAACGAATTAATATATATATATATATATATATATTACGAATTCCAGGTTAATTTAATATTAATTAGATCAATATTTATCTAAATGAGAAGATAGACATATAACGCTTACATATTCTAAACTTTCACTTATATATAATAATAATAATAGTCATGCATTACATCGTATAAATTTCTCCCATGGCACTTTACTATACATATGGCATGAATATATACATATCTATTCAATTTAACTTTGCTGGTAGGTCAGTAGGTAAGTGGGTAGTATTTCATGACTTGCTTGAATGATCAGAGGAAAAATCAATCTATGTCAGTAATTTGAGTGTTTATTATTATTATTATTATTATTATTATTAATAATAATAATAATAATAATAATAATAAATAAATAAAATAATGACAGAAAATCATGTTGTGATGAATTTCTATTCTTCCTCACGAGTACGTTTGCGAAAATAAATCAATTTGTTAGGTATATTTACAAGACAAAAAAAAATAATAACACCAAAAATGAAAAAAGTTTCAGTATAATTTTACAAAAGTATTTCATGAAGCGGAAAATGATATATGTGTGAAGAATTTTAATCCAAACCAAAAGTTATGCTTTTATTTTATTTTTTTTATTTTTTTATTTTTAGTTTAAAACCTTACATCGAGTAATCTAAAATGATTCTTTGTGCAAAAACACAGCAAAGCGTGAAAACTGAAAATACTTTAGCATGCTGGGCAAAATAAAATGTTTTAAAAGGCAAATCAAATAATAGGTACAACAGGTATCATATATATATATATATATATATATATATATATATATATATATATATATATATATATATATATATATATATATATATATATATAATCGCAAAACTCAACTAATATGTTTATAGAATGTATCTACTATATGGACACAATTTTATGAGAAATTTATTTACATTTTAAAATATTAATGTTTATATGTTGATAAATTTAACAAGACTAAGAAAACTGTTTTTCTTATATCAGCGTACTAATCGGACAAATTTAAAAGAAAATTTCCATATTTTTACAAATGCAAAATTTCTATTTCATGTATATACTTTGTAACTTACTTGAATAATTTACAAGAATATATATCTTGATTTAGAAGAAATTTATTAAATTCTCGATACAGATACTATATTTTTTTAAATTTTGATTTTTTTTATTTGATAACAACCTATTTATTATACAAATTAATATTACATTTACTATATGAAACTGATATCATATGAAAAAGTGAAAAAGATTTAATAAACTTCTTATATATAATTATATTTATAACAAATTAGCAGCAACAAATTTTAATAAATTTAGTCAGCATCATTAAAATACTTTTATTATTAAGTTATAAATTAGGTTTGATAGATTACGCCCTTAATTAATTTCAATTTTTAACTCGCCACGTTAATTAATAAAATATAGTTAATTAAAAGTTGTTTTTTTATCGGAGAGGTACAATAAAATTAAAGTAAAAACAACAAAACGACAATTCAATTTTAATATTTCAAAATAGTTTAATTTATCAGTTATTCACTTTTCACAACTATGATAAATATAATATTTATAACGGTATTCACAATAGCACATCGCTTATTCATGCATGAGTAATTAATTAAATCGTTAGTTTTCTTTGGATATGTACACTACAGTTCAAAAGTTGTAGGAGGGCCTGGTAATTTTTAAAAAATACCCACGAAAGTAAGAGAAAATTATTATACAGTGTTAAAAAAAAGTCAGACCTGATTTTTTTATTAGAGATTTTATTATGAGAAAAAGAAAAGAGCATTATATGGTTGAATTTTGCACTCGTCAAAATATCGTTCTTTAGCCTTGATTACTGCAGCAAAAATTTTTGGCATTTGTTGCAAAAGTTTCTTAAAGTATAAGTTTGATAATTGATTCATTTTTCAGTGACTCTAAAAGCACTTTATTATTATTTTTTTTATCACTTTTTCATCAAGTTCATCACATGTTAATTCTGGGGGTGGTTTCAAACTTTTGAACTGTAGTGTATATATATATATATATATATATATATATATATATATATATATATATATATATACAGAACTAGTCAGAAACAGAAAAACTGAAATTCTGAATTTCAGTTTTTCTGTTTCTGACTAGTCCTGTATATATCGTCTCTTCATTTAACTTAAATTTAATATAAATATGTTTCCATTAACCATGTCCTGAAGATGGTCTATTAGACCGAAACGTCTGACGTTGACAGAAAAAACAAAAACAGAATTAAAAAAAAGTAAACTCACATATTCGGATTTTGCTTAGACTTTTCCACATTTTCATTATACCGTCGGAACTACATCCACATATTTGCTTACATATATATATATATATATATATATATATATATATATATATATATATATATATATATATATATATATATATATATATATATGTATGTATATATGTGTATATATGTATATATATATATATATATATATATATATATGTATGTGTATATATATAGCATGATGAGAGGCCACGTATACTTTCTTGATATGTATATAATATATGGATAAATTAACTGAAAAAAAATTGGGTGTTTTTTTCATGAAAGTATTTATTTCTGTGCTTTTGTATATATTTAATATTTCAGACCACCAATCTTTTGATTTCTGAGGAAGGACCGAGGTGGTCTGAAATATTAAATATATACAAAAACACAGAAATAAATACTTTCATGAAAAAAACACGCATTTTTGTTTCAGTTATTTTATCCATATATTATATATATATATATATATATATATATATATATATATATATATATATATACACGCACACACGCACGCACACACGCACGCACACACACATATATATGTATGTATATATATATTTACATACATATATATATATATATATACATACATATATATATATATATGTATATATATATATATATATATATACATATATATATATATATATATATATATATATATATATATATATGAAATGAACAATGTTTGACAATTATTTTAAGACATTTTTATTTATATATTTATAAAAAGAAAGTATAAACATAAAATGTCTTATATATATATGTATATATATATATATGTATATATATATATGTATATATATATATATATATATATATATATATATATATATTTATATATATATACATACAGTGTAACCCGGATATAAGAGAAACTCGGATATTATAGAGAGATTTTCTGTGTTCCCAAATTAGAGACTGTGTTAATAAAACAAAATAGACCAAACCCGGATATAAGAGAACCCGGATATAAGAGAAATCCGGATATAAGATACTTCTTCTACGGTCCCGACAACTCTCTTATATCCGGGTTACACTGTATATATATATATATATATATATATATATACACTACAGTTCAAAGGTGTGTGGAAGATCCCTGATAATTTTTTTAAATTGGCCCCAAAAGTAGTTGTTTTATACTTTAAATAACAGAAATAAAAAAAAACAGTTAAACTTGTTTTTTTTATTAGAGATTTTATTACGACAAAAAGAAAAAATCATTTTATGATTAAATCTTGCTCTCATTAAAATATCCTCCTTTAGCCATGATTACTGCAGCACAAATTTTTAGCATTCGATGCGAAAGTTTCTCAAAGTATAAGTTAGATAAGTGGTTCCATTATTTTTTTTAAATGATTCTAAGAGCTCTTCATTTTTTTCACTCTTCTGTTAAGTTCCACCCATGTTAAATCTGGGGATTTCTACAAACGTTTGAACTGTAGTGTTAATATATCATTAATACACTTCACTTATTCGTAAATATTAATCATATATATTGAATATTATTCAGTGAGAATTTAAAAAACATTAGCTACATGTCAGGCTGGGAACTTAGTGATTTAAAAATTAAAACAAATTCTTCCTCTGATTTCATTTTCATATTCGAATATTCAAATTAAATAAGGGATGGTGCTGAAAAATTATCGGTTTGGCCATGGAGTCATTAAAAATATAAAATAAAGAAAATAAAAATTAAAAAATAAACACGTTTGATCATTTGGTGACGACTATGACTAACCTAAAAAATTTCAGCTTCCACTTTTCAGCATCTACTTTGTATTTATATTTTATTGAATACAAAGTTGTAAAATATAATCAATTAATTTAACAAATATAACCAATTAATTTTCAAAGTACAATCCCTTAATTTTAAAATATAGCCCATTAAACGAGAGATTAGCACTTCCCGACAGTAGAACTCCCTTCCTCCTACTTGTTTCCCTGACAACTATAACCATCAAATATCCAAATGTAATGTCAATCGACATCTTCTGATACCTTGATCTTGATCCACTTCCTTCTCTATATCCTTTTCTCAAACAACTCTCTTTACTCTTGCTCTCACTCTCTGTAACTCCTTGCGTGCTAGTAATTTCCAGTCCTGACTAATACAAGGATCCGTCTTGCCACCTATGTTATTCTCCTTGTATCTGGCTTCTCTGATGGCTATAATCTTCAATTATTCAAATGTAATGTCAATCGACATCTTCTGATGCCTTGATCCTGATCCCCTTCCTTCTCTATATCCTTTCCTCAATCAATCATCTTTACTCTTGCTTTCACTCTCTGTAACTCCTTGCGTGCTAGTGGCACTCTTGCCTTGATAGGGGTGAAATGCTTTGGATGTGCGTTGAGGTGTAATGAATATTGACTCGAGTCGAGTTACTTAAATTCAATTATGAACAAATACCCTTAGGAAAAGGTATGAATCCATCTCTTCTCCTCACCCGCTATGGGTTAAATAGCAGAACAGATGGGTTCTTTACCGCAGAAAGAAATGGCAACCTACCGCGAAAGAAATCTACTGCCTCGTCAGTCATGTATCGAAAAGATGCATGATCGCCCATGCGTGTATCACGTGTGACACTTAACCGACTGAAATTCTTTGGTAGTAAGTAAGAGTTACGACCACTAGGACTGGATAATGGAAGCAACTGAAGAAAAAAAATGACATTAATTTATTTTCATTTTAAATAATTGATATCTTTTTAATTTTTATTTATTACCCTTTTTTCCTAAACTGCTAAATGTTCCAGGGACTGAAAAAGGAAATGCAAGATATTCGAGATCATTAAAAAATATCTAATTCTTTAAATGGTCATCTGAGAAACAAAAGTACTTATATATATTTTTATATATATATATCAATTTTCATTCAATACAAAGTACAAGAGCCACTCAAGGTAGAGTGTTACTGCAAGGTGTGTTATGAGTTTAAGAGAACACAAGAAGTATAGTTTATGGGGATATGTAGGAAGGATAACGGTTAAGCCTACAAGTGAATTGGTTAAGATTCAAGTGAGGAGTAGGAAAACGTCACATCGGGAGTTTGTTCCTCAAAGTAGCAGTTCTTGAGAAGAAGCTGTCTGTATGGGACTTCTTCCTTACTAATGGAACACAAAGAGAATGGGATTGATTCAGCCTTGTGTATGTGGCATTATGGGTCTCATGTGTAAAGATCAAGGCTGATGAAACCAAAGAATATGGCTCTTCAGAATATTTACCATGGAAATAGAGATAGACTAGTGTTTCGTCTATGGCAAAGTGACTGTAGGGTGGGAAATAATTCATCACCCACAAGGCCGTATAGATGCTTTTGAACTTTATCAAGACAGGCAACTCCAACTCAGACATGGCAGCAAAAATCTAGTTTGGGTCTGACCTGTCTCTATCTTGTGTATACTAATGGGCGTCAGATACTTATTGGAGTGGGGCTACAATGAACTGATCATTTTACCAGCATCTTTACCAATACATTATATACAGTGCTGATCGATAAAAGTGACTCACCTTATCCTTTGAATTAAGCTCAACTTTCGTTTCATCGGAGAAGAGAACATTCTTCCAGTCTTCTACGGTGAAATTTTTGTAATAGTGAGCCCATTCAAGTCTCTTGGTTTTGTTGGCTTTGCTTATTAGCGGCTTAAACCTTCGCGTACAAGATTTGTAGCCTTGTTCTAACAGCCACCGACGGATTGTTGAAGAGGCAAGACTAACACCTTGCTCTTCGCTTAGACTAGCTGCAATTTATTGACTAGTTATAGTCCTATTCTTCGCAACTTCTCTGTTGATTACCCTGCCAGTTCTATCGTCAATCTTTTTCTTTCGTCCCCTTGTTTCCTTCCTTGGAGCAGGAGTGGCATCATTATGTGCCCTAAGCACTCGTGAGACAGTTGATTGAGAGGTTATAACAATTTCTGCAATTTCTCTCGTAGACTTGCCTGCTTTTGAAGGGCAATAATAGATGCCTTAAGTGGTTCCGATGCGTGTTTGTACCCTTTCATCTGGTTATTTCAAGCTGTTTTTATACTGTATGAGGTTTTCTGGAATATTGTGGAATAATCTAGATTTAATTTAAGCTGTTATAGAATTCTCTAGAATATTTTTCTGAGTGTAATGTAAAATAGTTTTCAATATTTTGTCGAAAGCTCTTTAAATTTACCAGGTTAATCATTAGAATGCGATATCTGAGTCACTTTTTTGCAGAGTTTTTTTCCTGAATCTCATTTATATCCAAATTTATAATTATCAATAGAATACATTAGGGTGAATAAACTTTTTTCCTAGGTGGTCGGGAAGGGGTCTTTATATTAGTAAGATTAAAAATTATTTTAACCCCCAAAACAATAGACAAAAAATATTTTTAGTAAAAAAAATCAGGTGAGTCACTTTTATCGAACATCACTGTATATCTGTCTATGTTTCTGTGATGAGGTATTGTAACTATTTACACTATTTACATTGTTTGGACTGTTGTCCTCATCTTTATTGTCATATTCACAGTCTATATTTCTCAGATGAGGTATTGTAACTATTTACACTATTTACATTGTTTGGACTGTTGTCCTCATCTTTATTGTCATATTCACAGTCTATATTTCTGAGATGATGTATTGTAACTATTTACACTATTTACATTGTTCGGACTGTTGTCCTCATCTTTATTGTCATATTCACAGTCTATATTTCTGAGATGATGTATTGTAACTATTTACACTATTTACATTGTTTGGACTGTTGTCCTCATCTTTATTGCCATATTCACAGTCTATATTTCTGAGATGAGGTATTGTAACTATTTACACTATTTACATTGTTCGGACTGTTGCCCTCATCAATATTATCATATTCACAACATTTCGGCCATTGTACACTCCGGTCTTCTTCAGAATCTGTCTCTCCAGGCAGATATTAAAATGTCAACTTCACAGATCAACTACAGTGGAATTCAAACCCCGTTCTCATGGTCACTAATCTAACCGCACACGCACGCACGCACGCACACACACACGCACATATGCACATTTCATTGAATACGACTGACAAGGTGCTTTTATTTAGTTTTTTATACAATTTCTCATGCGATCTCTTAATTTTTTGTCTTTTCGGATGATAAATTATATAAAAACTGTCCGAATGTTCTTTTTATCCGATCGCTTTCGGTTATACATGTAGCCTTTTTCAAGGATTAAATATTTTAACTGTTAAATAAGAAATAGTTTGTTGCATGTATGTTTTATAAAATGTTTAACTTTTTCAAAACACGGTCAAGATATTGAGTCCATGTTCATAGTTGATATTATTAAGTGTTGTTTTATTTTGTTTTTATTAATAAGGCTTCCATTACTTTTAGCCTTTTTTGCATGTAGATGATGGTATTATATTAGTGCTGTCAACAAATATATTACGAATAAAAACTAAATATATATATATATATATATATATATATATATATATATATATATATAATGTTTTATACTAATATTCACCCAATACAAGACTTAAGAGCTACTCAAAGTAGAGGGTTATTGTGTGGTTTTGTATAAGCATAAAAAAGGCCGGAAGTGAAGTTCATGTAGAAAAGACAACGGTTAACTCTGTACTTGAAGAGGCTATGATTGTACTGATGAGGAAAAATCCTGTCGTTTGTTCCTGAAAGCAGAGGTTCTTGAGAAGAAGCTGTCCGTATGAGACTTTTTTCCTTACTAATGGAATACAAAGAGAATGGGATTGATTCACCCTTGTTTATATCTATTCTCTTTTTTTTTCTTCTTCTTTTTTTAGATATGTGTGTACCTAGGTAATGTATACACGCATGTATAGAACAAAGGAGAAGAAATGGGTACCGCAAAGCTATCTGAAAGCCTACTGAAAGGATCAGGAGCCAAAAAAATTATTAGTTTCCTTTTTCTGCCATAAAGTCACCCCGACGATTGAAGTAGTCGAGGGTTTAAAAAAATATATAACAGATATGTACATTACTGTTAAAAAGTTTGAAACCACCCCGAGAAATAGCATGGGATGGACGGTACAGAAGAGGGAAAGAAAAATAAAAAAGAGCTCTTAGATTCATTGAAAAAAGAATGGAATCAATTATCAAACTTGTACTCCGAGAAACTTTTGCAACAAATGCCAAAAATTTGTGCTGAAATAATCTAGGCTAAAGGAGGATATTTTGACGAGTGCAAAATTTTAATCATAAAATGCTTTTTTTTCTTTTTGTCATAAAAATTTCTAATAAAAACATGTCTCACTTTTTTTTAACCAGGTATAATAATTTTCTCTTATTTAAAATACAAAAGAAATTTCTACCTACCACACAGACAGCACATTAGTACTTGAAAATGACTGAAAATTGAGGAAAATAAGAAAATAACCGACAAGGTCTGACAAACTTCAAACTTCCAAAAGGATACCACAATGTAGATAAATCCATTCTAACTACTACACAGACAGAACAATAGTTATTGAAAATGACTGAGATAGTCAAACAGCACAAATATGAAAAGGTCTGACAAACTTCAATTTTCTCAAAGGATACCACGATGTAGACATTGCAATTCTACGTACTACATAGATAACACATTGGTTATTGAAAATGACTGAGATGGTCGAACAATAAAAATATGAACATCAGACAGTTTATCTACAATTTCCAGCACAATACAAAACTCTTTGTTCGTGTCTGTGTCTGTCTGAATAAAGCATATTTTCGGTATTAAGTATTCATTCAAACAAATTTGATTAAAAAGAACTGATATGTGCGTGTTTATTTTCAATTTTAGAAGAAGGTATTGAGTATTACGCTCACAGTTGTGGATACAGTGTCTGAAATTCATATTTTCTTCAAGTACTTTCGACTATCCCAGACATTATCAAAAACAAATGTGATGTATATACAAATTTATATGAATTTATTTATTATCTATATCATAAGACTCTGAATTGAGTCACTGTCAGTCACTGTGTGTTTATCTAAATCTAAAAATAAACACGCTAAAATTCACCTTCATCCCTGTCGTGAGCTGACGGCTTAGTGGCAGAACTTCCGACTGACGCCAATTCAGTCGGGTTTCGATCCTAGCTAGAGGCAACCAGACGTCTAGCAGCACTGATGAGCTGCGAAACAGTCTGTCTGTGGATGGCAAATATATATATATATATATGTATATATATATATATCAGTGTATATTATTACGTATAACAGAAAATGAATGTCTATTATGTCTGATCATGAGCCGTTAAAATGTTTGCTTTCATTTCTGGTGAAATTAAAGACAAAAATTGTCTAATATTTGGATATTTTTTATTAAGTTGGTCCTAAGATGAGCCATCTTGTTGGACAATTTTTGTATTTATTTTCACCGGAAATTAACTCGAACATTAGAACGGTTCATGATCAGACATAATAGACATTCATTGTCTGTTATATTTAATAATATATGTTTAAATAATGATCTGCTGCCCCATTACACAATATATATATAATTACAAACAGGATGAATGCCGAATGAATAACATTATAAAAAAATGCATAGCACCAGTTGATAATAGCAAAAAATTTAGATTAATTATTTATTATAAAAAATTTAAAACTTGTAACCTTATAGTTAAAAATAATAATTCACCTCCTACAACAAAATTAAATAGAGCAAACATTATTTACGAATTCAAATGTCCATTAAGGAATTGTATTCCTCAAGAATCAACTTTCGTAAATAATTATATAGGCCACACTACAAATCGTTTAACATGCAGATTAACCCTACACCTTTCTGACAATAGCTCAATTAGATCTCATTTAAATATTCATGGAGACCTACCGGACACTATTCGGAATATACTTGTCGACAACACTAATATAATAGCATCATCCACTTGCAAAAAAAGGCTAAAAATAATGGAAGCCTTACTTATAAAAATAAGCAAACCAACACTTAATAATATTAACTTTGAACATGGACATAATATCTTGAGCGTGTTTTGAAACAAAAAAATGAATCACTTTATAAAACATACGCATAAACTATTTCTAATTCTAACAGTTGAAATATAATCCTTGATAATGGCTAAATGTATAGCCGAAAGCGCTTGGAAAAGAACATTCGGACAATTTTATATAATTTATCCTCTGAAAAGAAAAACTTTATTAGATCGCACGAGAAATTATATAAAAAACTAAATAAAAGCACCTTGTCAGTCGTTTTTAATGAAATGTGCTTGAAAGAAGGATTGCTGCCTAAATACACAAATATATATATATATATGTGTGTGTGTGTGTGTGTGTGTGTGTGTGTGTGTGTGTGTGTGTGTGTGTGTGTGTGTGTGTGTGTGTGTGTGTGTTCAGGCCGGTAAATGTAGTTAATGTTGTTTATGGTGAACAGAGCATTTACTTAAATATTCGTATCTAAAAGAAAGTATGAAAAGAAAATACATTAAAATAATCCTTCTACTTAGTTCATTTCATAATACTTAATATATAATATTAATATAATAATGTAATATATATATATATTTGTGCATCTGTATGTATGTGTGTGCGTATGTATGCAAAAATAGATAGGTATATACATCTGTCTATCTATCTATCTATCTATCTATCTATCTATCTATCTATCTATCTATCTATCTCTCTCTCTCTCTCTATATATATATATATATATATATATATATATATATATATATATATATGCAAATATGAATATAATTATAATATATCGTACATATAGTGCTGGTGTTAACAAAATAGTGCTCGACGTAATATAACAGAGCTATTAAGTATATATTAATAATGCATATTATCTCTCACCGGTTGCATGACTGAGAGTTTTATGCATAACGCAATCTTCAAATGCCGAGTATAGACTCACCGTTATATAATTTAAATTTAAATTTTGGTAAAATTATCTGGTTACCGCAATATATAAGATAGATAAAAAGATAGATATGAACTGAGATCAATAATCTTTTATTAATAAACAATAACTATATATATATATATAAATTTATGTATATATATATATATATATATATATATATATATATATATATATATATATATATATATATATATATATATATATATATATATATATATATATACGCACAGACACATTTATCTATCTATATCACACACACACATACAGGGTGGATGGGTAAATTGTAGCTATTTTATATTTTTTTCGTTTTTGATTTTGTCAACTGCACAGTATAGTAGGGTCAGTTGGGCACCGTCTGTGAGAAAAAGAACACCATGACGCAATTCACTCCAACAGAAATTTGGAAAGTGCATGCTGCACTGCTTGGCATTCGCCACGGAAGCTCCAATACGAATATTTCAGTGTGTTTTGTGTTTAATCTGAGTATAGTGCTAAGGATTCGAAAAGAGTTAGATGAGTTTAATGTGTGATCACTAGGGATGGTGACGTCCCGTAGAGCCTCAGTCTCAACACGGAGGCTTAAGTCAAGTACCTTGAGGAGGTATTGTTGTCCTGGGTCATAAGGGTGGCTGCTGGAAAACTCTGTCTGGCAACAGGACTCTGCACCATGCCACACAAGCAGGAAAACCCAGAACTGAAGGCAAGCATTCACCAACTTAAGTAAGGAAACCGTCCAGAAGAATTGCACGAGATTCCGAAATCGTTCGGAAGCCATAGTTGATGCCAATGACGATTTTATTGAATAAATTTACTCTTTAGTATTTCAATATATTTTGTGTAATTTTGTTAAATATATCTGTTAAAATGCGATGTCAAATGAGATGTTATTTTCATTTTTGCCTAATTTAGACGACAATTTATCCATCGCACCCTGTATATCTATATAATAAATGCGAATGTCAGTGTGCCACTGTGTCACACTTTTTCAACTTTACTCCTAGAGGCCGTAGCCCAACATATCATACCATTTTGGAATCAAGCCGACTCCGTGAACAAATTAAAAACATTCCGGTTGGAAGCCAAATTTTACAATGGGAAAGGTGATAGATGTAATTTATGCCTTGCTGAAAAATTATTAGGTTGGTGCAAAAATAATGTCGTTTTCTCACATGAAGTTGAACGTCAAAAAACGACATTATTTTTGCACCAACCTAATAGTTATCTCAAAACATTCAAATAACCGTACCTTGTTAAAGAAGAGAAATAAATTGACGGTTACATGTATGCATTAAAATAAATATCTGCTGAAATACGTTGATCCAGTTTTAATTTTTAATGTAAATTTTTTTATTTTTTTATTTAAAAAAAAACAGTAATTTCTCCTTATGAAAACAGTTGAATATATATGTAGGAATAGATTGATAGTTTAAAATCACAGATAACGCTAAAAACATTCGCAATAAAACAAAATGTGGGAAAATTTGTTTTATTCTGAATGTTTTTAGGTTTATCTTTGATTTTATACTATCAATCATTTCTTATTTAAGAGAATGCTCTTTTTCGATGCCAGTTTATAAATTGTACGTATTTTTTACATATATATTCAACTATTTTTTTTACTTTTCTTACCTTCCCAAATCTTTAATTATTAATTAAATATTATATTTTAAATGCTTATACAATTACCGGGTAACTAGATTTTTGTAAATCACCTCTTTTGTAAAATGTCAAACAACTATTGGTCTATCTTTCAAACATTTACTTTGTTGCAGATCATGCTGTTAAAAGAAAACAAAAATTATTTACACGACAAATATTATCATAAAATCACTTTTGGCAGATACACCAAGGATTTAATTAGTTAAAAACGTCAACAACAAAAAAAAGTAAAAAAGAAAGAAAAAAAAGAAGAGGAAATGTATTTAAATGTTCGCATGTTATAGTAAAGATGAAAACAGTTATGGGTTGAAATGTGAAGACGAAAGTTAAAGTTGATGACGATGATGATGGAGACGACGACGATGACAAAGACGGACGCGACGATAATGATACTGAGGATAATGATGATGACAATGATTCAGTAAGATGATTATGGTGATGACGATGATTATAACGACGATGACGACGATGATGATGATGATGATGATGATGATAACGACGGCAACAACGACGATGATGATGATAATGGTGCTGATGATGATGATGATGATGATACGATAAATTCCAGATGTTTCAGAATCACAAGACCATGAACTAAATTTACACATACGTTTTTGTTACATACACTTTTTACTACAAGATTTTTCTAATTTACCTTTTATATTAAGTGTCATATAAAAAAGAGCACAGCTAACATTTTTCCACGAGATGAAGTTTTTCCATCCCTGATTATATATATATATATATATATATATATATATATATATATATATATATATATATATATATATATATATATATATAAAGAAAGAACAGTAAGATATATAATCCGGTGTTCTGATAGATATTTTTATTTTTACACAATAGTAATGCCTGAATGTAAATGTAAATTTACAGAGCATTAATATTATAAATTAACTGATTTAAAATATGTTTTTTTTCGCTACACAGTAATAACCATATTTCAAAAATGGAAGCTAAAAGCTTCGAATTAAAATTTGTAATTAAATTAAAAACATTAGTTCCATTTCATCCTCAAGCGAATTTTGGAGTAACTTATTCTTAAATTTACTGAGTTTTAAAGGCACGGCAAAAATTCAAAATTGACTGTTTCCAAGGATTCAGAGAAATCCACTCATGCAGACTTATTCTTAAATTTACTGAGTTTTAAAGGCACGGCAAAAATTCAAAATTGACTGTTTCCAAGGATTCAGAGAAATCCACTCATGCAGACAATGGGTGGTAGCGTGTTCATTTTCATTACCTTTTGTTGTATCAGTTATTAGTTACGTTCGAAAAATATATATATATACACACAGGGTGTCCATAAATTTGGTGTACACTTTAAAAATGTATAACTTTATTTGTATTTGTGAATTAAATAATCTGTAAAAAATGTTATAAAGTTTAATGTACCTAGTTTTAAGCATAGCTAAAATAACTAATGTGATTTCAGGCATTACTGTAAATCAGTTGGCAAATGTTTTCTCTGAACTGCAAAATCGTATTACCCTTTGTATTGCTAATGATGGAGGACATTTTGAAACTTAAATAAAATTTCAATAAAACCTTAAAAAATATAGACTTACTTCGTTCTAATCCTTTTTACAAATTATTTCTATCGGAAATACAAATAAAGTTATGAATTTTTTATAGTGCACACGAACTTTATGGACACCGTGTATATATCAAGATTGGCCAAGCATGCTTAATATAAAGTTCAGATGTTTATGAGCCACAAGACCATGAACAAAATTTATACATATGTTTTTATTACATGCACGTTAACATTAAACTTAGGTTTCAATCTAATAGGCCCTCAATTCACACCCAGTAAATAATAAAGCTTGAAATGTTTCTACTTTGCCTTTTTATATTAACTGTGATGAAAAAAGCAGCTCACCCCCAACATAATTTCCACGAGCCGCATATCAAAACTCAAAGAGCTGCATGTAGCTTGCAAGACGCAGTTTGGACTCCCTGACACACACACACACAGACACACACACACACAGACACATAAATATATATGTATGTATATTATGTGTGTGTGTATATATATATATACATATATATATATATATATATATATATATATATATATATATATATATATACATGTATATATATATATATATATATATATATATATATAATAAAAAGACTTAAACACTAATATTCCATGGTCATAATTTATTCCATTGGAATCGCAAAAACGATGAATTGGATCGTTTTTGCGATTCCAATGGAATAAATTATGACCATGGAATATTAGTGTTTAAGTCTTTTTATTATATCCTTACTCTGTCCTGGACATCGAGTTCTACCTGGATCATATCCTCTTGGAATTATTTTTATACATATATGTATGTGTATATATAATTGCATATGTATGTGTATATTCACCACTAATATTGTCTATATATATATATATATATATATATATATATATATATATATATATATATATAATATATTATAATAATATTTTTAGTTTTTAAAAATATGATTCCTCCGCTACATAAGAGTTCTCATGTTTCAAAAGCGAGAGCCGAGACCCCTAACATAATTTTTTAAGTTATGAAGAGTTAAGGTGTCCGGACCCGCTTCCTTGTCAAGCGAGAATTTGGGAATAAGCTCTCTCGCTTTTGAAACATGAGAACTCTTATGTAGCGGAGGAATCATATTTTTAAAAACTAAAAATATTATTATAATATAAGCTCTACTTCTGTATGGAGCACTGTCCTTTTGAAAATAAAGCTAAATATTAAGGAACACCGGATTATCTACCTAACGTGTTCTTTCCTATTTCACTGCACACCTGCATACATACATATATATATATATATATATATATATATATATATATATATATATATATATATATATATATATATATATATATATATATATTTGTGTGTGTGTCAGTGTGTTCCTCTACATGTGCGCATGTATGTATGTATGAGGGCGCATGACAGAGAACTTTCTCTTTCCGAACATGTGACCCGAGTTCGAATCTCAACCTGATTTATCAGGATGATGACTCCTTGATATGTGAGGCGATCTCAGCTTGCGGCACCGTCGGAAAGTGGTTGAAAAACCATACGACGTGTTAAACCCAACCCACTTTGATTTAAATTGGCTAGACGGAATTGTTCGTCGGTGGTTGTGCTAGTAGCATGAAGTCACAAGTCATCGTGACCGAGAGTTTGATTG
>OZ038520.1:43091171-43096171 GCA_964036315.1 Acanthosepion esculentum
TTTTCCTGTCTGTGAAGATTGGGAAATTCCATAGGATAGTTAGTCCATCACCATTTGTGACTTAATTCGGGTCGTCATTTTACTTGGCACGAACTTCATTCCATGCCATAGTTCGAACAGACATACAAATTATTATTATTATTATTATTATTATTATTATTATTATTGTTTTTATTATTATTATTATTATTATTATTATTATTATTTTTATTATTATTATTGTTATTATTATTATTATTATTGTTTTTATTATTATTATTATTTTTATTATTATTATTATTATTATTTATTATTATTATTATTATTATTTTTATTATTATTATTATTATTATTATTATTGTTTTTATTATTATTATTATTTTTATTATTATTATTATTATAATTTATTATTATTATTATTATTATTTTTATTATTATTATTATTATTATTATTATTATTATTATTATTATTATTATTATTATTATTATTATTATATTTCCTTTGATTTCTGGTGTGTAGTCATTTCTTTCCAGGTCCCATCCAAAGGTCAGAAATGGCATCATGACATTTTACACTGAGCAATTAGCATATATTTTACATAAATAAAGCCCTCCGTAAGGCGTGGGCTGTGCTCATAAATATAATCAATCCGAGGGCTCCAACTACAACTGGAATTGTTAATGTCCTCATGCGCCACATTTTTGAGATTTCGATTTCAAGGTCCTTGTATTTTGATAATTTTTATTATTATTATTGATATTATTATTGATTATTATTATTTTATTTCCTTTGGTTTCTGGTGTATACTCATTTTTGTTAGTCCCGCCCAGAGACATAAGGTCAGAAATGGCATCATAACATTTTCCACTGAGCAGTTTTGGAAAAAATCGCACTTCGTAAGGTGTGGGCTGTACTCCTGAGCACAATTTTTTGTATTTCTTTAAGGCATGAACTACCAAGGAACCCTTCCATGAGTCTATTGGAATCTTTTCCAATCAATCCGAGGGCTCCAACTACAACTGTTAATGTCCTCATGCGCCACATTTTTGAGATTTCGGTTCCAAGGTCCTTATATTTTTATACTTATTATTATTATTATTATTATTATTATTATTATTATTATTATTATTATTATTATTAATAATAATAATAATAATAAAAATCGTACTCACGAGTTCAGCCCACACCATACGAAGGGCTTTATCTATGTAAAATATGTGTAATTTGCTTTTGTAAATTGCTCAGTGGAAAATCTCATGATTCTGTTTCTGACCTTAGGTCTCTGATTGGGGACCGGAAAGAAATGAGTATAAACCAAAAATAAAGTAAAATAATAATAATAATAATAATAATAATAATAATAATAATAATAATATTTCTGTGGTCATTTTTAAAACAAATCTCACCGTGAAGAAAACATTTTGTACCAGTTTTTGTAGATTAGGACATTTTATAATAATAATAATAATAATAATAATAATAATAATAATAATAATAATAATAGACAAAATGATCCTGGAAAATTGCAGGAAACGATGTAGAAATCTTAGCGCAGCGTGGATTGATTACCGTAAAGCCTTTGATAGTGTACCACTCTCTTGGATTCTTAAGACTTTCGAAATGTACAAAGTCTCTCCGTGGTAGTAAATTTCCTTATGCACAGCATGGGAATATGGAACAACACATTATACCTAAATTACACCAGAAGCACTGCCATCTGAAACCGGCTGAATATCCGACATGGAATCTTTCAAGGAGAAAATGTCACCCCTTCTACCCATTCTATTTTGTTTGTCCTTAATCCCCCTTAGCATTGAACTAAACAACAGTAACTATGGTTACAAAATAAATAAAAAATATATTCAATCACCTACTCTACATGGATGATATCAAACTCTATCCAAAGATGACAATGAGTTGAAGGGTCTCCTCAATATTGTAAAATGTTTCAGTGACGATATAGGTATGAATTTCGGATTAGTTAAATGTACAAAAGTAACATTCAAGAAAGGGAGAATTACAGAAACACTCTCAATAGATTTAGATTTTGTCACAAAGATTAAAGAACTGGAACAAGATGAAGCCTATAAGTACCTAGGAATTAGCGAAGGAGATGGGATACAGCACCCCCAAATGAAGAAGAAGGTAAGAAAGAAGTACTACAGACGTGTGCGTCTGGTACTAAATACCGAGCTGAATTTTAAAAAAAACAGGATATCAGCCATGAATACCTTAGCTGTCCCTATGGTGCAATACAGTTTCAATATCTTTAACTGGTCTATAGCTAACATTAAGCGGATGAACGCCAAAACGAGAAAGCTTCTAACTTGCTACCGCATGCATCATCCCAAAGCTGATGTTGATCGTCTGTATGTGCCCAGATCCGAAGGAGGCAGAGGGTTAGTTCAACTAGAGCTGTCTTATAAACTACAACAATTGACCTTCAAAGACGCCTGGAAACTACAGAAGACTGGATGATGATATGTATCAAACAACATGAAAGTAGTAAGCAACTTTATTCTGTAATAAAGAAAGCCAACAAGTTCAAAATGAAGTTTCAAATGAATGTAGAAATACAAGTAAAGCACAATACATCGACTGATGCTGCAAAATACTTAAAAAAAGAAAGCTGATGTAGACAAACCCCGTACCCATCATTGGCCAAGTAGTGCAGGGTTAAAAGCTGAAACTGAAGGTTTTATTCTTGCTGCACAGGATCAATGCTTGCTAACTAGAAATTAACAAGAACACATACTGAAAAATTGTGTTAGCCCAAAATACAGATTCTGTGATAAATATCCAGAAACAATTGATCATCTTGTATCAGGTTGCACGATATTAGCACCCACTGAATATAAAACCTATCATGACAGAGTGGGCGAATATATGCACTGGAAAATGACCTGATACTTTAAAAATTTCAAATCGTTGTCGTCGTCACAGTCACCCTCCTGTTTTTCTTTCGCTTAACGCATCCCCACGTATCTAGGTATTCATTCTTCCGTCTTGGGCATGGTAGAGATTGGTGGAATCTAACATTGGTGGTCTTCTAAATTTCCATATTTAATAAGAATAAAGATCTTTTCATTGTTCGGACTGTGGCCTCATCTTGGTTGTCATATTCACGACGTTTCGGCCATTGGAATTTCGCACTGAAGCCTTTATTCCGTCCAACGGGGTAGGCTGTTCTTGTTCCACCCGTCATGCCTCTTATTTAGTTGATCAACTCACCAAATTTTTGTTGACCTCTGCTGTGGCCAGGTATTGAACTCACAACTCTTTGTGCCAAATCACTGGATTACTTCAACCAACGCTTTTATTCACTGGGCCATGTTTCCTTCAGTGTATGAATTTTTAGGACTTATAAACCTAATGTTTTAGTAACGATTTTTACCAAAGCTCATATTACAATTTGCTGTTATTATTGTTTTTCTCTCTAGCACTTCTCATTACTGATTCCCATATTGGATTCATTTTTATGTTTGGCCAGCTTAGGAGATTTTTGTTGACTAGCATATACGCTGATTCCTTAAGTTTTCGTATTTTCCATGTTTTCTATCTATTATTTCAACCTCATTCCATAGTGTTGCGTGGCGATCTCCATTTTTCCTCTATATGCTTTAATAGACGAAATAAAAAGTTCGGTTCGAAATTCTAATCACCTGAAGCAACGTCGTGAATATGACAACCAAAATAAGGATAACAGTCCGAACAATATAAATAGTGTAAATAGTTAAAATACCTCACCTCAGAAATATAGACAGATAATAAAGATCTTATTCATTCAATTTTTAAATGTCTTTTTCTAGCCATCTGCCATTTGCTGTAATATTAGTCATGAGTTCAGGTAAGTAAATTTTCTAAGATTTCAACTAATTAAAAAAATAATGGGCACCCTTCGAAGTCATCACTTCAAAATTTGTTTTCTTGTTTAGGACAATTAACAAAAGAATTTCCCAAATCAAATATAATAATATAATTAATTTCAATAAGTAACTCTTGTATGCGCGTTGTGGTGTAATAGATATTGGCTCCGAGTGAGAAGCCGAGTTCAAATTCCAGTCGAGTTCGTTAGATTCACTTATACACAGATACCCTTTGGAAAAGTATGAATCCATCTCTCCTCCCCCTACTTATGAGTTTAAGAGCAGAACAGACTGTGTTCTTTAGCATTGGTTGTAAACCAGTCTACCGCAGAAAGAGACAGGATCGCCCAAGTGTGTATCACGTATGGTACTCAACTGAATGAAATATTGTATAAATATTTAGATAATGTAAAAATTAAAAAAAGAAAAAAGGTTTACAATATTGGTTCTTTCAAAAAGCTGGCATGTCCAATGTATGGCTGGATAATGATTACTTCTGTCGAATTCGTGATTACTAGCTATTTTATCATTTATCATTTTATTTTTAACTAAACTTGCTATAAATCATACATTTATATCTATCCTTTTCATCAAATTGACTGCAGCTGGGATCATAGTAATTGTCAACTACACAATTTTTTTGTTGGCTCCTTTGTGTCCGTTTCGCTCGGGCTAGATATAATTTTAAATTCATTTTTTCTTCTCCTAGACTGATTACACAGTCTGCCATATATTTAACCAATAGACGGAGGGAGAAGAGATGGATTCGTACTTTTCTCAGTAATATTTGCGAGAAAGTGAATGTAATGAAACTCAAATGGATTTTGAATTCGACTCGCCGATTTCTTTTTGCTATCCACTACACCATCTGTTCATCCAATGTGCAAAAGAAAGTGATCAAACTAGAACGAAAATTCGTACTATATCTGACCATTTACATGAGTTAAACTAAAGTAGAACTTAGGTCGGTTGCCCGATGTAACCAACTTAGAACCTGGAACTATGTGAAATCTGAGCTGCACAATTACGAACTGAATAATCACATAGTGATGACACTCTAAATGCTATGAAACGCAATGTTCTTTGTTACAAATCTCACTTTAATTTATAACATCAATGCATCTCAACTGAATATGAATATTAATACAGTGGAA
>OZ038520.1:43103671-43111171 GCA_964036315.1 Acanthosepion esculentum
ATATATATATATATATACATATATATATATATATATATATATATATATATATATATATATATACATAAAAGTTTCGTTAAAGATATATATATATATATATTTATACATACATACATACTTATATATATATATATATATATATATATATATATATATATATATATGTATATAAGCGTTTCAACCCAAGCAAGGCGGGAAGCCACTAGCACGCAAGGGGTTACAGAGAGTTGGAATGAGAGCAAAGAGGAGTGATAGAGAAAAGGATGAAGAGAAGGATAGGGGATAGATCAAGGCATCTGTATTTGTTCCATCTCAGGTCAGTATACAATGTGAGACTGAGCAGTCGAAAAGAGGTGCTCTCGTGTTGTGCGTCAGACATTCTAATGGTTCACTATGGTGAGTAATAGAGAGCAGTTTTGTTTTTGAGGCATTAAAGTTAACCAGCCAAGTCTTGTCCCAGTCCACAACCGTGTGGGGATCCTTTTCGAGACAAACGGCCAGGTTAGTTTTGTCAGCGACACTAGATTTGTTTTTGAGGCAGGATTAAATAGTAGTGTCGACCGCGTAGATGCCTACTTGGGAGCCTATGACATCAGGAAGATCATTAATGAAGATGAGGAACAAAATAGGGCCTTGGATAGAGCCTTGGGGAACACCTGCATTCATGGGATAGGAGCTGGAGGAGAATCCGTTGAGAACAACTTTCTATACACGGTTTGACAGGAATGATTGTATTAAGTTAAACAATCGACCTGAAATTCCATAACCCTGAAGCTTGCGAAGAAGACCGGCATGCCAAACCCTATCAAACGGTTTGGAGATATTTAGAACCACGGCACGAGATAGATAGATAGATAGATAGATAGATAGATAGATAGATAGATAGATAGATAGATACATACATACATACATATGGAATATCGATATGTAATTTTTTATATATCAAGAAGAGATTTGAATGAAAATATGTATGACAAATTGGAAAAAGTCTTCGTGACGCGTTTCATCCATTAGGACATCATCCGACTGGGTTTGTTTACGTTGTTGTGACTATGCATGCGCTTATACGAGAGACGCTGGTAGATTCAAAATTCTGGAAAGAATTTTTTTTTTTTGTAATCTAGCCAAGTCCGTCTATTTTCTTTTTCTTTCCATAATCTTAGTTCGCAAATATCCAAATGTGGGATAACAGAAGACCTACCAAGAATGGTGAAATGTTGTAGGGAAACTTACATATCTATATTATTCAATGAAATTTATATGGGATAACGATATATAAATGTATATAAATTTATATATATATATATAGTTGTATCATTTAGAATTTTATTTTTTATTGTGTTTCTATCAATTTTGTTATTAAATATTGTGATAATAGAAGACCTACCGAGAATGGTGAAATGTTGTAAGGAAACTTGACGTAAATTTACTGTGTAATGAAGTAGCGAGATTAGATCACCTTCTAAACATTTTCGTCTTAGTGAATTATTTTCTCTTTTAATTAGATCAACGTTAATTTATATCAAAATTCGTTACGTTAAACACCTAATGCATTTTGTGTGTTGTCTTTTAAAATGTCTCTTTTCTGTTCATATAGTCTTTTGTTTAAACTTCTTGAGGTTTCTCCAATATATTCTTTCTGGCAGTCCTTGCAATTAAAAGAGTAAATTCCTCCTTTAAGTTTTGTCTTGTTGTCTTGTTTTGTATTGATTAAGTCTTTTATTGTTTTAGATGTAGTTGGGGCAAAATTTATGTTGAGTTTGGATAAATTCTTTGTGATAGAATTAGTGGGTAGAATAATATATTTTTTTGATTCGTTGAGCTTGTCAGGAAGGACAGCTGTTCTATTTTGGAATATTTTATGAGCCTTTTGTTTCGCATTGAATATGAAGTAGAGTATTGAAGGGTCCTGGCAGTCGTTAATTCAATCACTGGGTTGGAAAAAGTAATAATCCTACGCTTTACTTCAGTGGAAGAAATATACATGACCAGGGTGAATTAACTGATATTAGATAGATCCTAAGCATGGAGAGTAAAAGGGAAATAAGCGTTCGTTTAACAACTTTGAGAAAGTTATTGGGTATATCAGAAACCTGAAGAAGACCGAGGATACAACGGCCGAAACATTGTAAGTATGACAACCAAGTTATGCTAGTCTGAATGGAAAGACGTATAATAAAGATTAATTATCAAAATGAAACGCTTTTTTTTTTACTTAGATATTAATTGCTGTGATATACTGATTGACTGATTTGTTTTTACAGTTTATCAACCCTTTGCAGGTTATTTAAAGCCAGAAGGTATGTTTAGAATGTAAACAGTTTTTGGAGAGAATAAAAATTTACTGATACAAACCTACTAATTAACCTACAGCTGGGGAGAGAATAGGTGGATTCGTACAATTACTAAGTGTATTTGCGCATAAGTGATTATATTGATTCGTGTTCTACGGCTTATTAACCCTTTGCAGGTTATTTAAAACCAGAATATATTTTTAGATTGTAAGTGATACAAGACTTACTGATTAACCCATATCTGGGGGTGGAAGAGATGGGTTCATACGTTTTCCATGGGTATTTGCGTGTAAGTGAATATAACGAAGCCGACTGGAATTTGAACTCGGCTCTCCGATTTCCAATTCTTAGACGTTATCCATTACACTACCCGCACATTCAAGCTTACAGCACCTGGCATTCCCAAGCGGACACTAATCTAATTACTGAGCAGGCTCAATGTTGATCGGTGATCGTACGAGTACTGGTGTAATATAACTTTTTCAACCATCTATCGATCAAAATGTACAGAAAAGTTTAACATTGTATAAAATCTTTGTCAGTCTTAAAGATCAATCTTGAGAGAGGCGTTAAGACTACGTTGTATTCTTGCCGTAGATGAATTTAGATCCCTTCAAACCACTTCACAATGAATATTTGATACAAAGTAGACCAGAAAACTTAGGCCTGCACGCATGAAATATTTATTATTAGTAACAATTGTTTTCCAAAAAACACGATTAACCCAACTGATGAGTAGTAAATAAAGAAAATTTGAATATATACAAATTAAAGTTTTTTTGCAGTAATGTTCACACTGTACAAGAGCCGGGGTTCGCTCGAGCTAGAGTGTTACGTCAAGGAACAGTTTTTACGGATAGAAGGGGAATTTAACACTTGAACAGATTAAACATGGCACGTGTAACTAGAACAGTCTACCCCAGTGAGCGAAATAAAGGGTTCAGTTCGATATTCCAACCACCTGAAGAAGGCCGGAGCATACAACGGCCGAAACGTTGTAATAAATATGGCGACAAAGATGAGGACATTAGTCCGAATAATGTAAATAATGTACATAATACCTCATCTCAGCAATATAGACAGATACTGAAAGGCCGAAACATTGTAATAAATACGGCGACAAAGATGAGGACAATAGTCCGAATAATGTAAATAATGTACATAATACCTCATCTCAGAAATATAGACAGATATTGAAGGGCCGAAACGTTGTAATAAATATGGCGACAAAGATGAGGACAATAGTCCGAATAATGTAAATAATGTACATAATACCTCATCTCAGCAATATAGACAGATACTGAAAGGCCGAAACATTGTAATAAATACGGCGACAAAGATGAGGACAATAGTCCGAATAATGTAAATAATGTACATAATACCTCATCTCAGCAATATAGACAGATACTGAAAGGCCGAAACATTGTAATAAATACGGCGACAAAGATGAGGACAATAGTCCAAATAATGTAAATAAAGGGTGCAGTTTGACATTCCAACCACCTGAAGAAGGCTGGAGCATACAACGGCCGAAACGTTGTAATAAATATGGCGACAAAGATGAGGACAATAGTCCGAATAATGTAAATAATGTACATAATACCTCATCTCAGCAATATAGACAGATACTGAAAGGCCGAAACATTGTAATAAATACGGCGACAAAGATGAGGACAATAGTCCGAATAATGTAAATAATGTACATAATACCTCATCTCAGCAATATAGACAGATACTGAAAGGCCGAAACATTGTAATAAATACGGCGACAAAGATGAGGACAATAGTCCGAATAATGTAAATAAAGGGTGCAGTTTGACATTCCAACCACCTGAAGAAGGCTGGAGCATACAACGGCCGAAACGTTGTAATAAGTATGGCGACAAAGATGAGGACAATAGTCCGAATAATGTAAATAATGTACATAATACCTCATCTCAGCAATATAGACAGATACTGAAAGGCCGAAACATTGTAATAAATACGGCGACAAAGATGAGGACAATAATCCGAATAATGTAAATAATGTACATAATACCTCATCTCAGCAATATAGACAGATACTGAAAGGCCGAAACATTGTAATAAATACGGCGACAAAGATGAGGACAATAGTCCGAATAATGTAAATAATGTACATAATACCTCATCTCAGCAATATAGACAGATACTGAAAGGCCGAAACATTGTAATAAATACGGCGACAAAGATGAGGACAATAGTCCGAATAATGTAAATAATGTACATAATACCTCATCTCAGCAATATAGACAGATACTGAAAGGCCGAAACATTGTAATAAATACGGCGACAAAGATGAGGACAATAGTCCGATTAATGTAAATTTTGTACATAATACCTCATCTCAGCAATATAGACAGATACTGAAAGGCCGAAACATTGTAATAAATACGGCGACAAAGATGAGGACAATAGTCCGAATAATGTAAATAAAGGGTGCAGTTTGACATTCCAACCACCTGAAGAAGGCTGGAGCATACAACGGCCGAAACGTTGTAATAAATATGGCGACAAAGATGAGGACAATAGTCCGAATAATGTAAATAATGTACATAATACCTCATCTCAGCAATATAGACAGATACTGAAAGGCCGAAACATTGTAATAAATACGGCGACAAAGATGAGGACAATAGTCCGAATAATGTAAATAAAGGGTGCAGTTTGACATTCCAACCACCTGAAGAAGGCTGGAGCATACAACGGCCGAAACGTTGTAATAAATATGGCGACAAAGATGAGGACAATAGTCCGAATAATGTAAATAATGTACATAATACCTCATCTCAGCAATATAGACAGATACTGAAAGGCCGAAACATTGTAATAAATACGGCGACAAAGATGAGGACAATAGTCCGAATAATGTAAATAATGTACATAATACCTCATCTCAGCAATATAGACAGATACTGAAAGGCCGAAACATTGTAATAAATACGGCGACAAAGATGAGGACAATAGTCCGAATAATGTAAATAATGGGTGCAGTTTGACATTCCAACCACCTGAAGAAGGCTGGAGCATACAACGGCCGAAACATTGTAATAAATATGGCGACAAAGATGAGGACAATAGTCCGAATAATGTAAATAATGTACATAATACCTCATCTCAGCAATATAGACAGATACTGAAAGGCCGAAACATTGTAATAAATACGGCGACAAAGATGAGGACAATAGTCCGAATAATGTAAATAGTGTACATAATACCTCATCTCAGCAATATAGACAGATACTGAAAGGCCGAAACATTGTAATAAATACGGCGACAAAGATGAGGACAATAGTCCGAATAATGTAAATAATGTACATAATACCTCATCTCAGCAATATAGACAGATACTGAAAGGCCGAAACATTGTAATAAATACGGCGACAAAGATGAGGACAATAGTCCAAATAATGTAAATAAAGGGTGCAGTTTGACATTCCAACCACCTGAAGAAGGCTGGAGCATACAACGGCCGAAACGTTGTAATAAATATGGCGACAAAGATGAGGACAATAGTCCGAATAATGTAAATAATGTACATAATACCTCATCTCAGCAATATAGACAGATACTGAAAGGCCGAAACATTGTAATAAATACGCCGACAAAGATGAGGACAATAGTCCGAATAATGTAAATAAAGGGTGCAGTTTGACATTCCAACCACCTGAAGAAGGCTGGAGCATACAACGGCCGAAACGTTGTAATAAATATGGCGACAAAGATGAGGACAATAGTCCGAATAATGTAAATAATTTACATAATACCTCATCTCAGCAATATAGACAGATACTGAAAGGCCGAAACATTGTAATAAATACGGCGACAAAGATGAGGACAATAGTCCGAATAATGTAAATAAAGGGTGCAGTTTGACATTCCAACCACCTGAAGAAGGCTGGAGCATACAACGGCCGAAACGTTGTAATAAATATGGCGACAAAGATGAGGAAAATAGTCCGAATAATGTAAATAATGTACATAATACCTCATCTCAGCAATATAGACAGATACTGAAAGGCCGAAACATTGTAATAAATACGGCGACAAAGATGAGGACAATAGTCCGAATAATGTAAATAATGTACATAATACCTCATCTCAGCAATATAGACAGATACTGAAAGGCCGAAACATTGTAATAAATACGGCGACAAAGATGAGGACAATAGTCCGAATAATGTAAATAATGTACATAATACCTCATCTCAGCAATATAGACAGATACTGAAAGGCCGAAACATTGTAATAAATACGGCGACAAAGATGAGGACAATAGTCCGAATAATGTAAATAATGTACATAATACCTCATCTCAGCAATATAGACAGATACTGAAAGGCCGAAACATTGTAATAAATACGGCGACAAAGATGAGGACAATAGTCCGAATAATGTAAATAATGGGTGCAGTTTGACATTCCAACCACCTGAAGAAGGCTGGAGCATACAACGGCCGAAACGTTGTAATAAATATGGCAACAAAGATGAGGACAATAGTCCGAATAATGTAAATAATGTACATAATACCTCATCTCAGAAATATAGACAGATACTGAAGGGCCGAAACGAAGTAATAAATATGGCGACAAAGATGAGGACAATAGTCCGAATAATGTAAATAATGTACATAATACCTCATCTCAGAAATATAGACACATACTGAAGGGCCGAAACGTTGTAATAAATATGGCGACAAAGATGAGGAAAAATAGTCTGAATAATGTAAATAATGTACATAATACCTCATCTCAGAATGCAAATTTCGGGTTTCGCTCGAGCTAGAGTGTTACGTCAAGGAACAGTTTTTACGGATAGAAGAGGAATTTAACACCTGAACAGATTAAGATTGTATTAATCGGGGATCCAAACTTTTGGGAGTTGGTTCGGAGCTGTTTGAGTGGAACTTACTTCTCAGCGATGGAATACGAAGGAATAGGAATATGGTTTGCTACAATATAAGTGGCATGGCGGATCCTAGCGTGAAGGTTAGACTTGGCGAAACCACGGTTACTCTTCATAACATTATTGCTGGTTCATTAACATGACGTAGTTCTTAGCATTGCTGAATGAACCCACAACTATCTCCATTTCTGGCAGTCGTATTATAGGATTTGGATGTCAGCAAAGCTCCTCTTTGTTCACTCAGTGTTCTTGCCTTTCCACTTCACTGACTGCTGCTGTTTGT
>OZ038520.1:43116171-43136171 GCA_964036315.1 Acanthosepion esculentum
CTGCTATTTAGGTAAATGGAGGGAGAAGAAGAGGATTCACACCTTTCCCAAGGGTATTATCACGTAAGTGAATAATATGGATTCGAATGGAATTCGAACTCGGCTCTCCGATTCCTCAATCCAAGCCGATATCCATTACTCCACCGTGCCTCCTCGGACAAATTATTTCTATCGCAAGTGCACACTAACGTTATGGACACCTTGTGTATATATATATATATATATATATATATATATATATATATATATATATATATATATATATATATATATATATATATATATATATATATATATATATATATATATATATATATATATATATATATATATATATATATATATATATATATATATATATATATATATATTCGACGTATGATGGTCAAAGCAGCTCAGTTCCTACGAATCGACAGCCAGACACCAGCACATGTTATTTGATTATAGTGGTGAAGTCTTTGTGTAGAACCAACCACACCTTTTGAAAGGCCCAAACAACCCTCCGCGGTTTTGGATTCAGGTTTATCCTTCTCCTAGAGCAGTTGCCACCCCAGGCTATAGAACGCAGTTTATCCTGCTATTTACCTATAGCTGGAGGGAGAAGAAGAGGATTCATACCTTTCCCAATGTATATGTATATATGGGATAACAATATATAAATTATTATATATCAGGAACAGTTTTAGACGAAATATCTATGACAAAGTGGAAAAGGTTTCGTGTGACTCATTTCGTCTATTCGGACATCATCGGACAACTAGATATAAAGATATATATATATATATACATATATATTCAAGCACATAATTAAATAACTCCCTCTTCTATAAACAACTTATATGCCTGATATTGCAGGTAATACTTATCTACGTGAGTTCTGTCTTTTGACTTTGAGCACTTTTACCATTTTTAAGTGTTTGTACACTTTTCGTTTATTTTATAATATACAGGATGTATCAAAAATCCTTTTACAAACTTTGAGGTCTGGTTCCTCACCCCAAAACAAGAACAAAATTCTATATAAACATATGTCCACAAATCCTTCATTTTTAAGTTAATTAGTTTACGGTAAACTCTATTAAATGTATAATCCAAGATACACTCCAAAAATACCTTTACAAATTTTTGGGGCTGTTTTGTGACACGAAAACAAGGTAAAATATTCATATAAACATATGTTCAAATGGCCATCGTTATACCTCAACTCGTAACAAATGTTCAAAATGTCCTCTGATTGCTTCCATACATGCATGCACCCGTCGGATCATTAAGTGGCGGACCCTTTCAAATACTCCCACGCGATGTCAAATGATATTGCAGGCTTCTACGACAAGTTTCTTTGTATTATTAATGTCTGCTGCATAAACCAATTGTTTTATGTGCCCCCCACAAACACAGATAAAAATCCAAAGGATTGAGGTCGGGGAAACGTGAAGGCTCCTGCCCTACGTATCCATCTTTCATGGTAGATGTCAGCCTGTGCATCGCGAACAATGTGACTAAAATGTGACGCAGCCCCATCATGTATGAACTACATGTGTCTTCGTATTATTAGCGGTACATTGTCTAATATGTTTGGAGGTGTGTACGAAATAAAGTCCCTGTAGATAGCTCCTGTAAGATGTGCTGGTAGAACATATGGACCTACCAGACAGTCACCTACAATTCAAGCCCACACATTAATCGTAAATTGATACTGATGTCTAGCCTGTATTGTATCATGGGGATTCCGATCCGCCCACTTATGTTGGTTGTATAAATTCGTTATTCCATCTCTTCCAAATATTGCCTCATCCATAAACAAGACTGAAGAGACAAACAACGGATCGGCAGTTTGTGCAATAAACCATCGGAAAAAGTTCTCCCATGGTGAGTGATCAGAGGGCGAAAGACCCTGAACACATTGCAGATGATACGGATACATCAGCTTCTCTTCAAATACCTTCTTGCGGTACTATCAGATGCACAACATGCTAGGACCACTTGACGAGTGTTGATACCTGGATCGTCTCCCCCAGCCTGTAGAATGCGTTCTTCGTTGTCAGGCGTACGAACGGATCTCGGTCTTCCTCGATCCATAGTTTGTGATGTCACGGATCCTGTCTCAGCAACGCGACGATAAACAGCAGCAAAGGTTGGATGATTCAGCTGCCTTCGGCCTGGAAACGCAATCTGATACAACCGTGCAGCCGCGCGTCCATTACCATTCACGTGGTTTTATGTAAAAATCATATCTGCCTGCTCAAGATATGAATATCCTGCCATTGTTAAACGGAACACTTCTCAGTTACATCACTGCTACACAAGTTAAACGTTGAAGACAGACTAACCACAAATATGCACGAATGACAAATGTAACCAAGACTAAATCACAGAACTATCTACCGTAAACTTTCTTTAAACTAATAACTCAAAAATGAAGTATTTGCAGATAAATGTTTATATGGATTTTTATCCTTGTTTTAGTGTCAGGAACACACCTCCCAATTTGTAAAAGTATTTTTGATTCACCCTGTGTATAAATATGCATGTATATAAGTAGGAGAGTAAAACAACATAGAATTTTAGCAAAATATATGGTAAAGTGTAAAGATTTTAGCGTGATGCGATTCGCCCTTTAAGTGTTCAGCGGCCTAAAATTATGTCTATGTTGATATGATTGCACATGCGCATGAAATTTAAAATTTCAGAGTCTTCTCACCTTCATGCGCATGCGTAATCACATCGAAGTAAACATCACTTTAGTCCTAAAGGACGAAACGTATAACACAAAAAGCGTTTATTCTATATTGTCATAGATTTTCATAAAACTTAACAAACGTATGTACTTGCATATACATATATATATATGTGTGTGTGTGTGTGTGTGTGTGTGTGTGTGTGTGTGTGTGTGACAGATTATATATATATATATATATATATATATATATATATATATATATATAACAGAAAACATTAAAATAATTGTCGGACAGTCCATTTCATAATATCTGATGTCATTTGTTTACGCTAAGATACGATTCGAGCAGATGTGAGCGGACGAGAGAAAGCAGGGGAAATTTGTAGTTTACAAACAGTAATTTGACCTTTTTAACTAGACTCTGTAGCTAAATAGTATAGCAGTTCAGGCCAAATGATGCTTCCGTGTAGGATACAGGTTCGATTCCTGTCGGAGGACGCATATTTTCTACGAAATTTCTCGGGCATTCAGGCCGGTAAATGTAGTTAATACTGTTTATTATAAACAGAGCATTTGCTTAAATACTTATATCTATAAAAATAATGTATAAACAATACATATATATATATATATATATATATATATATATATATATATATATATATATATATATATGCGTGTGTTATTTACTTTTTTATGTATACCTGTATGTATGTGTGTCATTTACTCTTTTATGCATGTCTATATATATGTATATATGTGTGCGTCATTTAATCATTTATGTATGCCGGTATGTATGTGTGTGATGTACTCTTTTATGTATGACTATATTTATGCGTGTTATTTACATTTTATGTATGCCTGTGTGTATGTGTGCGTATCATTTAATATTTTATGTATGTCTGTATGTATGTATGAGTGTCATTTACTCTTTTATGTATGCCTGTATTTAAGTGTGTGTGTTATTTACTCTTTCCCATAAAAATTGTTTTTACTTTATTATTCTTCCCTCTCACATATTTACATATTTCCCCCATTTTCACATTCTTATAAATTTTTGTAGAAGTCTAATTATTTTTCGTTAAATATTAATATGAAAATTATTTTATTTTTCAGATTTATCAAGAACACATTTTACTGAGTACGACATAATTAATTTCTTGAGTATTTATCATCACTGTAAACCTACTACTGTGTATAAAATGCTTCCGTGATATATAGTCAAGTAAATCCAGCTCCAAGTCGGTGAATGGGCGAACGCGGAAAACTGGCGCCTCTTAACCAGCTGCTTCGTGTAGATGGAGCTTGTCAGGCCATCTAGGGGAGGAAAACCTGCTTTTAAATCTATGCTGCCTTGCGGTCATATCCAAACATAGAAAAGGCTGTGGGCGTAAATCCACACAGAAATCTCAGAATGCAGCCTCAAAAACGTTTGTCTGTTAACACTGACAATTTTCCAGCAACACCTGCAAACAAGCGGTCCTCAAATGTAATACCCTGTTTTCGTTTTGATGTTGTCGGTATGAAGAGGGGTGTATTGTAGTGCACAGGCTTCTTCTTATTGCCTTATTATTGCCTAAGCCTGCGCCCTCTAGAGGTCAGTCTAGATTCACCATCAATGGGCTGAATTTTGATCAGGCAGTGCGCTATATTTTTTCTTGTGAGATAAACGGATATCTACTAAATTTATAAAGCAGAAGAGTTAATTTTATCAACAAAATGCAATTCTTTAACAGAAGTTTTAATTAAGGAACGCATTCCCGTCGAAGCAAATATGACTGAAGATTTGTTTTTTTCTCCACGTATATGGATTTTATAAATGTTATGGGAACTTACCCATAATAGTAATGCACTATCCCGTACACCATAAATACTGCGCCTCAAGAGGAAGCAGTAGTGTCAGTCAGTCCTTTTGGGCGACTCGGCTAGACGGTTGAACTCTCTGCCTCTGAGGCAGAGGGGAACTCTCTGCCTTTGAGCAGAGAGGAACTCGGACGACGCTCCGCCGAAGGGCAGAGCCTCGTTCGAGGTGGTTGACCACCCCGATCCCGTTTATACGGGTTGTACGGGCAATTTTTGCCCGAGTCTACGGGCTCGGAAAGCCCACATTGAACTGGCCTTGTGCCACATTCGACACACGTGGGCGTGTTGTTAAACATAGTGTCAGTCAGTCCTTTTGGACGACTCGGCTAGACGGTCGAACTCTCTGCCTCTGAGGCAGAGGGGAACTCTCTGCCTTTGGGCGGAGAGGAACTCGGACGAGGCTCCGTCGAAGGGCAGAGCCTCGTTCGAGGTGGTTGACCACCCCGATCCCGTTTATACGGGTTCTACGGGCAATTTTTGGCCGAGCCTACGGCTCGGTGAGCCCACATTAAACCGGCCTTGTGCCACATTCGACTGACGTGGGCGTGTTGCTGAACATCGTGTCAGTCAGAGACAGAGTCGCGTCAGACGATTACTGTAAGACATTGGAATAGTGATACTTGTCGAGACAACATAGTTCTCTCTAACCTAACCTGATTGTTATTACTAACACTTCTACTTCTTTTGTACATATTCTGTTTGTAATATATCTGTGTTATTCCATACCTGTGTTCGAGTTATTCTTCATTGGTTCTACCTTGGACCATCACCGTGGTACAAGGAACCTGGACCATAACAATAAATGAATAACAACCGAAATAAATTTCACACAGGAGGAACTTCTAATTGGTAAAATACACTTTTGAAAACTCTTATTTAAATTTTTTTTATAAGTTTAATGTTTTATTGATGCATGAAAATGTAATTATAGACTTGTGTACAAGTACATCTCTTCTCCCACCAGCTATGAGTTGAAAAACAGGACACACTTGGTTCTTTAGCCTTGGTTGGCAACCAGTCTACCGCAGAAAGAAATAGCAGCCTACTGCGGAAAAAATCTGCCTCGTCAGTCATGTATCGAAAGATACATGATCGCCCAAGCTTGCATCATATATGGGACCTAACTGACTTACGGATACAAGCACACGTGCGTTTTAATTTATCTGGCCTCCCCAAGAAGGCATGATATGATACAACATACTTTTAAATGTCGGATGCCTATACGCAAACACACGAGTCAAAAACAAAAATTGCACAGTCTATGCTGCCACTGTCACGCTAGGGCCAACACTACTCCTTAATGCAGTAAGAAAGGTGTGACTGCAAAGTAGAAATTCCATTGACTAGTACTATTTCTGCCTTGTAAAATGTGGAGAACAGATACTACACCTTGATCTCGCAATGCGTTTTTCTTTTAAGCTTAATTTCGAACTTGAGTGAGATGGTACAGCAAACACGATATTAAATATGTTACTCTTTAAATATTTGTAAATTACGCTATTATTGTTATGTTGTTATGTTATTACACTGTGATTGCAATATATATTGAATGGCTGAAGCACAAAAATGCTATTGCAAAATATTAAGATATTTGTAAATATTTTCAACTATTTTGAATAAAATTTTCCAATAATTACATGTGTTAATGAATTGTTTTATGCGTGTTAATACAAACACACACAGACGCTCATACACACACACACACACACACACACACAAACACACACACACACACACACATATATATATATATATATATACCCACATGAGGTAATTTTGGATGTTTTTTGCTGTATAATATATGCTCTGCTATAATAAATACATTGAGCTCTCTCTGTGGATCAGTTTTAATATCTGATCTTACTATATATATATATATATATATATATATATATATATATATATATATATATATATATATATATATATATATATATATATAAGGCTCAAACATTAATATTCCATGGTTATAATTTATTACATTGGAATCATAATCACGATCCAATACATCACACCTACAAATTCAAAAAGAAATCGGAAAATATAACTCCTGGTATAAAAAACAAAATTTTAGTGAGAGTGTATGTGTGGGGGTGGGAAACAAGTGTGAGAGGGAAATGTCTGAAAGCTCCAGAGAAAGAAGAACAGGAAGGCCTAAAGGTAAAGGTGGGGATTAAAATTTAATTTAGATGTTTTAAAGAGAGGAGTTAAATAACGGTTTAAATGAGTGAGATACAGATAAATATGAATTATTTTCAGATGCATAATTCGCTACCGATTCGCTGACCTAAAATTAAAATTAAAAAACTGACACCGTAAACGTGTGTATACATTTGTGGTGACACTACGCACAATAAAAAACGATATGATCTAAATTTAAAACCAGCCAATTCATACTGCCGATGTATATGTGAAAATGTTCCGTCTGCTTTGCATTACTAACCTTATGTATACAAGAAAAAAGAAGATGAGAGAGAGGAAAAAGGGGGTGTGCAAACTAAAAACGAAGGCATTTATAAGAGAAGTGATGTGTAATCAAGAATAATTAGACAAAGCAAGTAATATCATATATATATATATATATATACATATATATATATATATACATATATATAAATATATATGCATATATATCTATCTATCTATCTATCTATATATATATATATATATATATATATATATATATATATATATATATATGTTTAGACTTTAATTTTGAAATGGATTCTCATATTTGAGTAGATGCTCTGTTTTTATTTATTTATTAAACATTATATTTATTTATTTCCATCTACCAGCCTAAATATTAACACTACCACTCAATGAGCGATATGGATAAACTGTCATCTAATTTATACAAAAAATGAACATAACACTAACATCTCATTTTGACAGACATGTTTACCAAAATTAAACAAAAATATCTTGAAATACTAACGAATAAATTTATTCAATAAAATCGCCATTAGCTTCAACTGCGTCCCACATATTATAATCAAAGGAGTTGTTGTCTGGAGAGTTAGGTGGCCACATGTAAGAGGTGATGTGGTCTCAGAAATCGCCTGACAACCATGAGTGCGTTTTCCTGCTTTGTGGCATAGTTCAAAGTCCTGTTGCCAGACATAGGGTCTTCCAGAAGCCACCCGCTTGACTTAGGGCAGCCCTACCTCCTCAAGGCACTTGATAGAGGCCTCCGTGTTGTCTGAAGCCACCGTGAACAAATTCGATAGTTCTTTTCTTAGAAAGATCAGAGTGAGTTTTCCGAGCTACCGTACCTTCGTAACCATCATTAGACTCTGCACTGTCCACAGATTGACATCCAAACACTCTGAAATGTTCGTATTGGAGCTTACGGAGCGAATACCAAGCAGTACAGCATGATTTTTTCAAATTTCTGGCGGAGTGAATTGCGTCATGGTGATCTTTTTCTTGCAGATGCTGCCTAACTGACCCTACTATACTGTTACACTAGTTTTTGTCGTAGTAATTCACCCCTGAAGATGATCTTGGATGAAATTAAAAGTACTTTGGAACATAAAAGGAATGGGAAAAACTACGTCGGCTTTCTTAATGAGATTAATGGAGACATTTAAATTAAAATAAATAGACATAATATGCCTAGATTATTTAACCAAACATGCTTGAATAGCTTAGGGGTTGGAGTTTTTCACTGACGCCAAATCGGTCGCGTTTCAAATCCGGCTTGAAGCGATTGAATGTCTAGCCACAATGATGAGGTATGATACAGCGAAACAGTGTGTATGTATATATACAGTGTAACCCGGATATAAGAGACCCGGACGGTTGAGCTGTCTGGGGAGGATGTGTGGGTTTGTAAACAGTGACTATTACGGCTAATAATGCAAGACTCTTCGGTAAATCGAATCGAGTTCTCTCAGTCACTGTGTGTTTATCTAAAAATAAATACGCTTAAATTCACCTTCTTCTCTGCCGTGAGCCAACGGCTTCAGGGTAAAATTTCCGACTGACGCGAATTCAGCCGGTTTTCGATTCTAGCCTGAGGCAAACGGACGTCTAGCCACACTGATGAGCTGTGATACAGCGAAACAGTCTGTCTGTGGATGACAATATATATATATATATATATATATATATATATATATATATATATATATGACGAGAGGAAACAAAATTTAAAATTAAAGAATAAACAATAAAAGAACAGGAATTAAGAACACAGAACTTACAGTTACATCTAGCCATTTCACTCTCAAGTGATGAAATGGCGCCGCCAATCTAATACTGTGCTTAAATTTATAAAGTATGATTTCAGTTTGAAGGAGACTTTCAAGATCATTATTGCAAATCGTTCACTAATAATGGGCATTACAAGGTACTGTTAGCTTGGATGTGCGGGTTGTGTAATTGTCTTACTGCCATGTCAAGTTGAAACACCGGTTATCTTCCAATTATCGAAGTTAAGCAACGTCGAATCTCTTCAGCACCTAGATGGGTGGCCATTTGGGAATACAAGGTGCTGTAAGCTTGGATGGGCGTCTGACGACATGTAATTGCGTTCCTCGTAAATACCACAGGTAAATATATGAATCTACCTTTTTTTCCCTTTCTTATAGATTAATCAGTAGAAGTTGTATCAGTAAAAATCATTATTATCTCGAACATATTCTTACAATCTAAGAATATTTTATGTGTACGGATAACGGCCCGGAATTTTAAGTAGGAGAGCCGAGTTCAAATTCCAGTTCTGTTTGTTATATTCACCTCTACACTAATACACTTGTGAAAGATATGAATCCACCTTATCTCCCCCTTGCTATGTGTTAATTTGTAGAAATTGATTCAGTAAATCATTATCTCCCGAAAAAATCTTACAATCTAAAATCTAAAGCTTTAAATAACCTGGAAAAATTTGATAAACTGCAAAAACAAACCAATCATTCAATATAGATTGTAATAAGAAGAAGAAAAATAGGAAATCGGTTAGAAGTTCGAACGTGTACTTCCACCAAAGTTCTGAATTTTATAAAGGTATTTTTAATTATTCGGAATGTAGACAAGCAGTAAAATGAAAAAATACACATGACTTATCTGTTAACAAATTAGTTTCTGTTTTATTGCTTGTATACCTGCAAGGGATACCCGTGCTAAACTATGTCAACCTTACTGGAAATTATTTTAGTAGCAAAGTTTATATCAGAACGATTTTAACCTTGTAAGAGAACTTACTCTTAATTGTAAGAAATGTCTATTGACCTATTGACCTCAAAATACATTGTTTTCGATTTATTTGACTAAAAAATATAAAATAGTAATGGAAATCTTTTAGGTGACGAATTATAATTATTTGTATATGTTTTGCTATTCGGTTCACCATGCTCATCTTCGTTGATATAATCAATAATATTTCGGCCATCGTATCCGTCTTCATGTGTATATCGTCGTACTTCATATGCTTCACATAATTTTAAATCATATCTGGCTCCCAGTTGCGAGTTCACTCTCTCATTCAAGTAGTGCTGAATAGTCACATACTCTAGTTAAGGGAAAATTCAAACATTCGACCCAAAGATGAATATTTACGAGTATTAACAGATATGAAATATCCACTAGTCTTGGAGAACAGAATGAGAACATTCTACTCTCAGACTGAAGAAAATGTTCGATCGAAATTCCAAGAAGTTTACTGTGAACGGGGGGGTAGACATCTAAAGAAGACTAGATAGGGAGTACAACGGTTAAAAACATCGTGAGTATAACAGCCAAGATGGACATGCTTGTCTTGATATTAATGGGAAACAGAACATATGTTGTTATACGAACCAATACTTACTCAGAAATTAGAACAGTCTATAGGAATCATTTTTAATCGTTGAAGTGGAAAATTTGTTAACAACTCGTTTCGCCCAGTGCGGTCTGCTCTCTTTGGCTTCCTCAAGTTAGAATGAAAGAAAGACAAAATTGTGTGAGGAAAAATGCCTTGGATTCTCTGAGGCTAAGTAGTGACTATATCTCAAATTAAATTAGATACCTTATTACCACCAATGCCCATACTCAAGAGACTATCTGTTCATCTGTTTCTTTGTTTACTCGTTTGCTTTATCTATATCAGAGGCGTTTGATGTTGTCAGATTTTAAATCAGTCCACCGAAACAAGAGACTTTTTTTTTATTGTTGTGGTAGGATCCACCTAATCTGCATAGGTGACTACCGACTATATAAATAATGGTTGGTACCGGAAGACAAGGAAGCGAATACAGAGATCCAGCTAGAGACTCTGCCCGACTGCGACTTAGTCAACACATTCTCCAGGAACGGTCTTCCCAGAAATATACAGAAATACTATATGTAAATATTGTGTACACTTTCTTGTTATAATACATTCTTGTTCTAAGTACATTTTGTGTTGCATTATTATTCCATGCATTAGTCGAGATTCAACAATGAGTCAAGACTCAACATTTATTATACATGTATATATATATATATATATGTGTGTGTGTGTGTGTGCGTGTGTTTCTGTGTGTATGTATGTATGTGTGTGTGTGTACATACATACACACACACTCAGCCATATACATATAATAGAGACTTTTTATAGATCCATCATCAATAAAATTTCCACTTTGTCTCATCATCTTTACTTTAGTTTCACATACATTTATACATCCAACAAATACACATCTCCTTTTTACAGGGTTTTCGTTTTCTAAAAATGACATGCAGAAACTGTTAGCATTGATATAACGCAAATATTCAGACCAAGAAGTAGCAATAAAATTGTTTTGTTTTTTTTTAACTAATGTTCACTCAATACAAGGCCCAAAAGTCACTCAGTGTAGATGGTTACTGTGTGGACTTATATTAGTGAAAGAATGAACGTTAGGAGTATAGAGCTTAAGCAGACTTTAAAAGAAATCCCAATCCTCAATAAGCAACAAAAGATAAATCTCTTCCCCTGTTCAAAAACTGGAGAGGAGCGTTAATCGGATCCTAATGAGGAAAAATAAATAAATAATAAATAAAATTTCAGGGTTTTGGCGAGTACGTTAGTTGGTTGGTTGATTTTGTTTCACGGCATGTCAACGCCTCTATGGGTTATTTAATGTCGAAATCTTAATATTTGAGCATATTTTTATGGATTCAACTAAATATATTTTGAACGCAATTGTATACCTCTAGCTATAGATAAAATTTATTGTTGGTCATTTTGTTATAAAATGTATTGTTGGTAATTCTACTATGAAATGTATTGAAGAACATTTTGCTGGACATTTTTGTTGGTAATTTTACTATAAATATCTATTGTCGGTATTTTTATATAAAATGTATTCCTGGTATTTTTACTATAAAAATGTATTTTTACTATAAAAATGTATTTTTATACGTTCATAGTATTTTTTTTCTTTGGGGTTCACTAATTGCCTATATTTATAACCTTGACAGATTCTATCAATGGAAATAATTTCCAATATTTTGCAACACTCAAAGAAGAGCCATCATTAAAAAGTAACGTTTCAAACAAAATAATGTTTCAAACATTACAAAATTGTAATTTCGACGAATATCTTAAGGTACATATTGTGAAAAAATATACTGAATCCACCGACCTAAAACGCATGCACATAATTACGTATGCCATTTTGGATTGTTGTACTCTAAAAAACAGTCATAGAAGGGGAAAATGCATCTCCTTCTGCAACAAAATGAGTCAAAGCAATTCTATTACAGATTCAAAGAGAAACGTCATGCTTCCTTCAAAAGGCTGAGCGTTCTACGGATTCCGATCTGATATACGCCACCTAGTGTACCAAACATGACTTGATTTATGTGAGTTGCACAACGGATAAAATTAATTAAAAGATTTAATGGTAATTTAATGATGTTAAAATCAACACTGTAACGACAACAGAAATTGCGGAACATTTTATTACAAATTACTATAATTTTGACGAATATATTTAGGTACACATTCTGAAAAAATATACAGAATCCACCGACATTGTGGCCCTTGAAACTCTTGCACATAGTTACGTATGACATAAAAACAACTGTCATTTTGACGAATATCATTTTTAAAAACATGTCCAGAATCCACCGTCCTTTCAACCCGTAAAACGCATGAAGATATTTACATATGCATGCTACTAACGCCAAACCCGGGCGAAGAAACAAAAGAGAATTTCTTAATATTTATACTAAATCATTCCTCTTATTAACTAGTCAACTAAAGGATAATTCCAAAATAAGTACGATCCCTATCATGTTATTCACGTTCAGTTGCATTTCATTTACTCTATGTTTCATTCGTTTGTCGGGTTGATTACTAATACAAACGTTGTTCTCTTTTTACAAAGAATTGTATTATTTACATTTTTATACCTGTATGCAATATTATAACATAACTTGAAGAAGGCAGCTATTCTGCCAAAATGTTAAATATTTTCTCATTATTTTTATTAGTATTATTAGTAATAATATTATTATTATTATTATTATTAGTAGTAGTAGTAGTATTAGTAATATTATTATTATTATTATTATTATTATTAACAGTAGTAATATATGCTCAGTCAGTCAGTTATGTGCCATGCGTGATACACGCTTAGACGATCATGTATCTTTCGATACATGACTGATGAGACAGATTTTTTCCGCAGTAGGTTGCCATCCAAGGCTATAGAACCAAGTCTGTCCTGCTATTTACCCATAGCTGGGGTGGGGGAAGAGAATTCATTCCTTTCCCAAGGTATTAACACGTAAGTGAATATAACTGATTCGTCTGGAATTCGAACTCGGCTCTCCTCAATCCGAGCTGCTATCCATTACGACACCGTGCCGCCATAAAATTGCAATACAATATAAAAAGACATTAAATGTTCTTGTTACAAGTGGTAAATAGCTTCCTATCATTCCTGGAATACTCATACATCAGTGCATCGAATGGTATTTTAACCTTTACAATTTGTATAAAACAGATAAAGCAGACAATTTCTATAACGCAAGAGATAAATAAACTGGCTAAAAATTCAAAACTTCAATTATGCTAGCATTCTAACACTCACCATTGTTTCAAAACAAGACTCACTAACCCCGTTTACATAAATGCACTCACGCACATGTACATATTCACATACCGTATCTGATAGCATATAAAATCTCTGAAGTCTTTTACGTCAGACTCTATCAAAAGTTAATGTTCATTATTTTATGGTATGGATGAACACTGCAACAATCCATCATTTGGGATCTTTTTCGCTAAGGATAACTTTGTTATTTTGCATTTTCTTCTGGTGAGAGACTAACAGTAATCCCCTACATACCATGTGTACTATATAGTTAAAATTTCTTTTTTTCAAGCTTTTAAAATCATTAGCTTCTTCTTCGGTCAAAGCTATAAAACGGTTTCATTTTGTTATGGCACACAACTAAAATGATATACAAGACTCGAAATGAAGAACAAAAAGTTTGATTCTACAAGATAATGGTTATTAAATTTTTACTTTAATTTAACAACGTGAATTTAGTTTTAAAATATATTTTCAATATTTCCAGACTTTAAATCAATGAACGTCAGTATATTTTATATGCTACAACACAAAGTAATTGGGAAGCCTAAGATGGTTATTCTGTTGCTGTTTTGTTTTTATTTTTATTTTTGTAGGGGTGGGGAGGGTTTTGTTAAATGTCATTGCGAATATTTAGTTTTAACATACTCTTTGTACTTTAAAACAATGAACAATTCTAAAATATACGGCATTGAAAAATCAAAACATTTTATTCTGGTTTTTATTGTTAAATGTCATTGGTAGTATTTAGTTTTAATATACTTTCCATACTTCCATACTTTAAAACAATGAATGTCAACATAGTTTATATTCTACAATATACTGCACTGGAAAGCCAAAAATTTTGTTCCGGGCTTTTTGTCAAATATTGGAAGTATCTAGTTTTAATATATTTTCCATACTTTAAAACAATGCATGTTAACATATCTTATATTTTATAATATATGGCATTGGGAAGACTAAAATGTTTATTTTGGATTTTTTGTTAAATGTCGTTTGTAGTATTTAGTTTTAATATACTTTCCAGAGTTCCATACTTTAAAACAATGAACGTCAACACATTTTATATTCTACAATATACGGTATTGGAAAGCCTAAAATTTTTATTCTGTCTTTTTGACAAATGTCATTGGAAGTATCTAGTTTTAATATATTTTCCATACTTTAAAACAATTAACGTCAACATATCTTATATTGTACAATATATGGCACTGGGAAGACTAAAATGTTTATTTTGAAATTTTTGTTAACAAAAATTCCAAATTAAACATTGTAGTATTTAGTTTTAATTAATCTTATTCAAAAAGATTTTCCAGATGTATTGTAATTGGTGTATTTTTATTTGCTTATATTTAAAATGGAAACAGTATTCGCAACATATAATCCTTTTTGTTGTTTCTGTTATTGTTGCTTTAAAAAAGGTCAAAAAAATTATACACACTCAAAGTAAGTATAATCAAAAGTAAATCAATTAATCATTTTTAATAATTAAAGCAAAAATCAAGAGAAAATAAATAATTTTGTAATTTATCACTTGTCATGTCTTTGAGAGAGTAATTGCAAAACTCAGAGGCGGCGTTGGTAAGCATTGGACTTTATTCATTCTGATTCAGTTATTATTGCTCTAGTCGAATATCGAACACTTTATTGGCAGCGATTCTGATCACTTTGATGAATACTATAATTTTACGTATACAGCTAACATTATTATTTTATACGTAAAATTATAGTATTCATCAAAGTGATCAGAATCGGCAAGAACTAAGAATATATATATATATGTGTGTGTGTGTGTGTGTGTGTGTGTGTGTGTGTGTAATTTGGCAGCAACTTTTCTTTTAGACATGTTGTGTTGAATGTTAAAGACAACATCGTCCTGCATATTTTCTTTTGAATTTTCTCATATAATATATAATAAAAATCTTTTTCACGCTGTCACATGATTAGAAATCTTCGCTATGCACGTGATAACATCATCGCGTCTTTTGAAATTAAAAGGGTTTTAACGTTTATTTAGTTTGTAAAGAAAATGTAGCAACATGATTCCGCTACAAGACAATTGGCAAATGTTTTTAAAAGATTTTGACTAAAAATTTTGACCCTGAAGATGAACAATGATGTTCGAAAGTACTAGGTTATCGTACGGACAATATTTATTTCGATATCATTTTCAAATAAAACGTCTCATTAGAAAATATGAGAAAATTCAAAAGAAAATATGCAGGACGATGTTGTCTTTAACATTCAACACAACATGTTTAAAATACACACACACACACACACACACACACACACACACACACACACATATATATATATATATATTCTTAGTTCTTGACGATGCGTTTCGTCTTACAACTTTATCAAGACAAGCAATGTAAACGAAATGTTTTGTAGCCATAGTTACATCAAATCCAAAATTTCAAAAAGAAACGCTCCTGCGTAAGCCACTTTCTGAATATTAGTAACTACCTTTTTACTAATAATTTGTCTTTTTTAATGTCGACAATATCGTTAAATTTGCCAGAACTAAGAATTGTTTTACAATTGTCATTTTTAAACTATTTTCTCTTATCTTCAGAAATTATTTCTGTGAAATTTAACTATATTGTCGACAAGGGGAAAAAAACAAACTCTGTGCAGAAAGGAAGTTACCAATAATCAGAAAGATGCTTACGCAGGAGCGTTTCTTTTTTCAAATTTGGATTTGATTTAAGTATGGATACAACACATTTTAATGCTTTGCCTGCCTTGAAAAAGTCGGAAGACGAAATGCGTCGGTAAGAACTAAGAATGTTTTCCAATTGTCATTTTTAAACCAATTTGTCTTATCTTCAGAATTGTTTCTGTGAAATTGAACTACACACACACACACACACACACACACACACACACTCGCACGCGCGCGCGCGCACACACACACACACACACACACACACACACACACACACACACACACACACATATATATATATATATATATATATATATATATATATATATAGGGAGAGATGGAAAGAAAGAGGATGGGAAAGCCAGACATTCTGAGTTGGCCAGTTCTATAAGAGTAATAATAAATTTAGGTATCTGACCATACCAAGCAACAGGCACCAGTAATACTAGCTTCCATAAGGTGAGAGCTTTGACTTTGCTTTACTTAACTCCACAAATTACCTCCATACGCCCTATCTCCCATATGGCATCTGGTTCCGTAGGGGTTTATTTAGGAAGCAATTTCAAATTACTACTGATTACTTATTTTGTAAGACGAGGCAAGTATGTATCTGTAGCATTGGTCCCTTTGCCCAACTAAGATAACATTCATATTAACTCCTTGACACTCTGTACCGGAAACCCAAACAAACCTACATAGTCTGCAAATTGGACTCATACTGATCGGGCAGTATGCATTTTGCTAACAAAGTGTGAGGTCAAACATCTACATTACTCGTACACCGACCTAACTATGATACTAAGATGTAAACTGGGGTCGATTTGTCTAAACAGAGATTTTAAATATTTTCATATTTGTGTTTCTGTCTGCACCCTGTCTAAGCGATTGATGACATTACTTTTTCTTGTTTAAATTGTTGTTTTAATTGTGGTATTTTTTTCTTTTTATTTTATGGTTTTCCATATAGATTTTTATAACATTTAAGTAGGACATCTTTGGACCAATTTTTCTTAGGCTGAAGTAATTCTACTGGAGTTATACTTTCAAGTAGTTCAATTTTTGCCATTTTCGCTCTCACGTAATAATAAATTATGTATAATGAAAATGATAGATTATACACAGAGGTTTTTAAAAGAATCAAATCTCTTTCATGCTAATCCGTTATATCAACAGACAGGATTTTGTCAAATTAATGAATAGCAACAGAAAAAATAACAGTTGTGTATATATAATGATAATTCCAATAATATCTATTCATATGAACCAAACGTATATGATAATTAAGAGCAACTTTGACAGGTATCTTGCTCAGGTGCCATCTTGCAAGAAATTTTGTATTTTTCTTTTAGACTTTATTTTGAAAAAATAAAACTAGTTTGGAAGTCAAATCAATTTACAGTTGAATTGGCTAGATGCAACCGTAACTTCTATGCTAACACTTTCTTCTGTCACACTTCTTGCTTGTGGAACTCTCTTCCTTTTTTTATTGTTTTCCAGTCAACTTTGATCTTCAAAAATTTAAATGCAATATCAATCGTTATCTAGTCTTCTTTACTCCTCCTTATTGTTTTCATTCCCTAATAATGTTTCTCTTTTTCTTATTCTTTCACACTCAGTATCCCCTTGTGTCTTAGTGGCCTTATCCCCTTACTTAAGGTGGAATGATTAAAAAAACATATTTTTGCTACAATTCTTATTGTAAATAATGAACACAGCTGAGTTTCAGTACTAAGTTCCATATCATTAAAAAATTAAAACATCACTTATTCAACGTATATTTGGATTATTTTCGCTGTTTTGTCTTTTGTCCTTTTGAACTTTTATTTTTAGCGTATGTTGCATTTATACTTAATGACTACAGCATACACTGGAAACATTTAATACGTACATTGTTTTTAACTCCTTGCACGACGAAGACGTGTATATACGTTTTTTACAGTGTCTTTTTCAGACATGGATGAGCTTAAAAACCAGCTACAGACGTGTTTATACGTCGATCTTGATTCTTTTTATGATCTTCTGAGATTGAGACGAGTCCAATTATCAACTCATCCTTCTGGTAGAGGTGTTAGCCACTACTCGGGATTCCTCTGTTTCTTAGTTACTATATTAAAAACAAATAAAAAGATTTGTCTGAAAATGAAACGTTTTTCCCAAAATAATTAACGGGAAAGGGGTTTTAAATATTTTGGACGCTCTACTTTTTATTACTTCTACTAGAATACTAAAAAAAAATAACACAAGATTAATTACTACGGCCTAATGTTACTAACGTGGGTATAAGGACGGGTGTAATGGATGTCAGCTTGGAATAAGGAATCGGAGAGTAAAGTTCGAATACCAATCGGGTCCGTTAGATTCACTTGCGTGCAAATACCCTTGGAAAATGTAAGAATCCATCTCTTCTCCCTCCATTTCAGATATGGGTTAAACAGTAGGATAGACTGGGTTCTCTATTTACATTACACAAGGACACATGTCACAGTGGATAAAGGCGTTAGTTAGATCCAGTGATAGGACCCAAAGAGTGAGAGTTCAATACCTGGTTATGGCGGTGGAGAACTTTGAGAGGGGAATTAACAGGAGATAACTCACATCCATTAGACATGGCACGTGGAACTAGAACGGTCTACCCCAGTGAGCGAAATAAAGGGTTCAGTTCGACATTCCAACCACCTGAAGAAGGCCGGAGCGTACAACGGCCGAAACGTTGTGATAAACATGGCGACAAAGATGAGGACAATAGCCCGAATAATGTAAATAATGTACACAAGACCTCATCTCAGAAATATAGACAGAGTTTGGGTTCTTTAGCTTTGGTTGACAACCAGTCTACCGCAGAAAGAAATGGCAGCCTACTGCAGGAAAATCCTCTGTCTAGTCAGTCATCGACTAAAGGGACATAATCACCCAAGCGTGTATCACGTATGACCATTAACTGAAAGATAACAGGCAACATTAGATTTTGTTTGGCCTTCTGTCCGACAAGTGTTGTAGCTGAAATTCTTCAAATGATCAGATATTGGACTTATTTACATATGCCACTACTTTCCCCTTACAAGCCTTCTATGTTGTACGTCCTGTTATTTTAACTTAATTTCAAAGAAAACAGAGTAATTATCTCCTCCCACATACGCTTTGCTAATCCCAATTCAGTTGTTTAATCTTGGTTGATGATTTTCTGATGTTTCTCAAATCTAATTTTTAAAGCACAGCCGGTTTCTAGCTTTCCATGGGAAAATTAAAACAACAATTATGAAGATAGAAATGCAAAAAATCTGAAAAATAAAAAGATCCCATAATTTCATAAAAGCATTTTTTAAATTCTAGTATACATTGTGAGCTTAAATCTTCCAATAAATAAAGAATAAATTATCTCACAAATTGGAAATTAAGTTTTCTTTGAACTCAATACGAAATCAAATTTTTCAACTGCTAATTGAGTGTATATATGATGAATAATTGGCTATTGACTTACGTTAAGATTATAAATCTTGCTAAAAAAATAGGTGACTAATAAATAGCATTACAGTTAATTGATTTTAGTTTCGCCATTATACTGATTAGCGTAAATTAATGGAAATCATTAGCTTTCGCTATAAATACTTGGCCAGATAACAACAGAATTATTTTCCAGACAAGTAGAATTTTCAAGTAGTATTTGTTGGTAGTTTGGCAATATTGTTCCTCGCTAATTATTCAAGGCAAACAACCGCTATTTGTAAAGTATTAATAA